>NW_026847438.1:159784002-159839499 GCF_025583915.1 Anolis sagrei ordinatus | reverse complement strand
CTAAAGTGGGCTTGAGACCCCAAAGATCTCTCCCCCCTCAAGGAGGAGAGGTCGAGAGGGTTCGAGCAACACAGGGGAAAGCGAGCCACCACACGAGGATCGAACCGCAAGGTTCGTCTAACCGCTGCCAATCCATTCCTACTCAGAAGAAGAAAGAAGAAATTAAGAAACCCCAAATCGGGGGGAGACACAAGAAAGACCCCAACCTCAGGTAACGGGAATAAGTTCCCAGATTTTTAAAGAAGAAATTAGCCAAGCTAGAAATAGCTTGGGGGAGAATATAGAGAGATAGAGAGACAAAGAAAGAAAAGAAGTCGTAGAAATTAAAGAGGAGCTGATTACACCATTTGGCTTTCTGGTAGACAAATTTAATCAAAAGAAGTCTGGAATTGGATGATTGGTTTAAGATTTTAAATACTATAATTTGGCAATTTGGACTATTAAATTCAATTATTAAATTATAAGAAAAAGGCCGCTCTATTCAATTTAAATTAAAGTGGACGAAGACGGAGCTATTTTTTCTCCCACTCCCCCCCCCCAGATTGGAAAGAAAAGAAAAGTGACAAAGCGAGAAACTTGCCGACCTTGACGCCATAGTTGTTGTGTCTATCTCCAGCCTTCTTTATAAACAAACAGGCTGTGTTGGCGGGGAAGGAAGTGACGAAAACGGAAGGCAACCTAAAGTGAAGGACGAGAAGGCCGGAAGGGATAAAGAAAGGACGGAAGGGCGGAAGTGACGGAGCGGAAGGAGGAAAGATGCCATTTTGGAAAACCATAGAGAAAGTCCGATATAGAGCAGCCAGAGTAAAATTGGGAGGAAATTTGAAATAAAAAGATTAAATTGATTAATTAATATAGAATCAAAGCTTAAGTGGAGAGTCTGAAGATCCGGAGGAGAAGCAGAGGGCAGGAGGAGATAAATCGAGGACGAGAAGCAGATGGTACGAGGAAGAGAAGCAGACGATCGAAAGGAGGAGGCGAGGAAGAGAAGTAGACGAATTTGGCACTACAGACGAGGACGAGAAGCAGACGAAATTAGATAAATCGAGGACGAGAAGCAGACGTGTTGGAAGGAGTCAAATTGAAGAAGAGAAGTGGAGAAGTAGAAAGTAGAAATTCCTTTTTATATACACTTAATCCATTGGATCCCATCTTTTATCAATTTAGTGTCAATTAATTAATTATTAAAACTTAATATTTGGATATTTGGAGTACTAAATCAAATTAAATAATTTAAGTAAGCTAATGAATTGGAAACAAGAGACATTAATTGGTCTAGTAATTAAAAATTTATGAATTAAATTACTTTTTTATGAATTTAAAAATTAAGATTTATGAATTGGAACTTGGTAGATGCTAGAAAGTGAAAAGTTACGACACTGCTGATTTGACAAGATATAAGAAGAAGTCGAGGAAGTGGCCCGAAATGACAACTCAAGGTAAATCAGAATCCCGGAGGGGATCCCTGGACATAAACCCAAAAATGGACAATCTGCTGAAAGAAATAAAAAAGATATCGGAAAAACAAGACACATTAAAGGTGGAATTGAAGGAGGAGGTTACGGCTAAACATGAGGAATACTATAAGAAACAAGAAGGAATTATTACCAAGATGACAGAAGAATTTAAGGCAATGAAAACTGAAATAAAGCAAGAATTTGGCCAGATAAAAAAAGATGTATCACAACTACATGGGGAAGTGAAAGAATTAAAAGCTTCTAAAGAGAAAATTGAGGAAACTCAAACAGAAATGGCACAGAAGATAAAAGGATTGGACAAACAAAGGGAGAAAATGGAATTAGAACAAGAGAGATTACTGCAAATGCAAATGGACTTTCAACTGAGACTCAGAAATATAGTGGAGGATGACAAAGAAGATATAAGACAAATGGTAATTAAAATGTTGGCAAGTTGTATGGAATGTGAGGAGGATGAATTTGAACAAGAGGTGGACCAAATTTATAGGATTTCATCATTTTATGCAAGAAGGAATAAAACTGCAAGAGATGTGATCGTAAAATTTACAAGAAGGTGAGAGATGACGTTTTGTACAAAAGTAATAGAAATCCAATTTTTTACAAAGAAAAGAAAATTGCGGTTTTGAAGGAATTTCCTCAGATGACCTTAGCGAGAAGAAGGAAATATTTTTTTTAACAGAAGAATTGAAAAAGAGAGAGATAAAATATAGGTGGGAAAGAAGAGAAGGAATAATGGTGACTTATAATGAAGAAAGACATTGGTTAACATCCGAACATAAGGCCAAGGTGTTTTATGATAAACTCATGAAAGAAAAGGAAGGAGAAAAAGAGATGGGAGAAGCTGAGGAAGAAGAAGGAGCCAAAGCAGAAGGAGATGAAGAAAGGAGACTATCTACTCCAAGAAAAGGAATCAAAAATAAAATGGCAAGGTATAAATCACCAAAGGATTATAGTTATCTCTTGAAAGACCCAAAACCATCAAGAATGACACCACGAAAAGAGGAAAAAGAAGGTCAGAGTGCGGAACAATCGACAACCGGATTAGTGGAAATGGCTTTTGGCGACATGGGACTGGGACTGGATGGAAATGAATAATATGATGGAGCGCCAAATAAAATGTTTTTCAAACAACATCAATGGTTTGAATTCCCCTCAAAAACGTAAGAAAGTATGGAATAGTCTAAAGAAATTGAGCTATGATGTAATAGCTCTACAGTAAACGCATATCTGTGATAAACACATTGCACACCTCCCCAATAAAAAATTAGGAAAAGAATACCATTCGTCATATGAGAAAAAGAAAAGAGGAGTGGTAACCTATGTAAAAGAAACAATAGAATCAGAATTGGCTTTTAGAGATTTGGAAGGAAGATGCGTTGCAGTAAAGATAATTATTGGAGATTCGAAAATCTTGATCTGTAATATTTATGCACCAAATGGTCCAAAGACAAAATTTGCTGAATTCTTAAATTCTAAATTGAAAGAAGTAGAATTTGATGATATGATTTTGGTAGGAGATTTTAACGGGGTGATTGATCACCAAATGGATAAAAGTGTGAAGAAAAGAAAAACAAAGGAAGGTAAACTCCCACAAAAATTTATAGAACTTCAAAAAGAATTTGATTTAGAAGATATATGGAGAAATAGAAATAAAGACAAAAAAGATTATACCTTCTTCTCAAATAGACACCAATCTTGGTCCAGGATTGATATGGCCTGGATAACTAGGAAACTTTCCGCCAAAGTGAAGGAAATTAACATTCTACCACGAGACTTATCAGACCACTGCCCTTTAGAAATTTTCATTAATCATAAAAATTACTCCAGAAAATGGAGATTGAATGAGAACTTGATAAAAACAGAAGAGGATAAAGAATACTATAACAAAATAATACAGGACTATTTGCAAATAAATAAATTGGAGGAAATGGATCCACGTGTGGTGTGGGATGCCTTTAAAGCAGTTTTGAGAGGTCACTTCATACAACAAGGATCAAGGAAAAATAGAGAAAGGAATAAAAGAATAAATGAGTTGGTGGCTGAAATAGCAGTCAAGGAATTGGAATTAAAAAGGAGACCAGAGAAAAAAATAGAGAGACAATTGTTGGTATTAAAACAAGAGAACACTCATGTGGAGTTAGAACTCCAGTCAAGACAAATGAAGTTTTTAAAACAACAGACTTTTGAAAATGCAAATAAACCAGGGAAATGGTTAGCGAATCAAATACGGAAAAAAAGACAGACAAACCATATAGCCAAAATATCTATTAAAGACAAGGATTTGAAGACGGATAAAGAAATAATAGAGAAATTTGGGAAATTCTATAGTCAGCTATACACAAAGGATAAGATAATGAAAGAAGATATTATGGAGTACATTGGCCAAATGAAATTAGACAAAATAACAGATGAGGATAGAGAAGCACTGAATAAAGAGATATCTGAGGAGGAAATAGAAAAAGCAATTAATAAAATGGATGCAGATAAGGCCCCAGGGCCAGATGGGTTTACGGCCGGATTTTATAAATCTTTCAAACAACAGCTAATACCAATACTCAAAGTTATTGTAAATGAAGCAATGAACTATCAGAAGGTACCTGACTCTTGGAAGGAAGCGGAAATTACTGTGATACACAAGGAAGGTTCCCCTGAAACTGATATTAAAAATTATAGGCCGATCTCCCTTCTAAATACGGATTATAAAATATTTGCAAATATTATGGCCACAAGGCTAAAAGTATTTTTAAACAAATGGATTGGAGAAGAGCAAACAGGTTTTTTACCAAATAGACATATGAAAGAAAACATACGTAACGTCCTAGATCTTTTGGAATACTATGAGATGAATCACCAAAAAGAACTCGCTATTTTATCAATAGACGCTGAGAAAGCTTTTGACAATTTAAATTGGGATTTCTTTAAGTTATTAATACAAGAATTGGACATGGGAGAAAAATTTAACAATGCAATTAATGCTATTTATAAACATCAAAAGGCCAAAGTGAAAATAAATGGACAAATGACACAAGAATTTGAGATCTCAAAGGGCACTAGACAAGGATGCCCATTGTCCCCATTGATCTTTATAATGGCAGTGGAGATCCTAATGAAGAAAATCAGAGATGATGAAAATATAAAAGGAGCGAAAATTGGTAAATTTGAATATAAAATACGGGCGTTTGCAGATGATTTACTAGGAACAATTGAGGACCCTGGGAAAAACTTACAAAATTGGATAACAAAAATTGAGCAATTTGGGAAAGTGGCAGGTTTTAAAATGAACACGAAGAAAACAAAACTCTTATTTAAGAATGTGGAAAAGGAGAAACAAGGAAAGATTCAAGAACAATTGGGAATAGAGAGTGTTAAGAAAATTAAATATCTAGGAGTCTGGATTACAGCGAGAAATGGTCAACTTCTGAAGAACAATTATGAAACAGTTTGGAAGAAAATTCAAAAAGATCTACAAAAATGGAATTATTTAAACCTATCACTCCTGGGCCGAATATCATTAATAAAGATGAATGTGCTACCAAAACTTATATTCCTATTTCAAAATATACCGGTAATAAGAAATTTGAGTTTATTTAAAAAATGGAAGAAGGATTTAATAAAATTCATTTGGAAAGGGAAAAGGCCAAGAATAAATTATATAAACTTAATCAATAAAAAAACAAGAGGAGGTTTGGGATTTCCGGATTTGAAAACTTATCATGAGGCATGTGCTCTGTCATGGATAAGAGACTGGATGACCTTAGATAAGGAAAAATGTCTAAATTTGGAAGGCCATGACCTGAGAGTAGGCTGGCATGCGTACATTTGGTATAATAGAGAATCTAAGGAAAAAAAATTTTGGAAATCACTTTGTGCGAGCCTCCCTACTGAGGACATGGTTGAGATATAAAGCCTTCTTTTATAAAACTACGCCATTATGGGTCTCGGCGATGGAGGCCCATCAAAGAAGACTTTTAGGATGGAGGGTATGGCCAAGATATAAGGACATCCTGCTTAAAGGGAAAATGGAGATTAAATCTTTCGAACAACTTAAGAGCACCTTCGGAAATATAACTTGGTTACATTATATACAAATTAAAGAATATTTTAAACAAGATCAAAAAATTGGCTTTGACTGGGAAGAAAACACATGGGACAAAATATTAAAAATTGAAAAGAAAATAGTCACAATACTTTAAAATAAATTGGTCCAATGGCTTACGGAAACTGAACAGGTGAAAACATGTATGATTAAGTGGGCTGAAAATTTAAGACAGCCCATTCAATTTAGAGAATGGGAACAAATATGGAATAAAAAGTTGAAATATACCTATGCCATGGACTTGAAGGAAAATTGGTATAAAATGTTTTATAGATGGTATCTGACTCCGAATAAATTAAGTCATATGTATCAAAATGTTTCAGATAAGTGTTGGAAGTGTGGTGAACAAACGGGCACATTTTACCACATGTGGTGGACATGTAAAGAAACAACTAAGTTCTGGGCATCTATCCATGAGGAATTACAAAAGATATTGAAGAGAAAGTTCAAAAAGAAACCTGAGTACTATTTGTTAGGATTTACGGACTCAGATTTTAAATTGGAGGAGAATTAAGATAAATTATTCACATATTTTACTACAGCGGCAAGGATTATTTTTCCCAATATTGGAAAAACGAACAGATCCCGACCATTGAAGAATGGTTGAAGAAAGTTAAAGAAATAAGAGACATGGATGAATTAACATTTTTGATGAGAAGAAATACCGGAAAACCGTTAAAAAGGACAGATTGGTCCTTTTTCTATGACTATGAAAAGAAATTTAGAAAAGCTTTAGAGGACAAGAATAGATAAGTAAGTTGAAGAAGTAGTAAGAGAAGATCCTGAGGTCGGAGTGGAAGTCATTTTAGAATAGTTTAGGTGTTTGTTTTTTTTTCTTTTCTCTCTCTCTTTCCTACTTTTCTATCTTCTTTGTTATTGTTCCCCCTCTTTCCTTGTGTTGGTTGGTAAAATGTTTAATAAAAAATTATTAAAAAAAAAAAGTGGGCCCTGGACAAAAAAAAGGTTGGGAACCACTGCTGTAGAGGAACTGAATTGGACTGAAGCATACTGAGCACTTCTACATTCCAGTTAGGTAACCCATTTCCAGTGTGCACCCAGAGATATCATATTGCTCCTCTGCTTGCTGCTGTGTAGTATGTATCATTTTTCCAATGTCATATTCAAAGCCTTGGTAACCCAGTCACACGATAAAAGAAAATGACAGCCCGGTGAAGATGTCACCAAATTTGTTGAACAGCATCTATGATTGTAACAGAGCACTTTACTTAGTTATGATTGACTGGCCTCTGAGAGCTCTTTCTACCATACACATTTCATCAGAAATCTTTGAAGATCTTACTCTACAAGGCCATTCTTTTAAATCCCCCCTACTTCTCAAGAAAGAGATGTAAGCAGGAATTCTTTCCTTAATGTAGAAACTAGAATGTTCCTCTTACAAACATTGTATGCATATTTTATCATTCAGAGTATTACAACACACACACACCTCTTCTGGGTTTATTATGATTAAACTTTTTTTCCAGCAGAGCTCCGCGTATAAATTTATCCTGCAATACAAAGAGGAGCTTCTATCTTTTGTTTTGTTTTATTGTAAAAAAAATTTCCTTGAAGGGTATGAATACGAAATATTCTTGACATTCTTTAGCTTCAGACAAGTTGAAAGGGGGGAAAGTGTGTTTATTGTATTGTGATCAGTCAGCAAAGGAAAAGTTTTGTATTTGAGAGAAGCCTTAAATGCTTTTTAGGCTCAAACTTTACTTTTACTACTGTTTTTTTAGTTTTAAAATCAAATCCAGCACCAGGCACATTAAAGCAAAAATAGGGCATAGAGAGGGACCTCTTAACTCCTTCTTGGATCACAATCACACTTCCATCAAGCCTGCTTTTCTCTCTTTTTACATGTATTCATACCCTTCAGGCTTGTCTACATGTAGTGAAAAACCCGAAGTGGGCCGTATGTATGTTTACAGATATACTGGAATATTTGATCCTTGGTGTACAGATGCTAGGTTGCCCCTCCTAAAGATCCCCCTCAATCTTCTGTTACCTCCCTTTAATTTGCAATGTGGTCATTTTGGCTACAAATACAAAGATGGGAGATCAAATCTTTTCCATGGCAGTTGCATGACCCTTGGACTGATGCAGGTTAATGAGGCCCAACATAACAGGTGTCAAAAGATACTCTGGGACCTCCCTCTAAATCTGGAGTAAACTGCAACCTTGAGCATATGTAAGCAGCTGTGCCGGTTCCTATTTGGGTGTTTACACTGCCATTCTGCTTTCCCTATGGTAGTGCAGTCTAGGCAAAGGAGATTTCATCTACCTTGATCTATTGATCTTCTGTTTCTGGTGTCGCTGGACACAAAAATGGCACTAGATACTGGATAGCACTTGATGCCTGGAGTGATAATATCCATAGCGGCAATTATGAAACAGGTGAAAGAAGGGAACAATTCCTCTTTTCCTGGTTCCATTCTCTTGTGTCACTTCATTTCTCTGGACATTGTAACTCTAGGCACAAAGCAGTTCCCAGTGCCTTTCTCGTGCTTGGTGGGTACCAAAAATAGCAGGTAAACAGGGACAAGGAAAGGGTCATGGTTGAGTGGCAGTAAACTGATTCTGTTGCTGCTTGACCATTCAGCTGCTATTCAGCTGCTGGGCTGGTTAAGGGCCTTTCAGTGCATTAGTCATCCATCTCTCGAGTCAGTTAGGATGCATGGAGTGTAGCCGCCACCTGTGATGCTGAGTCAGAGTACCTCACTCCACACCAGCACCACTGTTTCCAGCTGGTGAAATGCACCCCGAGTATGGGAGAAATAGAACAGTTAGTATTCTTTCAGTTTAAGCTTGCCTTGGACAGTGATTCATACAGTTTCAATTTTTATGTCTCATTACCAGTTCATGTCACTGGCTTGAGGTGATGGGAGTTGCTGTTAGACTGCATGTGGGAGACCATGTGTTCCCTTCCTTAACGTATATCTGAAAACATTTCCTTTAGTTCTCTTTATCCATGCTGGAAATACACATTTACTTCTCTTTTTTTTTGCTTTCTCTTACCCTCAACTCATTATTCTTATTCTTTTTGTCTCTTGTAGTCTTACTTTTTTAACATTATCTTATCATTATGGATATTCTTTAAGCTACCTTGAGCCCCACTCTTGAAACAAAGCGTGGAATATAAATAAAGTCTGACTTGGCCACGGTGGTCCACGCTTTGGTTACATCCTGCTTAGATTACTGCAACACTCTCTACGTGGGGCTGCCTCTGAAGACTGCCCGGAAGCTGCAGCTAGTCCAACGCTCGGCAGCCAGATTTCTAACGGGGGCTGGGTACAGGGAGCATACAACCCCTCTGTTACGCCAGCTCCACTGGCTGCCGATTAGCTTCCGAGCACAATTCAAAGTGCTGGTTTTGACCTACAAAGCCCTAAACGACTCTGGCCCAGTTTACCTGTCCGAACGGATTCTCCCCTATGAACCATCAAGTAAGATCTTCCGGGGGGCCCTGCTCTCGGTCCCACCACCCTCACAGTTGCGCTTGGTGGGGATGAGAGACAGGGCCTTCTCAGTGGTGGCTCCCCGGCTCTGGAACTCCCTTCCACTAGAGATCCGATCTGCCCCCTCCCTCCTGACTTTCAGGAAATTACTAAAGACCTGGCTCTGGAATGTGGCTTTTGAGGACTGAATCTTTAATGAACTGTGACTACGACTACGACTGCGATTGTATTGATGTTTTGGCCTGGGTAATTGTAATGATGATGTTTTATTGTATTTTACTGTGTTGTTTTAATCCTTAATGATGTTGCACTCGGTTGTATTTGTATATTTTGTAATTGCATATATGCTGTAAACCGACCTGAGTCCCTCGGTTGAGGTGAGAAGGCCGGTATAGAAATCTTCCAAATAAATAAATAAATAAAGTGGTTAGTTAATAGTTGTTGATGATGATAACACTTTAGAGGGGGTCCTTGGGATCGGTGAGATCTGGATGCATGATTTCTGGTGATCACATATTATTGCAGCCATATTAGCAGATGGTGACAAAGGACCTCTTCACATTACCTCTTCACATGGGATTTTTATGGCCCCTTTCCCCTCTTTGAGACAAGGCCTGCCTAGTGCTATCAAATGATACTGGCTTGGCCCTGCTCCCATTCCTCCCGAAGTGGAGAGGAAGCATCACAAGATGCTTTTTCTGCCATGAGAGAAAGGAAAGTGGTTTTTGGGTAACTCCAACAGAGCTACCTGCATTTTCCTCTCTGCTGCCCTTTAACCCATCTGATGGGGACAGGGATAGGATACCAATGCTCCCTGTCCTGTTCCTACTATATTATGGGGGAAACAGCACGGCGCGTGATGAGGTCCTATGTGAACTCAGTCATGCTGAAGCATTCATGTTCATGTCACCACCATTAAAAAATATAGGACATTATTTCATTGTTTTGTTTTGTATCTGTGGAGGGCCCTGTTACCAAACTGCCACAGATACATCAGGCTCACTGCATATATTTTATTTCCTCCATGGAGCTCAAGGTGGCAAACATGGCTGCCTTCCTCCCCATCTTGTCCTTACAACAATTCTGTGAGAGTCAATGTCAGGCTGAGAGAGGCCAAAGGGCACTCAAAGAGTTTGATGTCTGAGTGTGGGCTTGAATTTGGATCTCCCAAGTTTCAGCCCAATGTTCTAACTATTACATCACATTTGCTCTTTATCTAATCGAAAGGTAACCCTTTCTGAGGAACAAGATGTCCTTCCACAATCTGACATTTGGAAAATGCTGACTTCTGTTTATCATGTAGCTGCCACTAATAATGCAAACAGCCTGTTCAGGATGATGCTAGAAAAAAGGACGACGTGACACCCTTGAGTTGATAACCGGATGCCGATAGGACAAGTTGTATGCATGCAGTTCTGGTTGGAATTGCCAATTTACTTTTTCATCTAACAGGTGTGTAATGGGTCATTTCATTTCTGCCAGGGAATAGGTTGACTATTAAATTTTGTATACCATGAAGTTGCTAAAGGCCAGGGCCAATTCTCATGGGAAACTAAACACACTCCACAACTACTCTTATGGCACAGACATGAGAAGCCTTTGGTCCTCCTGCTATTTAGAATTACAATTCCTACCATTCTTTACAGGCCTTGCTGGCTATAGCTGATGGAAGTGGTAATGTAAAATATCTGAAGGGCAATAGATTCTCCATCCATGTTGTAACCTATTACAATGAAAGTCCTGCATTTATCATGCCCATTTTATTCACCTATAAAATTGTATTTGACAGTTAGCAACATTTGGAATATTTTTGTTAACAATATGGATACTAGGGAAATTATTATTATTCTCCTAAAAGGATTATAATATGTTTTTGCTCTTTGTTGTAGCCCCTTGAGGATGGGAATCATATAGCTCTCCATACAATTGCACTGCATCACCCAGCAGATTTAGTGGGTATAGCCAATGGGGAATGTAACATCTGGATGGAGTGGCAATTCTTACTTCTGCTGTACATGGCATTAGCTTGCTGTTAGCAGCCTGTTAAATGTTACCAAAAGAGTATGAAAAACCGCAACTAATGAAAGTGATGAATGAACTAGGGAGCATTGTAATACAATTTTGCAGGATGGCATTCCACCATATTTTTGTTTGGCAAGTCATTTGTTCTTTGGGGCTATACCATTATATCCCATCATCATTGTGTATTAGCAGTTTGCAATAAACTGTTGGGATTCCCTAAAGATTACTACTAGGCTTGTGCATTCCAGGTAATCCTCGATCCTTTCGGTAAGGGCCCTTTTTTTGGGAACCTCCCAAATTCCCCAAATTTTTGGGAACCTCCCATTTTTTGGGAACTTCCCAAATTCAAGAGTGCAGATATCTGTTTTTGCTCTGGGGTGCCGACAAATCTGTTTTCTATTGGCTCATTGGGCGGGCGGGGGCGCTTCCCAGGCTACCTGTGCCATCAGTTTAGGCATTTAAGCTGTTTCTACTCTAGAGGAAAGATGCTGCAGGCAAGGATGCACACTTTCTCTCTCAGACCTGCATGCCACACACACTCTTTCCAAGACATTTAAAGAAGCCAAGTTCTTCTTAAAGCTGTTTCTACTCTAGAGATGAGGTGCTTGGTTACAGGCAGACACACACACTTTAAGGAGGCTTCATGTTTAGGAGAGGTACTGCAGGGTGCAGGCAGGTAGGCGTGCGCTCTTTTTCTCCCAGGTCTGCACCATGCCAGCAGTCATGCACTCTTTCCAAGGCATTTTACTGAGATTTCCCACTTCCAGAGAAAGAGGAGCAGTGACCTCCTGGAGCTATCTCTGGGTTTACTTTTAAAAACACCCATTTTTCCTGGCATGCTTCAATCTCCTTTCTGTTTTGGGTTTAATGCTCCCTTACAGCTGTTTCTACTTTCTACTCTAGAGGAGTGGTAACTGATAGAAGTAGGCCTGTTTGATCAAGAAAAAATTTGTTTCTAAAATCGTTTTGTAATTGGGGTGTTTTTTTGTTTCGATATTTAAAATAATTACAAAACTTTTCCAAAAAAAAGTTTTGATATTTACGAAATTTTGTAATTATTAACGAATTTTTAGTTTTTTGTATTATTTAATAATAATATTAAAATAATATTAAAAAATAATATTAAAAATAATATTAAAAAATAATATTAAAAAATAATATTAAAAAATATTTTAAAATGGAAAACGAAACCGCACAGGCCTACTATACAGACATAGCGGGTTTGAGTCAGACCCAGCTAACACCTCCCAACAAAGGATTCCCCTGAGCAGGAATAATATTAAAATAATATTAAAAAATAATATTAAAAAATAATATTAAAAATAATATTAAAAAATATTTTAAAATGGAAAACGAAACCGCACAGGCCTACTATACAGACATAGCGGGTTTGAGTCAGACCCAGCTAACACCTCCCAACAAAGGATTCCCCTGAGCAGGAATAATATTAAAATAATATTAAAAAATAATATTAAAAATAATATTAAAAATAATATTAAAAAATATTTTAAAATGGAAAACGAAACCGCACAGGCCTTCTATACAGACATAGCGGGTTTGAGTCAGACCCAGCTAACACCTCCCAACAAAGGATTCCCCTGAGCAGGAAGGAGCCAGACTTTGAAGCTACAAGGCCATTTAATCCCAATCAAGCTGTCCAATGGCAACATTCACACTTGCCTCCAACAGCTAAAAATAATATTAAAAATATTTTAAAATGGAAAACGAAACCGCACAGGCCTACTATACAGACATAGCGGGTTTGAGTCAGACCCAGCTAACACCTCCCAACAAAGGATTCCCCTGAGCAGGAAGGAGCCAGAGAGAGAGGCAGGGGCGGGGCTTGGCTCACTGGGTGCGCGCTCGCGGCGCCCCTTCGCCCCGCCCGTCCGCCCCATTTACAAAACGAGCGAAAGCTCGTAAATACTCTTGGAGTTGACGTTTCGATATTTTAAAACCCTTCCGGGTTTGAAATATTGTTTTGTTATCGTACCGTAAATGCAAAAATTAACGAATTTAAAACGAAATAACGAATTAACGAATCAAAACCGACAGGCCTAGATAGAAGTTATCATGGAATTAGGGTTTTCTTTTTGTTTACTGGGGGAGTAATAAAAAAAGATTAAACTTTGATGCTGAAGAGTAGAGGAGGAGCTGAGATCGGCTCCTGCTTGCTTTCATTTTGGGTGAGTTTTCATACTGGGAGGACCCTTACCATTACGGCCTCCTGAAGTACTGAAGGTACCAAAGGAAATGGTGGAAACGGAAGAAATGAATTCCACGCACAATCTTAATTACTACTGATACTCTGTTTTTTATGTGGATGGTATTATTTTGAGTTGTTGTAGGTTTTTCCGGGCTATATGGCCATGTTCTAGAGGCATTTTCTTCTGACGTTTCGCCTGCATCTATGGCAAGCATCCTCAGAGGTAGTGAGGTCTGTTGGAAGTAGGAAAATGGGTTTATATATCTGTGGAAAGACCAGGGTGAGACAAAGGACTTTTGTCTGCTGGAGCTAGGTGTGAATGTTTCAACTGACCACCTTGATTAGCATTTAATGGCTTGGAAGTGCCTGGGGGGAATCTTTTGTTGAGAGTGATTTGATGTGCCTGATTGTTTACTCTCTGTTGTTTTGCTGTTGTAATTTTTGAGTTTTTTTAATACTGGTAGCCAGATTTTGTTCATTTTCATGGTTTCTTCCTTTCTGTTGAAATTGTCCACATGCTTGTGGATTTCAATGGCTTCTCTGTGTAGTCTGACATGGTGGTTGTGAGAGTGGTCCAGCACTTTTGTGTTCTCAAATAATATGCTTTGTCCAGGTTGGTTCATCAGGTGCTCTGCTATGGCTGATTTCTCTGGTTGGAGTAGTTTGCAGTGCCTTTCATGTTGCTTGATTCGTGTTTGGGCGCTGCGTTTGGTGGTCCCTATGTAGACTTATCCACAGCTGCATGGAGTTTTGAATTGAGATATCTCATTCTTTCTAAAGAAGTATGCTTTCTTGAGTAATGTGACAGGTAGATAATCAAACTTTGTAATTTTTCCTTATATAACAGAGCTCTTGGGCCAGAAAAAGGGGCATCTGTTGAATATTCACTTTTTATGCAGGTGTAGAATAACATGCCCTCTTTCTATCAAACAAAGGGGCAATTGCTGATATAGCCATTATACAGGAAAGCAAATTGCAGTGACAGCTTCCTGAAACCTTGAATTAGACCTGTAATGTTGCCAACGTTCCTCCTGCCATGCCTTTAACAGCAGCTTGATCTGCAGCTTTTACCCAGTGGTATATCTAAACTGGAAAATAGTAACAGCATGATACCAATTTAATTGGTATGGTTGCATAGAAAAGAATCCAGGAACTTGCATTTTGGTAAAGTATATAAAGTTTTTCGAAACAACAGCACCAGAGGTCTCTGGGCATAGAAGCCCAAATACCTCAACAACTACAACTCCCAGCCTTCCACAAGATGGAGCTGTAGCTGTTAAAGTGGTACTTAAATGTCATAATTTATAGCATAGAAACACCTGTAAATTGCTGGAGCTGCTTGAATGACAAAGCAGTGCAGGCTGATTGAAAAGCTGTCAATCATTCTTTAAGTGGTTCGCAGCACTCAAAAGTCCATCCTATTTGTAGCGGTTGATAACTTCAGAAAGGAAAGATTAT
Source organism: Anolis sagrei ordinatus (assembly GCF_025583915.1). Classification (NCBI taxonomy): domain Eukaryota; kingdom Metazoa; phylum Chordata; class Lepidosauria; order Squamata; family Anolidae; genus Anolis; species Anolis sagrei. The sequence goes on along the minus strand of NW_026847438.1, from coordinate 159,824,781 downwards.
ATTGGTTTCATACCTGGGTCCTTTCATGTCACACAACTGTAGAACAATGATTCTACTCTAACTGTTATGACAGCATCCTATGGAAATCCTGGGGTTGACAATTTAGGAAGGAGTATACAGAGTTCTCTTCCAAAGAGCTCTAGTGCCAGAATTTCTGAAGATGCAGCAATGCCAGGTAAAGTGAAATCACAGTATTATAACTGTGTAGTGTAAAAGGTCCTGTAACCAAGGGGAATAATTGGGACTATGTCAAGCTTGCAAGCAACAAAGCCTTGAATTTTATCCTCAGGGCAGTTCCAGACATCACCAAATTGCATGCTTTAGTGAGGGTCAAAAAATCCCGGGATTTCAGAAGAGGTCCACATATAGACCTGTTGGTCCCAGGATTTCTGTCTCCATCGTCCATATCTGCTGCTTCTTTGTGGGATTTAGAGGTCCCAAGCTGGCCACCATGGGACTTTCCCCAGAAATTTTGGCAGGTTTTTTTACAAAACAAATTAAGATGTGAACATGTGATGTGAATAATTGTATAAGTTTTGTTCCTGGGTTATATAAGCTGCAGGGCCAACTGTGTAGACAGGGTGTTTTTCCTGGGTTATACATGTCTGTTCCTGATTGCTCTTATTGTGAAAAGATGTACAACATTGACTAGGAGGCCCCAACTTTGTCCTGGTCAGAGAACACATTTCATGAAGTTTCTGGCACACAAACAAAATTTTTGCATTCTACTCAATTGTTACCTTCCAGTCAGGAACAAATATCTAAAACCTGGGAACAAACCTAGATAAAAAATCCAATGATTTATGAGTGCAGGGACATACAGACATTCAAAGATGTGGATTTTCAGCTTAGAACTGGGGTATTCCCGCACCTGAAATCTTGTGTGTTTTGCTGTTTGTAGTGAATGCTTCAGTGTTTACAGGGAACGGCATCTGGCTACCCTCCTGTTTGCTGTGGAAGCTCCTGGGATAAAGGTAATGTCTGGACGAGCCCTCAGAGACAAATTCACATTGTCCAACAACCCTGTAAAAGATATTGAAACCTTTTAGAGACTGAAAAGTAACTTGGTCTCTTGGGCTGGATCTACACTTCCCTATATCCCAGGATCTGATCCCAGACTATCTGCTTTGAATTGGATTATATGCGTCTACAGTGCCAGATAATCTGAGATAAGCTGAAAATCAGGGATTAAATCCTTTGCTATAGGGCAGTGTAGATCCAGCCTTGTGGAGTGTGGAGTCCTCGGTGGCACAGTGGGTTAAACTGCTGAGCCTGTTGACCGAAAGACTGGAGGTTCCAATCCGGAGAGTGGCATGAGCTTCCACTGTCACCCCAGCTTCTGCCAACCTAGCAGTTTGGAAACATGCAAATGTGAGTAGGTCAATAGGTACCGCCTTAGCGGGAAGGTAACGACACTCCATGCAGTCATGCCAGCCACATGACCTTGAAGGCCTCTATGGACAACGCCGGCTTTTCAGCTTAGAAATGGAAATGAGCACCAGCCCCCAGAGTCGGGCACGACTGGACTTAATGTCAGGGGAAAACCTTTACCTACTAGATCCAGCCTTGGTGTGCATGTATCCAAACCGATGTCCAAATAATTGGTAAAAAGCAGGTTAGAAAAAAACCAGTTTATTTAGTAGTATCATATAAATAACTTGTTACAAAAATTGATTTTTCAAAAAAGGTAAATTCACTTTGTGTGTGTTTATATATATATACGTGTGTGAGAGTGAAAGAGAGAAATCACTGCTCAAAGAAATGAAGAAGTGGGGAAATATTACATTGTACAAGAAACAAAACAGGCAAAAAGGTCTGGGGAGCGGATCGACATCAGGGTAGAAAGGAGCCTCAGCCATAGCAAAAGAAGGAAACAATTCCAGCATATGGAAATTTTACTGCACAGTCCTATGCATCTGAAGCAAAGTATCACTGTATTTAAAGGTTAAATACAATTCAAAGGTATCCTGGCATACTGTCTAATTATTTCTGGATTGATTCACTGAGTTTGACTGACTGACTGACTGATGCATCAAGGAAGGCCATTCTAACTCCATGATAAAATGATCACAGTTCCAGGTTGGATAGAGCTCAGATAACATTCTAATCTTTATGATCTGATAGATATACAGTACATCATCCTACAGTGCATTATCGTCCTTTTCATTTTTTTAAAAAAACACTGCACAGTCAGCAACCGAATGACTGTGTGGAACTAGATATGAAATGAAGCAAACACAACCTTTTGCAATTGACTTTTCAGAAAAAAATGGTCCCAGGGCTCAGGCTGGTCAGGGAATGATCAACGCTCTTGTTCCAGGGTTGTTGTAAGTTTTCCAGGCTGTATGGCCATGTTCCAGAAGCATTCTCTTGTAACGTTTCACCTGCATCTATGGCAGGCATCCTCAAGATTCAGCCTCTGAGTATGCCTGCCATAGATGCAGGTGAAACATCGGGAGAGAATGCTTCTGGAACATGGCCATGCAGCCCGAAAAACTTACAGCAACACAGTGATTCCAGCCATGAAAGCCTTCGACAATACTCTTCTTTCTAATCACAAAGCAATGACTGGAGTGATTGCTTGATTCAGGGCACTCTTATCTTGTTTTTATGTCAGTTGTTGTAAGCCTAAGCCTTGTCCGCATGATCCCCAAAACACTTTTGTGAGAAACCCAAGCCATCTCCCTCACTTAAAATATTTTAAAATCAAAATATGTCCCAACATTCTCTAGGAAGTGGAGGACAATGTTGGCATGATTTTGCCACACTTTCCAACAGCTGTTTTATGCCCAGTAGAAGTCTTCTTTCAACCAGAGAGTCAGCAATGTAAACAGCTACCAACAGTGGCACAAACTAAATCTCGTCTCCATCCATGTTCTCCACATACCGCTGCTATCATTTTTCGTCCTGATTGAACTACAGGATATTTTAAAACAAATGGTTCTCTATGGACGCTTCCACACAGCCCTATATCCCAGAATATCACGGCAGGAAATCCTACATTATCTAAGTATGGACTCAGATAAACCAGTTCAAAGCAGATATTGTGGGATTTTCCACCTTGATATTCTGGGATATAGGGCTGTGTGGAAGGACCCTATGATTAATGTTCAATTCTGGTGCTTTAAAAAAAGTCTTTCCCCCTCTCTGGGAAGAAAAGGCCAAGAAATATAACTGGAAACAGCTACATATAAGAAATGGATACTCCATCTTGTCAGATGGTGGCACCTGGCTTAATTAATGCCTGGCTTTCTTTAATTCAAGGAAATCAATATTTCAAAAGAGGCATTTATTTTAAAGGGTTTTCAAACTGCAAATCATAATAGACATTTGCAAAATCCATGTTGCCTCCATCGTATGTGATTAAGATGCCCAAAGCATTTCTTTAAGGCTATAAAACCAAGGCAGGAATGGGACAGGGAAGGAATATAACTTCTAGGATAATCAAGATCACAGAATATAATCATACAGTGTTTTTAAAGTTTCTTTTTTAACATTTTCTCAGAATCAAAATAGCTTTCATGTTTGATTTTGTTTAAAATTTGTCTTTAAATGTTTTTACCTGAATGTCTAATAATAATAATAATCCTATACAGCTTTAATAAACACTAAACTAACAGATCTTAGAAAACTAAAAGCTTATAGAAAGTGTATCCAGATGTATTTACAGCAATAGTGCAGTCTTGTAGGAAAGGGTTCTTGCCATAAATGCTGGGGAATCTTCGCATCACTTGTCAAAGCCACTAACTCTGGGAAGAAAGAAAATGTCATTTCGCAACCTTTCTAAAATGTACAAAATATAAAATTCCACCCACCCACCCCCAATCTAGTATGAAGCACAAACTCAGCAAAACTTCTGCTTTTCTTGTTAATGTTAAAGTTGCCAAATCTCCAGGGGGAAAATGCTGGAGTTTATTTCTGTACTTTTTAAACATGATTGTGAAAATGTGTATACAAGTCTCCTGTCTAGTTATGGTGACCCCATAAATTTCCTAGGGTTTTCTTAGGTGAGACATCCTCAGAGGTGGTTTGGCCAGTTTCTTCCTCTGAAACGTAGCCTACAACACCTTGTGTATGCTTGCAGTCTCACATCCAAGTACTATCCAGAGTTGACCTTGCTTAGTTTCCAAGATCACATAGTACTGTATTGACAAAATATTTTACTTAATGGATCTATACATGTTATTACTTCCTTTTGTTTGCGGATCAAACTGCTACTGCAGAGGCCATTAAAAAAGCGTTGGAAAACCAACTTGCTATATCAGTACCTAGCCAATTTATGACTCCAACTTTAAACTGTACAGTTATACATTTCTTCCTTCATTATTTCTGCGTCTCTACCTCTACCCATGTCTATGATCCATGGAAAACAAAAGAACATCTGTGATATTCAGCTCTTTAAAGAGAGTTTGTGATATATGACGGACGTAGCATGTGTAGCATCGCAGAGCGTTGGTGTGTTGAAGATTGTCTCAGCAGTACCTAAATTAAACTGCTAGTACAGGGAACGTTAGAAACCAATGACACAAAAATAACAACTTCCTTCATTCACTTCTAATAATTATGCTAGCTACTGAATTTCCCTCTTTAGGAAGCCTTCAAGCTGCTAAAGGCATCAAATATGGTTTCAGTCATTGCTTTCTCCCTTTCCTTCCCTTGTTCATTTACAAATTTCATAACAGCAACTTGGCAATTTCCATATTGCTTCTCATTAGCAGAGCTATTTAACCAATATGTGGCTTTTCTCGCTCATAACCTACAGATGTGTCTTTTGATCTAGAGCAGTCAGTTTGGAAATATGGGTGATTTCATTTCTATGACATTAAAAACAAATTCATTGCAAGTCTTTCTTTCTTTCTTTCTTTCTTTCTTTCTTTCTTTCTTTCTTCTCTGTCTTTCTGTCTGTCTGATCTCTTAAAGTATTGTTATGATTCAGAAATCAGTATGCTGCCTGAGGCCGGGATGATCTGAGTAATTGGAAACTTCCTCAAAATAAGACCTATACTTTCAAATGTAAAACATAAAATTCCTAATTCTGATTGCTAGTATGAACAGGCAGACCCATGGAATCAATTGCTAAATGATAAGTTAGCATGTATGTAAATCCCATTGATTCAATGGGCCTACTCTAGTTGGAACTAACCACTAGATTTAAGCCAATGCAATCACATGTTTTGGCCATTGCAATATATTTGCTAACTTTGATATACATAATGAAATACAATATCATCTTCAATCAGGAGGATTTTTCTAATCTGCTAAAGAAAGTGTATGCCCCAATTCTTTATTCGAGGTAAAATCCACTGATCCTCAGGACCTTAATCCAAAATGCTTTGCCATGCTAAAGGATGGATTTGGACCGAGTCAACCCAAGACCTGAATGACTTGACCCAAGTTGTTCTCAAGCCAGTGGATTAAGATGAACTAGGATCATTAAAATACATTAGGATGTTGATTCTACATGCTACTTGTATGTTGCTGCATCTGCATTTTCTCACTATTGACTTATATTTGAAGCTGTGTGCAATTGTAGGAACTCATTGCGACACTTGTATTTATTTAAATGGGATTTGCTCATGGCATCTAAACACATATAGTCTGGTGTTGTATTAGTGACATATCCAAGTGGAAATCCACTTTATGTCTTCTTTTTTGGTCATTTCAGAGGTTGGTAGTCTTTTCCAATACCCACTACCACCAATACCCTACCACTACCACTATACTGTGATAGCCCCACCCATATGGTCATCCCATTGTTGGTGATAAGGGAAGAGGATCAGAGAAGAATCCGACTATACTGTTATAACCGATTGCAGGCTGATAACATCATTTGTTGAGATGTCTGGAGGACCCTAGCAGATCTTAGTGGGACATGGGGACACAGCCAGATGCTTCTCTGTTTCTGTACTCCACTTTTCCACCAGTAGTGGACTGTTTATGTGTGTGTGTGTGTTTGTGGAGGGGAAGTTATCACAGTGCTGTAGAAAGAAAGTTCTGAAGGTGACGATGGAGAGGCCATAATGGAGTCCCACATACTAAACTCATACTCTACACTAGGTCTGCACAACTTGTGAGTCTCCAGGCATTTGGACCTCCAATTCCCAGAAGCCGTAGCCAGGAATTCTGGGAGCTGAAGTCCAAAAAAACTGGAGGGCCACTGGTTGTGCAGGCCTGCTCTATACCCTACCATGTAGGATCTTGGCCACAGTTTAACACTGGACTTTTCTATCCTCACAGTGTTGTACTACAGGTTGAGCTTCTCTTGTCTTTAATTCCAAAATCTGAAATATTCCAAAATCCAAAATTGCCTATATACCTATATGTGATATTTTTGTTTTCTGATGGGCCAGTGTATAAAAACTCTGTTTCAAGCACAAAGTTATTTAAATATTGTGTATAATATTACATTTGGGTTAAAAGTAACATTTAGGTGAAACATAAATGAAACATAAATGAATTCTGTGTTTAGAATTGAGTCCTTCTCAAAGATATGCAATTATGTACATATATGCAACTACTGGTATTTCAAAATAACAAAAATCAGATTAGAGATACTTAACCTATCAAATGTGATACAATTAATGCTTCCAATCTTTTCTTCTCTTACTTTTTACTCATTCCACCTTGAAACAAAGGAATTTCACTGCACACTGGGGAAAGTCTGAAGGCCTTCGTCCTATGACTATAAACTGATACCAACAGAGCTCTATTTATATGTGTGTGTGTGTGGGGGGGGGGGGGGGGGTGTCTATGTACATAAATTGCATGGATAACAGAAAACTTCAGGTGATTAATTCTTAAATGCCAGCCACTAGAGAATATTATATTTCATCTTTTTTCCAGTTTGGCATCTTAATTTTGATGCCAGTACTGTATGTTAAATAGTTTATATAATATTTATGCACATGCAGTGGGTGGCTTACTGTCATTTTATTGACAAGGAGAAACACTTTGTCAATAAAATGCAAAATTCTCGCTCAAATCGCCTGCTACTTAGTGTCACTAATTCAGGGTGGTGGTGGAAGAGCACTCTACTTAAGACATCAACGTGTCATGGAATTACCACCGCTAATCCTAGCTAAATCAACTTAAGCCATCAAAGTGAATTTGCTATATCAGAAGAAAAGCACAATCAATGTTTGTTCACAGAATCCACTCAGCGTTTTAGGCTTCTGTAGCCCATTTAGCATGGTGCTGCTTAAAGCACATTCCTTTTGATGACCTATATAAAACACTTGAAATTGTGTGTGTGAACTTACTGTTGAGTTGACCTGAGCAAATGAATTCCATGGCCATTTTCTATTGGGATGATGAAAAACATGCAATCATTCATGCACATAGGAAGTCTTCCCCTGAATATTTTCACTACAAATATGGTCAGGACTCATTCTTGGATCTTAACCTGGATCTGATCCAGAACCATGTTAGATCAGATCAAAGGTCTATTTAATTCAGCAATCTATTTCCTACTGATCATAGGAAGCTGGTCTACAGGACATACATTCAACAGCCCTCTCCCTTATGAGTTGCTGATTCGGGAGGAAATGAATAGCTGTCCTGATTTCTAACTGTTGATAACTATGAATTTGTCTAATTACATTTTGAAACAGTGGTGAGGAAAATATGGCTGAGAAAATGTGGCCACATACAACCCAAACCAATGTTTTTCCAAGCCTTTTATACCTCCAAAAGCCAAAGACAAAAAGGTCTCTTAAAAATGCTAAAAACTGAGATGATACTGTAGTTTCTTCTAGCTTTCATTAGGTCTCACTAAACTTTCAAAATGGGACTTGTTTTTGAGCAGAGACACATAGAATTGAAGTTTGACTGACTTTCTATGGCAATGATTTATCATTTCAATATGATAGGTTTGTTTTTGTAATGGTTTGAGCCTTTTGAGGGAAAAATATCTTGATCCCCAACCCCCCCGCCCCCCAACCCCGCAAATAGCTAGAATTTGTTTTACTTGGTTCTTTCCAGCAAATTACAACATGGAACTTCACCACCAATGCACTTCGATTACAACACTGGGTTTTTTGGGGCTGCAATAATTGCAGACTAACAAGTGTGAACCTTTGACCAATACATTTAGAATCTGTTTGTGGCCTTCCAAATCAATATATCAATGGATGACTTCTTGTACACTAAATGCTCTAACATCTAGCTAACTAACTAAAAAGACTAAATCATAAAATCACATGATCCTACATTATTGTGAGACTTCATTTACTATAATGTAATAAAGAGAAGTAAATATCGTTTTAAAATAATTTCAAATGCTGCCATTTAGAAAAGAAGATTGCTCTTAAAGAACAATTATCATAGTCAATGTGAATTCCCAGCCTTGGCCTGAGTAGTGAAAAAGGCCAACATCAAATGGCTTCTTTCTTTGTCCATAACCAGGATAAACAGAACTCCCTTCTCCGTTCCTTTCTTTTTCAACACTTCATGATTCCAGAAGATTGTTTTGAATAATTTTTTAGCCCTCTGGAGCTGGCTTTTGTCCATTGGAGAGAAAGGAGTTTCTGGTGGAAGGAGTGGGATCCAACCCCTAGACTCTAGATCAGGGGTCCTCAAACTAAGGCCCGGGGCCAGATGCGGCCCTCCAAGGTCATTTACTCGGCCCTCGTTCAGGGTCAACCTAAGTCTGAAACAACTTGAAAGCACACAAACAACAACAACAATCCTATCTCATCAGCCAAAAGCAGGTCCACACTTCCCATTAAAATACTAATAAGTTTATATTTGGTAAAATTGTTTTTCATTTTAATTATTGTATTGTTTTTAAGTGATGTTTGCAGTACAAATAAAATAAAATTCATTTTTTTCAAGTTATACTCCGGCCCTCCAACAGTTTGAGGGACTGTGACCTGGCCCTCTGTTTAAAAAGTTTGAGGACCCCTGCTCTAGATGATGATTGATGCTTTTTAAAATATCGTGGGGGTTGTACCTAAAAATGACTCTACTGCTGTTCTTGTTTTATTTGGTTCCTCCTGGTCTACAATTTCTTGCTAGTATAAAAGTGTCTTGCTGTTAGAAATGTGTCAGGTACCCATTTTGTTTCTGAGGCAGAAGTAAAGGCAACAGGGTAAGTGAGCTGAGAAGGGTAAGATTTACATGGCAGCTTTCTGTTTGCTGAAGTGCTAGAAACTGGCATTAATATTAAATGGAGCTCAAAGTCTGTACACAAAGAGCCTACTGATATCAGCAGGACTTACATTAGTTATATAACCCATGCCCATTGTCAATGTCATGACAATTCCTTGACAAATGTTTGCTGAAAGTGATCTCTACCACCATTCCTCATCCTAGTGATAAACAGATGTGCTAGTTCATAGCGCTCACCATGCCAAAATAATGGCTATAGCAACTGGGGATGGTATTGGTCTAACACAGAGGTGTGAAACATGTGGTCCTCCAGATGTTTGGGCCTCCAACTCCTAGAAGCCCTAGCCAGGTTGTCCGATGACCAGGAATTTTGGGAGCTGAAATTCAAAATACCTGGAGGGCCATAAGTTTGTCCCCACTAATCACATCTGGAGAACACCAAGTTGGAAGAGACTGGTCACATTGCTTGTGTGTGTGTGTGTGTGTGTGTGGCCTCCTCTCTACTCTTGATTGTCCACCCCTTAGAATGGATTAATACTTCCAGGAAAATGACTAATTCAGGATTAATGCTACTATTTGAATGGGCTTTAAATCTTTTAAATATCTCATTTCCTTATTGACTGGTTGTAGCTTTAAAAAGAGCTATCCCTTCTCTTTTTTACTGTAATCATTAAGGAGAGCCACAATAGACCCTTACAATGAGGTGTTTCATACATAGTCTGCAAAAGACATGTCTGAGCAGAACAATTAAAACACAGTAAGATTATTTGGTGAATGATAGCACAAAGATAATCCAATTTCCAAGATAAGCAGAACAAGTTAAAACTATTATTCCATTTCCTTTGTTCCTCAATTTGCTTGCCATCGTGCCTGCTTGGCAAACAGGATACACAAAAAAGTTTGTTTTTCCTCATTATTTGCCTCTTGGAAGCTCAAATTATATTTCGGGGGGAAATGACATTAGATCCACAAAGACTGCAGTCACAGAAACAATTTCATCTGGTCAAACAGAACCCTTCCAAAGAACTGTGGATAAATAGAAAGAAATCGCAACATCACACATTTCAATGCTGTTTTCTGGGAGCTGAAAAAGGCAACATTTTAGGAGTCTTTATCGCTGTCTGTGCCACCATACATATCGGCCAACTTTTTAAAGCGAGGTCCCCAATCGCTGAGGTAATCATAGTCCTGGTCCCCATCAGTAGTCACCGACTCCAAGGAGCTGAGAGACTCTGCCACGGAGCCATTGCCTTCGTATGCGTATGTTGCCAATGAGTCATAAGGAGGTGCTGTTGGATCCGTGTCGTTCTCCTTTAACCTTTGGCTAATGAAATCTCTAACATCTGTGTTATCGCGAACCACCGGTGTCCGGCGTGGCATAAAAAGTGTTTCTGGCACAATGTCTCGGCGCAATTTATTGTCTTCTATGGCTTCAGGATTCCGCAGCGTGCCAATATCAAATGCTTGGGTGTCTTCCTCTCCGCCACCTTCGTCGTTGTAGCTGACAATGTTGTCTCGGATGTCCTCTTTTGAAATGATCAAAGGCTCTTTCTTCCGTTGCCGTCTCAGGGCTGCAAACAACACCACTGTCACTGTAAAGGAAAATAAAATGAAATAAAGCATAGCTGGAAGACAGAGGAAGGGAGGAAAGGGGAGTTAATTTTCCACCCAATTAGTACAAAAGAAAAAAAAGAATTCTGTATTGCTTGAACTTCGCCTTTTCTTTTTAATAAGAAGCCCTTCCAGACTGTACACTCCAAACTTTATACTGCAACCAGTCTTGCTGTGATCACTGTGGGAGTTGAAAATAAGATAAATATTAGGAGGAAAAGGCATTTTCAAGCTAAAAGGAAGATGAAGCTCAGCTATTCTTTTTTTATCAGCAGTAAATGTCTTTTCTATTTTTTTTTACTTTGTGCAGTGAGGAAACTATTCTTTTGAAATCACAAACATAGTAGTTTCAAGGCAGACAAAAAGAAAAAGAAAATGAAAAACTAAAGGAGCCAGTCTCATCGAATGACAAACGCTGAACTCCCAAAATGCTTTGGAATTTGTTCTCTGCAGAGAACGTACAGCACTTCTCAAGGTGAGATGCTGTGTTAGCAGTGTTATATAAAGGGGGAAAACTGAGTAATTAGATTTTTTCTTTCTTTGAACATATGTTGATGTCTTTATTTAATGCACACCCCTATCTATCTATCTATCTATCTATCTATCTATCTATCTATCTATCTATCTATCTATCTATCTATCTATCTATCTATCTATTTTTCAAATATTCTCATCTCTTTTTCTAAACCCACTGGCCCTTAAAAATGTGATGAATAATGTTTTAAAGGGCTCCTAGTGGCTCTTTGGAAGAGTGAAAAGTTGAGATCTCATAGAATGATCCATGCAGCCCATGGATTGAACTGGGTAACACCTCTCCCTGAAATGTGGAGGGGATGACCCCATGTTCAGTCCACAAGTAAGGCTGGATCCAGACAGGCCTTAATCCCGGGATAACCTGCATCTGGAAAACACGGATTTTCCTGGCAGCCTGTCCACACCCACCACAGAAAGAGTGCACTTTTTGGTGGGTGTTCTCTCGGGACTAGCTAAAGAGAAGGTCTGAAGCCCCTATCCTCCCCACAAGCTCCCAGACTTCTTAGAAAAGTAATAGAAACTTATGATCTCCATTAGAAGTCCTGGCAAGCTCTCCCAACGTGTAGAAATGATGCAGCAGGAGAGGGAGGGCGATTCCCCCCCCCCCCCCCCTCTTCTGGTACATCGTTTCTACATGCTGGGAGAGCTTGCCAGGACTTCTAATGGAGATCACATAAGTTTCTATTACTTTTCTAAGGGATCTAGGGGCTTGGGAGGAGGAGGTTGGGTATTCCCACAGTTTACTGGGCTAAAATAACCAGGAGTAGGTCCCCAATCCTTTGCCTTTTGTAGACTGAACAATAAATTAAGTGCTACACTGTGTGTTCTTTCACCATGCATTCCTGTGATGATTGCTGGTAACATGTTAATTAATTAATTTATTATTTATTTAAAGCATTTATATGCCACCCTTCTCACCCCGAAGGGGACTGAGGGTGGAGCACAACATATAAACGGCAAACATTCAATGCTGAAACATATTAGACCATACACATACAAAAGCATTAAAATCACTTATCTTGACATTAAAATCCACTAGTTAAAACTGTCTCAACAACCATATTGAATTTGGTTGGCATACTAAGGGTTACTATCGCTGCCTCATTGCACAGTCCCAAAGGCTCGGTCCCACGGCCACGTCTTTATCATCCTTCTAAAGGACAAGAGGGAGTGGGCTGATCTGATCTCATTAGAAAGGGAGTTCCATAGTCAAGGGGCAATTACTGAGAAGGCCCTGTCTGTCATTCCCGCCAAATGTGCCTCTGATGGTGGTGGGACCGAGAACAGGGCCTCCCCAAAAGATCTTAATCTCTGTGGTGGTTCATAGGGGGAGATGCATTCTGACAGGTAAATTGGGCCGGAGCTGTAATGGTGCAGGAAAGCCATTCCAGGTATGGGCTGGCTTGAAAAGACTTGTACAATGTGCCACACTTCTCTCAAAATAGGTCTCGGCAGAACTCCTTTACGGACTGGATTACAACCTAGAGAGGATTCAATCCCTCACTGACATAGGAGCTACCAGCCGCAACTCAAACATTCATTGCAAGTTTCTTCTTGTCTCCCCTCCATATTGGTTTTTGCTACATGTTTACATTCTGTGTCACAGTACACAGCTACTCAAAATCTCACAGTGTATTTTTTTAATCCAGCCTCTCTAATGTCATTACAAATGAAATTTCACTGACGGAAATGAATATTCAAATTGGATTTGTGCAAATCACCAACTGAGTCAAGCTCTAAATATAACTTCTGTTCTTGATACTTGTTTTCTTCTTCTTCTAGCAGCAACTTGTAAAATAAGCCCTCTTAACGCTTGATGAAACATTAAAATAAACATAAAGCTAACATTATTTTCCCTTCCTACTCTCGGCAAGTCTTAGCATTATCTAGGATTTTGTTCTCTTCTCCCTTCCCCCAAGGCTTCAGATTTCTTTTTCATTCTGCAAGTGAAATTCACCATATGACCAAAAACAAACACACAGACAAAAGAACCCACGAAAGAAAACTGCTCTTGTTACAGCTAAAAATGAAAATGGTACTTCAATTCTTTCCATGTCTTTGTTTCACACAGGGTTGAGCTTGCATACACAGTACAAAGCCTGAAAGCAGATTGCGAAAAAGACAATGATGTTACTAACAGCTATTAATTGAAAACCATTGTGTTCTGCATTTTTCTTTCAATTCAGCTTAAGTACTGGAAGCTAAACAATTATCATTTTGGATTCCGCACTACTGACAGCAGCGTCCTGCGTAACCCAATACACAGAGCCCCAAATCTGATGCAGCAGAAGAAGCAGCTGTTTGTGGAAAGGGGTTAACTAAATGGCACAGCTGGGTTTAAAGAAGCTTTTGCAAACATCTCTATATTCCTGCTTATATCTAGCTGGGCAGCCATGGGTCCTGCCATGACCAGAAAGCGGACATTGCAGGTAGGTACCAGAAGTCTATAGGACAACTAGGCGCTGGGGCTGAGCAGCTGGCATGCTCACAAAGGGTAGTAAAATTGGATTACATGGTCCTGATCTAGGCTTCTACACTGTTTGTTCAGTCTATAGTTGTGATTTTGCATGGACTGTACAGAGTATATCTTTATGCCTCTCTTTGTATTTTCGGCATCAGTCATGTGGCTAAGGACTTCATGACCTTGAGCTGAAGAAAATGAGGGAAAGTGGAGGGAAAGGTAGAGCTTCATAGGGTTCTGTCTTTAAAGAAGATGAAGAATTTACTCACTCCCATCACACTAAGATCACTTCCTCCAGATTCTAACCCAACTATCCATTTAATTTCCATTAAGTGGACAGGTGATGACTTCTCCCATTTCAAAGATACCAGCACACTTTTAAAAAGAGGTATCCTTTAAGGCAGCTGCCTATAAATCCCTTACAGTGGTTCTCAACCTGGGGTCCCCAGATGTTTTTAGCCTCCAATTCCCAGAAATCCTAATAGCTGGTAAACTGGCTAGGATTTCTGGGAGTTGTAGGCCAAAAACATCTGGGGACCCGAGGTTGAGAACCACTGCCTTAGACTGAAGCACCTTTCTTAAGGTGGCACTGGGGTCATTTGCACTCAAGACCCTTGACTGAAGCAGAAGCATCTTTCTTAAAGCAACACTTTCCTTAGGGTTATTTACACTGAGATTTCCTCCCACTGTCCCACCAGGATTTCCATTGTTGATTTTTTTTTAAAAAAAAAATCACGCCAGATGATAGGAAGTGGTTTTAAATTAGCCCTCATCTTTTCCAGAGTCTTTGCATTGGTGACTGTAAGAAGTGGTTTTGAATTAACCCCTTTCCAAAGCATCTGCATTGGCGATCTGGGGAAATGGGCATTTTGGCTCCTTCCACACACAGCGGTCTATCTCTATGCAGGGAATTTAAAAATAAGTCACTTGCCAATCAACTCAGGAATGTTGGAAAAACCAACCCTTTACAGTGGTTCTTAATCTGTCGGTACCCAGGTGTTTTGGCCTACAACTTCCAAAAATCCCAGCCAGTTTACCACCTGTTAGGATTCTGGGAGTTGAAGGCCAAAACATCTGGAAACCCACAGGTTGAGAACCACCGAGAAACTGCAAAATACTTACCTCCACAGGTGAAGCTTGTGCCATGTGAAGGGCACTTGCCATTTTTTAAATATGTAGAAAAGCTGATTTTATTGTCCTAAATTGTGTCATAATTGGCTGTGTGCGGAGGTATAAGAAAGGTGTTTGCTTGTACTGAGTTCTGATTCAGGTCAGCATATGTCTGACTGAGGGGCCGTCCACACAGTCCTATATCCCAGAATATCAAGGCAGGTGTGGACTCAGATAACCCAGTTCAAAGCAGATATTGTGAGATTTTCTGCCTTGATAGTCTGGTATATAGGCCTGTGTGGAAGGGCTCTGAGTCCAATGACTACAAGAAGATCCAGAGGCGGCCCTAAGTAATTTTCAACGGTAAGCAAACAGTATTTTGGCATCCCCCCCCCCTCCAACCAATCACTGATATATATTTTCTGTTCGTCGAGGGAGTTCTGTGTGCCATATTTGGTTCAATACCATAATTGGTGGAGTTCAGAATGCTCTTTGATTGTAGATGAACTATACATCCCAGTAACTACAACTRGCATATGTCAAGGTGTATTTRCCCCCCAAGAGCGCCTCAAGAGCGCCTCTGGGCAAAATCAACTATACTGCAAATGCTTACTTTGCATAATGGGTTGAGCCACCCCTGGGTAGATCTGAGGATGATATGGTATCTATGTGGTTACTAATATTTCAGTAAAATGGGTTAAACAGCTGGCAGGGTGGCAAATGTGTAGCAGGCAGCTGGTTAGATTAAAATTGACAGGCATTTTTTTTGCAAACTAATGGGACCGAATTGCCCATTCATAACCAAACCACCACAAAATACTTCATATTACAATAGAGATAGCCAACAGGGGCCTTTCACACTCAAATATTATAGCATTATGGTTTCAGTTTAATTGCTGTAGCAGCATCTCATAGAATCCTGGGGATTACATCTGGCAGAGGCATTACAGCTCTCTGGCGGAGAATTCTAAATAATCCTCCCTAAAATGTCAATCCTAGGATTCTGTAAAATGGAACCATGACAGATTAAGTGGAAACTGTATGATAATTCTGTACTCTGAAACAATCTCAGCAATGTATCACTGGGAAAATTAATCTCCTCCTTTGCAGCTACTATGTGGATTGTAGTTAAATTCAGAAGGAGGAAGGAAACTTACTGTTTGAATCATGATATTACTGTCCTTGCAACCATAATGTTTTGTCCCTCACTCCTTGCTTGGCTATAGCATTATTCAGGGACACTTAGGAGGAACGTGGGAGAAAGTATAGAAGTGCCAGATCTTTTGAATGATATACAGCTGCCCATGACAATAGTTAACTCCATTATGTATGCTCCACTATGACATTAGTATATAACACACATGCACTCATACTTCATCTCTTCCTTCCCCAATTCATGCAAGTTCTTTACCTAGCAATATAATGATGCAGAGGAGGATTGCGATCAGAGCGCCTGTGCTAAGGCCAGTTGGGTGGATCAGTGCTTCAGCATTGCAGGAGAGCATCTTGCCTCTCTGGTCACAGGCACATACTCGAATTGTCACTGTCTCTGTGCTGCTCTGAATTGGGTACTCGTTGTCTGAGATGACCACAGGCAGGAGGTACATATTCATTTCATGTCTGCTGTATCTGGTCCTCTTGGTGTAGATCCCAGCTGTGTTATCTAGAAAGATATATCAGTGTTTTTAGGCATGTGCTTATTTTAAAAATCTAATGCAATGAAGGAGAATGAAGTTGAAAAGTTCAGCTTACCCCTGTTATCCTGAAGCGTGAAATTGGAGCTGCTGGCTACTTCTGGTGCCAAAGAGAATGAGAACTTGTGTCCACCAAAAGCATCGTCTTTATCAACTGCACTTAGAGTCTGTATGAGCTAAACATGAACAAGGACAATATTGCATCATTATTGTGATATAGGGATGTTAATCCTTGATTACTAATTATATTCTTGCTGCTGTAAGATACAGAGAACCAGGGTAGGAATAGTTCATTAGAAATAGGATGACTGTGTTGTGCAATGTATTTTCTGAAAGGCTGTTTAATTCATTCAGCTATCAGATCTGTAGACACAAATGATCTGGCAGTGCAGGGTTCTTCAGGATGTAGGTCAGACATCCAGACCTGCAAGTAACTCATATACATTGGAAAATCAGACTTCTCATTGCAAAACAGAAGAGAAAAGAGAAAGAGGAAGTGGAGAAGAGGGAGATGGAGATGGAAAAGTGCCAGAAGCAACCACACTGAACTATGTTAAGATGTAGTGTCACACTTTGAGAGTGCCTGCTGTGATGGGAGGGCAAGACAGTTTTGGCTTCATTTTATTTTGGATTGGTGGCACCTCCTTGCAATGCAATGTGTCAATTGTTAGACACAAATCTCATGCCTGACACATATCAGATAGCTGTGACGTATCTAGTTAGTAGCTAGCTGCATTAAATCACTACTGATCGCTGCATTAAATTGCTGCATTAGATCACCAGCCCAGGTTGGGGTAAGCTCCCGACCATTAATACTCTAGCTTGCTGTCAACCTATGCAGCCTGAAAGACAGTTACATCTATCAAGTAGGAAATTTAGGTACCGCTTTATGCGGGGAGCAGGCCCATAGCCAGGATTTTGATTCGGGGGAGCTGAGTTTGATTCGGGGGGGGGGGGGGCTGAGTCTGAGTGAAAGAGGGTCTACCCTAGCAAACCTTTTGTATTGTTACCCCAATACCCCCATGCATATGGGATATATTGAGCATGGTGATCAAATCATGATATGAATAAACATAACAGTTTAAATAATGCACCAGTAAGGCCTTTTCGCGGACCACCATGAGAATTTGGGGGGGGGGGCTGAAGCCCCTCAAGCCCCCCCCGGGCTACTAATTTATGATGTCATAAATGATGTCAAAAATGATGTCCTTGCAACCATATGTCATAAATGATGTCATAAATGATGTTGCAGCATGGGAGTGATCCTGGACTCGTCGCTGAGCCTGGAACCCCAGGTCTCGGCGGTGGTCAGGGGAGCTTTTGCACAATTAAAACTTGTGCGCCGGCTGCGCCCGTACCTTGGGAAGTCTGACTTGGCCACGGTGGTCCACGCTCTGGTTACATCCCGTTTAGACTACTGCAACGCTCTCTACATGGGGTTGCCTCTGAAGACTGCCCGGAAGCTCCAATTAGTCCAACGAGCGGCAGCCAGATTACTAACAGGAGCGGGGTACAGGGAGCATACTACTCCTCTGTTGCGCCAGCTCCACTGGCTGCCAATTAGCTTCCGAGCACAATTCAAAGTGCTGGTGTTAACCTATAAATCCCTAAATGACTCCGGCCCAGTTTACCTGTCCGAACAGATTCTCCCCTATGAACCATCAAGATTGTTAAGATCTTCTGGAGGGGCCCTGCTCTCGGTCCCACCATCCTCGCAATCGCGTCTGGTGGGGACGAGGGACAGGGCCTTCTTGGTGGTGGCCCCTCGACTCTGGAACTCTCTCCCACTGGAGATTAGAACTGCCCCTTCTCTCCTGACCTTTAGAAAACAGGTGAAAACCTGGCTCTGGAAACTGGCATTTGACGAGTGAGTCAATAACTCGTGACTACACGGACGGATGGTGATGAACTACGATTTCATTTTGATGACTTGGCCTATGTAATTATATGATTGTATTTTAGTATTTTAATGTTTTAATGTATTACGGGATGTGATGTTTTTAAACGATTGTCTGTGATACTGTTGTTGTGAACCGGCCTGAGTCCCTTTGCGGAGGTGAGAAGACCGGTATATAAAAGTTCAAAATTAATTAAATAAATAAAACCTTCCAGCAGTGTGCAGAAGAGTGAGGAAGTACTCCATCAAAGGACTCGGTGTCGCAAGTGAACAGTGAAGCAGCAACTCCCCCTGTGACCAGAATTGAGCATACCCTCATGAAGCCAGAAAGCTGGAATGTTAAATGCCTCTAGGTCTGTTTATATATGATGTATGTGTAAATGGCATTGAATGTTTGCCATGTATATGTGCATTGTAATCCAATCTGAGTCCCCTGCAGGGTGAGAAGGGCAGAATATAATACTGTAAATGAATAAATGAATGAATAAATAAATATACCATTTACATCTCTCTCTTCAAGCACATGGTACACACCTACCTGTTCAGCTTTTGCATTTTCACAGACATATGTCTCGTAAAACATGGGGAATTCAGGGGCGTTGTCATTCACATCCAGAACTTTAATAAACACTGGGACTCGGCTGCTTTCTTTAGGGTTGTCTGAAAAACATAAAGAGAAGACCATGGAAGACTTTTTCATTACAGGCATGACTTCTTTGTTAGTGAACTGTATTCAGACAGCAAACTGAAAATACTAAGTAACATCATTTGCATGTTCATTTATTTGTGCAAGTTGAGAGTGTTAGTATGTTAAAATCGGAAACACAAAATTATAATGATCTGAGAAAAAAGATAGATTCTCTACAACTGGGTGACAACTGTGGTCAGTGAAGAGGAGGAACAGTCTGAGGGAGCCAAACAGACTACTGAATATGTCAGAAAACAAAACAGATTACAAGTGACTGGAAGTCTGCTTCTGACTTTCAATAATGCATTCTTTTTACATTAAAGAGTGTACGACATGGGGGTGCAAATCAATCTATTTACAGAGTGAATTGCTTCTTCTCTTGGAGACTTCAAGAAAAGGCTATTCAACTCCTTTGTTTTGAACAAGAAAGGGGCAATCTGAGGAATCTGGTCAGACTGAGGGACGCAAAAGCAGCAGGGGAGCAGTACATGTGGCCTATAGCTCAAACTTTTTTCACCCTCTGTTCTAGACAAATCAGAATGTTCAGTTTCAATCCAGTGACTTTAATCTTTTTTCCTGCTCAGTGCTACTAGGCTACCACAACTCCATGGAAAGCCTGACATTTAAAGTCTTGATTTGCCACCCATGCACTTTTCGTGTTATCACCTAAATGTCATGAAATCTTATTTGTGTTCTTTACAATTCTAATGTGAAATCTGTGTGACTGATACACACAAACACAGAGAGAAAGTGGCAGTGTTCTTCCATTGGGCAGTGTAAGATTTCCACAGGCAGACGTTTGCTACAGTTCCTCACCCACCACCCATGTTTTTCCTGCAGTAGTCTCCCCCTTCATTTGACCATTCTGTGTCTCCTGGAAGGGGGATGTCTGAAGAAGAGTTTGGGTATGTCTTATTACCAGATGCAAGCTTTTCCACAGAGATCTGATGAATACTAGGAACTGGAGGTGGTTTGGTAGCTGCATTGAAGGAAGGTTACACCAACTTTCTCAATGACCCAACAAGGTATAAGAAGATGCAATGTTGACTTTCGAATGCATAAGCCCAGTATGCTGTCGCGCCTGGGGCTATAGAGAAAGAGGCATGGACGTGACATCTTTCCCCAGGGGATTGCTTCTTGCCCTCCTTTAGGGAAACTGGAACTCCCAAGAACCAGAACACAACAGGTAACTCGAAATGGTGTTTATTATTGACAATGAGTTCACTTTCTTAGGCACAAACTTGTTGTTTCAACAGGGAAAAACACTTTATAAATGTTAAAGTCCAGAGTCCTAGGAGTTATAAGCTGAGAAGCTTTTCCTGTTCCCTCTCTCTCAATGGCTGTGAATTTTGGAGCAAACCACAACCCCAGTTCAGTGGTCTATGTTGAAGGACAAGACCTTCCTATGGTGCCAAAAAACTGGAATGAAGGCACCTGAGATCTTCACAATGTCATTCAGGGGGTTTGAATTCAGGGGGTATAAGACTCAGGGGTAAAAAAACCCTAAGAGTTGGTGGTAAAAAATGCCTTGACCAGGGGCTTTGGGCCAAGCTTTGCACGCGTCGATCCAATGTGTCTTTTTCTGAGGTAAAAAAAGGTGAGAGAGATACCTTTCCTTTCTCCCTTGGAAGGGGCGGAGCCTAAACAAATGAACTGGGGAAACAAGCCAATTGGTGCACAACAACAATAAATTGACAGCTATAATAACCAATGAAATTTAACTATACATATACAAGGTAGACAGGAATAAAATGACAGTTTAAATCCTTCAACTAACAGTACTACATATATGTGGCGCCACACGTGCCGTCACACCCAGACTGATAATTTTATTGAGGTTTAAATAATTTGCATTGGGATTATGGTGCAGAAGAAGAATTAATATTAGAATACTGATTGGAAACATAAGCTGAGATCTTGCATTGTCATCATAACTAAGACGATGGAGCTCCATTACTGTAGTAACAATGTTCTCATGAAGCCTACCTCTCAGCTTTAAAGCATCCCAATGAAAGCATTTCTGAAGCACTGGAAATAAAGACAATTGGAAACTATGTCCACAACATGCTCCCAGTCTTGAAAATAGGCAATTGGAAGGACCACTTGGGCACCATGCAACTAGAAGCACAATGTATATGCTATCTTTATTTCTGTCCCATTCTCCAGAACTTTGGAAACACTTAGATGATGTTTCAGAAATACTTGTGCCAGGATACTACCAGGCTGCAAAGGCAGATTTTATGGAGGTTGCTTTTGATCTTTCATGACTGTTAACATGAATCTCCAGAAGTTACAATGTCATAAATCCATTTTTGATAGCATAAATGCTGAACAGTATGCCAACCACATTTTAATTAGAAGCGATAGTTTCATTTGAACAAGGCTGAAACTATTTTGTGCACTGAGAAAAAATTGGCTCATATGTCCCTGACTTGCATCTGTATAAGGTGAGATACAAACAACTGGCTGTTTAAAATAATCTCTCGCACTATAAGGAAATTGATTGGTAATGCTTTTTTTCATGAGCTACAAGAACAGACATGTGAATGGATAGAGAAGAGGCATACCCTACTTCTACATGTTCTCTGCTACTTTAAAGAGCTTCATGCACTAAGCACAAAAGTCAATATGTAGGTTTGTTATGTGTGTTCCTTTCAAACCACTCAAAGTTTCTATAATCGGGAAAGAAATTCAAGGTTCTTAATTATGAGAGCCCTGCATGTATGTTCAGTGTGCACCTCAGTGGGGGGCAGATGTATGTACATGTCCTGCTCTCATATCTCTCGCTCCCATTATCCCCTATGTTGTTGTTCATTCGTTCAGTTGTCTCCGACTCTTCGTGACCTCATGGACCAGCCCACGCCAGAGCTCCCTGTCGGCTGTCACCACCTCCAGCTCCTTCAAGGTCAGTCCAGTCACTTCAAGGATGCCATCCATCCATCTTGCCCTTGGTCGGCCCCTCTTCCTTTTACCTTCCACTTTCCCTAGCATAATTGTCTTCTCTAGGCTTTGCTGTCTCCTCATGATGTGGCCAAAGTACTTCAACTTTGTCTCTAGTATCCTTCCCTCCAATGAGCAGTCGGGCTTTATTTCCTTGAGGATGGACTGGTTGGATCTTCTCGCAGTCCAAGGCACTCTCAGAACTTTCCTCCAACACCACAGTTCAAAAGCATCTATCTTCCTTCGCTCAGCCTTCCCTAAGGTCCAGCTCTCACATTTGTAGATTACTACAGGGAATACCATGACTTTGACTATGCGGATCTTTGTTGCCAGTGTGATGTCTCTACTCTTTACTATTTTATCGAGATTGGACATTGCTCTCCTCCCAAGAAGTAAGTGTCTTCTGATTTCCTGGCCACAGTCTGCATCTGCAGTAATCTTTGCACCTAGAAATACAAAGTCTGTCACGGCCTCCACATTTTCTCCCTCTATTTTCCAGTTGTCAATCATTCTTGTTGCCATTATCCCCTATGTGGGTTACATGAAAACACTAGCATGGGATTTCTGATGCCTTGATATAGGGAACACAGCGAGGTTTCCTTGCACCCTGAATGTACCAGCCATCCTGGGTATAAATACTGCCAGTGGGAGTAGTGGTCAAGTAGGATCCTATCTGGTTGTTGTCTCTTCTCTCTCTTCCACTTCATAATGTGGATATGTCACTGTTTAAAGTGTGTATGTGTATTTGACATCTTGTTCTAGCACATTGTGTTTATGTTATTATTCTACTTGAAGGGGCTATATGGAGGCACAAAAGAAGTACTCCTTCCCAGTAATATGAAATGACTCAGTCAATTCTCACACATCATGTCTTTCTCAGTCTCTTGAATCTTTAGACAAGGGGTGCAAATTTGTACATATTTCAGTCTTACAGATGAGAATGAAAAACAAATTCAGGAGTTATCTCCTCATGAAGTGAACTTATGACAATTCCGTGCAGTTTAGGGGAATGGTTTCTCACATTTCAGGAATTTGGGGGTGAATTTTTATTTGAACAAATGCAACATCTTTATGTGGAATAATGTAACTGGAGAGATGTTCTGAAACACAGTCATATAAAGAAATACCAAAGACTCTCAGAAAATGTCAGAATATGTTAAGAAACCCTTTCTCCCTGAGAATATAACCTTTGTAAATATTATGTACATTGTTAGTTCAAACTAGACTTAAAACACAGGAAAGTTGTTCATAGAAAATGACTGCTATAACATAGGAGAGATGCTTTTAGTACGTCAAATTTGTGAAACAAGCCACTGATTTATTGTCGAAGGCTTTCATGGAGGGAATCACTGGGTTATTGTAGGTTTTTCGGGCTATATGACCATGTTCTAGAAGCATTCTCTCCTGATGTTTGCCTATGGCAAACATCCTCAGAGGTTGTGTGGTCTCTCACTCCCCTTGAAGGCACAAGTTCGCAGCTTGGGAGTTCTCCTGGATTTATCACTGAGCCTGGTATCCCAGGTTGCAGAGGTGGCGAGGGGAGCATTCACACAATTAAAACTTATGCACTAGCTGCACCCGTAACTTGGGAAGTCAGACTTGGTCACGGTGGTCCACACTCTCGTTACATCTAGGATAGACTACTGCAACACACTCTACGTGGGGTTGGCTTTGAAGACTGCTCAGAAGCTTGAAATAGTCCAACGAGAGGCAGCCAGGTTAATAACTGGGGCAGCATACAGGGAGCATACAACTCCCCTGTTATGCCAGCTCCACTGGCTGCCAGTTTGCTACCAGGCACAATTCAAAGTGCTGGCTTTGGCCTATAAAGCCCTAAACAGCCCCGGCCCAAATCTCCCCCTATGAACCATTGTGGAGATTGAGATCCTTCGGGGAGGCCCTACTTTCCGTCCTGCCATTGTCACAGGCATGATTGTTGGGGACAAGAGACAGGGCCTTCTCGGTGATTGCTCCCCAGCTATGGAACTCCCTTCCTGGGGAGATCTGGTCGGCCCCCTCCCTCCTGTCCTTTAGAAGGATGGCAAAATCTTGGCTGTGGGACCAAGCTTTCGGGACAGGGCAATAAAGCGGCAATAGGAAAGATGACCAGACCAATTAGATTTGATGCGGATGGCTAGGACGGTTTTAAATGGTGTATTTTAATATTTTGATAAATGTTTTTTTAATGTTTATGTATTGTATGTGAATTTGTGTCCCGGCATTGAATGTTTGCCATGTATATGCTGTGCTCCGCCCTGAGTCCCCTTTGGGGTGAGAAGGGCGGAATAAATGTTTTAAATAAATAAATAAATAGATGCAGGCAAAATGTCAGGAGAGAATGCTTCTAGAACATGGCCATGTTGAAAAACCTACAACAGCCAAGCCTTTGATTCCCTGTGATACCAATTGCTTCTCTTTAGCACAGGATTTCAATCTATCCATCTACTTCTGTGTATTTATTAGTTAGATTTACATTGTGTGTTTCCTTCCAAGGAAGCCCATAGGATTCCCCTCCACATTTTTATCCTCATAACAACCCTGTCATTTGGCTCTGTTGAGACCCCAAAGTCAACCAGTGAGCTTCAAGGCTAAATGGAGCCTTGCTATCCTTGGTCCCAGGGCCCTTCCACACAGCCATATAACTCAGAATATCAAGGCAGAAAATCCCACAATATCTGCTTTGAACTGGGTTATCTGAGTCCACACTGCCATATATTCCAGTTCAAAGCAGAAAATTTGGGATTTTATTGAGCTGTGTGCAAGGAGCCACAGTCTACTGGCCTAAATGCTATACCACGCTAATTATCCAATATTTTTTTTCTAACAGAAACATTGAGCTTGATTAAGTTCAAACTGGGTTGTTGTAGGTTTTTTTTCGGGCTATATGGCCATGTTCTAGAGGCATTCTCTCTTGACGTTTGCCTGCATCTATGGCAAGCATCCTCAGAGAGGTGATGGTTGTCATAGATGCAGGTGAAACGTCAGGAGAGAATCCTTCTAGAACATGGCCATATAGCCCGAAAAAACTACAACAACCCAGTGATTCCGGCCATGAAAGCCTTCGACAATACATTAAGTTCAAACTTTCACCTCTCAACCACAGATGTTTACCATATATGTTCTCTGCCTCAGTTACATTGCCTTTATGAGTACCTTTTATGGCTATCATTAATGGGTATCCTTCCTCCTTGCTACTTCTTGCTTTCTGATAGAACTATCCTACGACTTTCCCTACATGGGGTCAAGTCCCATTGCATTTAATGGCACTTTCTCCTCAGATAGCATCATCTGATATTCTAACCTAAATGTGTGAAGTGCAGATTTTCCTTTATACAACCGACAAGCCCTGAATCTGGAAGTGGAAATATTTTTAAACATTGGGATGCAGTGTCAATAATAGCCACTTGCTTAGAAACGCACAATCAATACTTTTTCCCTCACACAATCTGTTCTCAGGTGATAGCTCTCAGAAACACCACTTTCCCATCCGCTTATGCAAACTTTAAGCTCCATCAGTCTTTATCTCTACCCCATTCCCTCCCTCCCAATTCCTTTTTCTTCAATAAATAAATTGCTAAACTTTGGTCTTTTCAGTTTAATGCAACTGTCAACTGCTACCTCTGGAAAAAAATAAAATAAAATTTAAAGCCCTGTTACTATATGGAGCAGACAGCTCCCTCCCCTCAATGCATAATGTAAATATGCCTTTCTTAGTTATTCATGGAGCATCTATCAAACCAGAGACTGAAATCCTAAATTTCTCTTGATCTTGGCTTTGAAGTGCTTTCTGCAATGCAGTTCCTGCTTCACCTTTCATAGCTTTCAGGCATTGAAAATTCATCATTCAAAACAACGTCAGCTCTCGTGTCTGGGAGGCAACAAGAAAACTAGAATTCCATTTCTGGTTCTCTCAATGACATCTCTGTCCAGACATTGCAAACTTAATTTTTTTCTGGACTACGCTTCCCAAAGATCCCCAAGTTAGCATGAAATGTGGCTGTATAAATTCATGAACAGGTCACAAAGGCTCAGATGAAAACCGTCCATGAGTTTAATCAAGGGATCACCTACAGTGTATAGTTATTTGAGCAGAAAAGCTTTGGACCAGCTCCCTAGGCCTTAAAGGTGCTTGCACATTCCATGGGTAACCCATGGCAGTGATGGGGTGGAGTCTACTAAGACTGTGCAAAATTTTTGTAACTTGGCGTAAGCCGGATAAAATTTGTTAAATTCATACTTATTACATGATATGTGATGCGTGGGCGTTGTCCACATCAAAAAATTAAGAATTGAAACTTTAGCCTAGTATTTTTCGTAAGTTGCATAAATATTGTAACTCTCTGATGCAATTTTTATTCACAGAGCAACCACGTACTCCCGGGGGGGGGGGGGGGGGGGGGGGGAGGCAAAGCTGCTACCATTGCTCTTTTTCCCCAGCACCTTGCTACACCCTCAACTATTGCTTGGGAAGGGAAAGAGAGGAGACTCCATTAGCTGCTGCTTAGCTGGCTTATAGCTTATGAGCTTACTGTAGCTGAGGCTGACTTTTAGCACTGGGGAAAGAGAAGGAGAGAAGCTCTGCACGCTGTAGAGACACCAAGACAGGCACTGGCAGGCAGAGGCTTGCTTATTCTTTGAGAATGCTCCTTGTCATCACAGAGCTCTCCTCCTTCTTGGTTCTGTAGATGTTTCTGTTAGTATGGGGTGTCCATTATGGCCAGCAGCTCCCCAGAGCTCTGCACCCATTCAGCAATGGCAACAGTGGCATGGGCCCAATCTACCCCATTTTCCCTCAGCTGAAAAGCATAGGAAAGAGAATGGCAACAGCACCCCTAAAGGACAACAGAAACTTTGAAGTAATCCCCAACTTCCCTTGGCATGGAGCTAAACTGGTTCAACTCAGACAAGCTCATGTTAAAGATTGGATATTCCTGAATTTTGTGTAGACATCCAAGTGAAACTTTTGAGCCATTTTGGGTTTTGTGGCCTGTGTAGACAAGCCTCAAGTGTGTTTTTATCTGAAAGCAACATTAGTTTGACAAGTCAAAGCTTTAAAACTAAACACTATACCAGAATACTTGTTAGATGTCAAAATACACAAAATAATCTATGTAAAGAAAAATAATACCCAAGGTGCATAAAGTATATAATAGTCAGTACATAGTTCAGTATATTCACACAAAGTGAAATAAAAAGGGACTTAATGAGTCACTTAACTTTAGCTGTTTATCAACTCCCGAAGAAGGGATATTGTCCCCGAAACAGGGTATTTAAAATTACCCGGGCACCCCTGTAGTATTTTTCCCTATTAAGATTTTCCTTGAGAGCTGTGCTCCAACATCATTTGGATATTACTAATATTTGAACTCTCTTTTGGACTTTGGACTCCATGTCTTCTTACCTTGTGTTAAAAGAGTCTTTATTGTATATGCTTCCCTGAAATCTGTATACATTGGGATCTTACAATTGTAATGTTTGAGAGCGGTTGCTCCTTCTCATTTTACTCTATATGACTGTTTTGTAAATATTATGTTTGAGAGCGGTTGCTCCTTTTTATTTCACTTTGTGCGAATATACTGAACTATGTACTGAATATTATGTACTTTATGCACCTTGAGTATTATTTTTCTTTACATAGATTATTTTGTGTATTTTGAAGTCAAAGCTTCAGACAATGAATTATACAAATATTACTTATATAAAATCTGCTGTACAAAGCATATACCTTCTTCCCCTAACAAAGGGTAACATGTGTCTACGCAACATCCATGCCTCCTGATGAAGAGACTCTAGACAGATAATTTTAAACACTGAATCAAAGAGGAAAAGTTAATCACTAATGTTTAACATATTGTATTTCATGAGTACACAATCCTTTTTGTTGCTTTGGATAATGTTCCTATTATACACTATTTTTTCTATTGCCTTTAAAAATGAAATTGTTTTTGAAAGGACATATTGTGCTAACCTTGAAAAATGTGTTCCTTCGTAAGTGATTCCCCCTCTAACCTATGCACAACATAGACACACTTAGTACTTGGATATCAACCACCTCAGATGAAAGCTTTGGGTAATGTTAATGTTATATTTTATTTGTTTGATTGCATTTTAAAAACAAATTACATTTTTTCCCCAAAGGACATATTACGATAACCTTGAAAAATACGTTTGTTTGGTAAGTGATTCCCTCTGTAACCTATGAATAATATACAAGCACTTAGCACTTGGAGATGAACTATCTCAAATCAAAGTATGCAGCCTAGTACCATAAAGGCAGAACTCGACATGATAATTGCTTTGTTGGCTAAGTATGGATTACATTGTCATTACTATGGCCAAAGAAATGCATACGTCTGAATTTCATTGAGACTCAGTGTTGGTCCACAGACAAAGGGGTGGACTCAGTAATGGTCCACAGACAAAGGGGTGGACTCATCCAGAAATAGAAGATGGCGGTGTCCCCAATACCCACAAGCACCCAATCCATGCAATATGCAGTCAAGGGGGGAGATTAAGCCTTCCCGACTCATCCATAATCCTAATAGCAATATTCCACACCATCTAACTATGAACTTTAAAGGACTCCCCTTTCCTGTCCATATCTTTCTATTCTTTTAAAGCTATGAGTGGGCAGGAATCTTTATTGGGCTAGGATGCCTTATTTGTTTTAGATGCCTTTTTATATGATTGTCAATGATTTATAAAATGTATGAGTTAGAGGACAAATTTTATTCACCAGCTTCTATCACGTGTGAACACATGATGACAGTGGGCACTTGTATCTTAAATGCCTCAGAAATCCAGTGATAAAATGTTTTCTTATGCCCAGAACAAAAGCACATGTCAGGATGGATAAATGACAGAAAAATAGAGATAAATGAGTACAATCAACTTTCTGTATTCACAAATTACGTATCCTTGGATTAACAATCTACAATTTGAAAATATTTTTAAATCAAAACTTTATTTTGCCATCTTATATAAGAGATACCATTTTCCTACACTATTTATATAATGGGACTTAAACATCAATGGATTTTGCTGAGCCCTGGAATCAAGGCTCAGTGGATATCAAGGGACCACTGATCTAGACTGTCAGCAGAACAGGGCTTCATACTTTGCTGTGGCAAAAGATATAGTAACATCACAGCCAAACCGAGACAAGTTACATTTTCCAACTTCTAGATTCTAGACTCCCACAAACAGCATTGGTATCCTTCTGGGATGCTTGGAGTGGCTTGGAATCTGAGGCACTGTGATGCAGTAGTTCCAGTCGTAGCGCTCAGGCAAGTTCCAGATGGTGGTGATTGGGAATACCTGCTCCTCAAAAAAGGAGCTGTTATGTGGCATTCCACAAGGTGCCATTCTATCTTCAATGCTTTTTAATATTTACATTAAGCTGCTGGGAGAGAGAATCCATAGGGATAGGGCAGGGCGTTATCAGTATGCTGATGACACCAAAATATATTTCTCCATGTCTTCCAAAACAGCTTCAACTAAGTATAGTGTATTTCCTCAGAATGAATGCCTGGAAGAGGTAATGAGCTGGATGAGGAAAAACAAATTGAATCCAGACAAAACAGAGGTGCTTGCTATCAAGCGTCCTAATCTGGGGATGGAGGCATGTCAACCAGTTCTGGAAGATGTTAAATTCCTCCTGAAAGACTGTGTTTGCAGCTTGGGAGTACTCCTGGATCCATCTGTCCAAATGTCAGCCTAGGTTGACGCGACGGTCAGGAGTGCTTACTATCAGCTTTAGCTGACGTGCCAGCTGTGCCCCTTCCTAGATTTGTAGGACCTTAAGATGGTAGTGCATGCACTGGTCACCTCAAGGTTGGACTTCTGCAATGCACTTTACATTGGGCTACCCTTGTACCAAGTTTGGAAACTCCAGCTGGTTCAAAATATTGCAGCCAGATTGGTTACAGGAACACCTAGGAGTAAAGTCACTCCACTGGCTGCCAGTTAGTTTCCAGGCAAAGTTTAAGGTATTGGTATTGATCTTTAAAGTCCTACATGGTCAGGTCCATGTTACCTACAGGATCGCCTTCTCCTGTATAATCCACCCCGAACACTGATGTCCTCTTGGCAGTGTCTGCTCCAGC
The DNA here is from genome assembly GCF_025583915.1 of Anolis sagrei ordinatus. Taxonomy (NCBI): domain Eukaryota; kingdom Metazoa; phylum Chordata; class Lepidosauria; order Squamata; family Anolidae; genus Anolis; species Anolis sagrei. The sequence goes on along the minus strand of NW_026847438.1, from coordinate 159,794,633 downwards.
TTGCTAGAATCTGACCAGCAACCACCACCCAGAGGACCTTTTCATCGGCTGCCCCATGACTGTGTAACGACCTGCCAGTAGACCTCTAATAGCTAGATCAGCTGTTGCAATTTAAGACAGAAATGAAGACCTCTCTCTTCCAGCAGCCCTACCCAGGCAGTTTTAATGACAAATTTTAAACTTCTACTTTATGTCTAATTTTTGTTTGTGTATTTAAAGTGCATTTTGTGGAAATACATTTTAATATGCATATTTAACAGAGTATTTTAAAATGATTACATGTTTGATTATGTGTTTTAGCAATGTAACTCACCTCAAGCTGTGAGGAGAGGTGGGGAAGAAATAAAATTGGGGAAGAAATAAAATTATTACTACTACCATCATCATCGTCATCATCATCGTCATCACCACCAGATTGAAACAGGTGATGGAAAAATAACCAGAGATCACAAACCAGTGTGGTGTAGTGATTTGAATGTTGAATTTGGACTCCAGGAAGGAAGGGTTCCAATTTGTGCTCAGCCATGGAAACTCACTGATTCTGGCTAAGTCACACTCTTTCCACCTCAGAGGAAGGCATTAGAAAACCGTATCTCAATAAATCTTGCCAGGAAAACCCTAACATGGGGCACCATGAGTCAGAATTGACTCGAAAACACATAACAACAGCAAAATAGAGATCAATTTCCCCAAGGCTTCCTGACTCAACACTTGCCCAACATAATGCTCTCCAGGCTACTCAGTCAACTTTTGTAGAGGGTTTGGTGACCCATTTCATAGCTACACATAAACAATGCATGAGAAAATGAAAAAGCAGAGCAGGTTTCTTTATGTCTGTAGCAATTTTGAGAGTGCAGAACAAAAGCAGAAGGAACTGGCTTCCTAGAAATCACACCTGCAAAGAAAGCATGTTTCTACATTAGGGAGATCAGCTTGGAAGCATGTTGGCATTGCCTGCTTGAAGAGGAAAAAAAAAACCTCAGAGAAATGGCCGGATAAAATGTTCAGTAGTTGGGAGACAGTGCTTCAGGGTCCTTTGCTGCTCCCAAGACAAGAAAAACTAAAATATGTTATGCAAAAATTGAGGAATAAATTATGCAAAATAAGAGACTGATACAAATTTGCTCAAACTGAATAATTTAATTCAAGGTACAGGATGGAGCTCTTCATGGCACATCTTCTAAATTGCCTAGGAGTGGAAATTTTATTTTTAATCTTTCAAGGATGGGACACACACAGGTCTGGTACTGAATTCTTTTAACTGAACTGCAAAGCAGAACCTTGCGTTTTCCAGTAGAATCCAGTTATCTAAATCTTTTGGGCTAACTAAGGTATTAAATAATTTCATTCTGGTGTACTTCAGAGTGAAATGCAAAAAAAAAACAAAACAAAAAAAAACCCAGACTCAATGCTTTTCAAAATGATTAAATCGCATATATAGATATTAAATTTTATACAGAGCACTGTTTTAAATATCTTGTGCTTTCACACAAGAATTTCATTGTGTAATTCCTCTGCCTTGTTTATGGGATATATTTCTGAGGGGGTTTGTTTTTAATTATGCTAAGCTCCCATCAAATCTTTCATCATTTTTTTTCCTCCTTGAGACAAACTGTTAGGAAGGGACTATGGGATCATTTCCATAAAACTTCTTGACTTGTAAATAGTTCTTTACATGGAGGTATCCAATTTATAGGCTCAGCAATTCTAGACCAATACCAATTGAATGATTAAGACTTTTGGTCATTTTAGTTTATTGAAGATGCAAAGGATAATCTCTTAGGATTTCCTCTCACAAGAAGGAAAGTGTGGCTGATGAAAACATTTTACTTTGTTCCCTACCATTTTTCCCTATCTTCTGGCATGGCAAGCCATCCCATGTCCTTTCCCCATCTTCTGCTTGTCTTTCCCCATTTTAAGTCATTTGGAGTCGGATAACACCCAACTCCTGAAAATGGACTTCTGGCTTCATTTCCATGCAACGCACAAATGGAGCCCCATGGACTTCCATCAATAGTTCCGTTATGTCATATGGTGGCCTCCATCGGACTCCCATGGAAATGGGACATGCAAATCGAGCCAAAAGTCTGTCTGATGAGATCCTTAGTGGTCTTGACTTTTCCCAGCCCTACGTTTCCCAGGTTTCCCAAGCATTAGCAATGAAATCTCATATACATATTTCTTGGAACTTAATCCAAGAAACTGCAAAAGACTAGAAAAAAATAGCCCATGGTTAGCAGAACATGTTTTTAAGAGCTAAGTTTCAGGGTGGGGATTTATAGAACTAGAGTGTTTTTAAAGACTACCTAATTTGCCCAGATCTGAACTTGGCCACGGTGGTCCACGCTCTGGTTACATCCCATATAGATTACTGCAACACGCTTTATGTGGGGTTGCCTTTGAAGACGGCCTGGAAGCTTCAAATAGTCCAGCGTGCGGCAGCCAGGTTACTAACGGGAGCGGGGCTCAGGGAGCATACAATTCCTCTGTTGAATCAGCTCCACTGGTTGCCAGTTTGCTACCGGGCTCAATTCAAAGTGCTGGCTTTAGCCTATAAAGCCCTAAATGGTTCCGGCCCAGTCTATCTATCTGAATGCATCTCTTCCTACGAACCCCCCAGGAATCTAAGATCATCTGGGGAGGCCCTACTCTCGATCTCACCTGCTTTGCAGGCACGTCTGGCGGGGACGAGAGACAGGGCCTTCTCTGTGGTGGTCCCTCGGATGTGGAACTCCCTCCCTAGGGATATTAGGTCAGCCCCCTCCCTCCTGACTTTCCAAAAAAAAAAGGAAAAACCTGGCTCTTTGAGCAAGCATTCGGAACCCCGGAGTAAACAGACAAACTAGAGTTGGAAATTGACCCAGGAACGGCCAAGACAATGTAATGGATGAGGATTTGAATGAGAGGACATAGTTCTTTTTTAAATTGTTTATTATGCACTGTCGTTTATGTTTAATTTGCACTTAATGTTTTTGCTTTATTAATGTATGTATTTTGTTTTGGCATCGAATTGTGCCGACTATGTATATCGCCCTGAATTGCCTTCGAGCTGAAATGGGTGGGACAGAAATAATGTAAATAAATAAAATAAATAAATAATTTACCTCTAGCAACAAAAAATCTAGGGACCTCATCACACTAGAGAATGAATCCGCTTAAAATCCAGTTGCTGCCTCCTGCAGAATTCAGGGGTTTGTAGTTTAAGGAGGAGACCTTTACAGCTTCACTAAACTACAAACCCCAGAATTCTGCAGAAGGCAGAAATTGGATTTAGAGTGGATTCATTCTCTAGTGTTATGAAGTAGTAAATCAACTAAATTACTGTGAGTAAATTAGATTATACTGTCTTCCAACCCAGCAAATTCTCCATGTACACAAGGAAAGACATAGACAAGATGGCAAATGTGAGCTGATAGTTGTAATTTTCAATAAACGACATGCCTTGGACCAATCTTTAAGCATATCCAGTTGGAAGTCAGTCACATCAATAAAAGCTTTCATAGATTAAGGGGGAAAGTGCTAGGTGGTAGATTTGCTAATTAAATTAGTAGGGCATGTCAAAGCAAATGGCCTTTAGACAACAGGCTTTTAAGTATCTTTGCGACTGGCACAGGGTTGAATTTGGCTCACTACTACAAAAACTACTAGATTCTCACTCCCCAATATTATATTTTAATACTGTCTATGCAGCTTTTCACAAATCAATGAACCATCCATAGCCAGAGAGATTTGATCTGAAATGAGGTAAGGATAACTTCCTTCCTTTTTGAAACTGGTCTCATCCCAAAATCTGTGTTGCTAAATGAGTGGAGAGGAAATACAGAACCTTTCCAAGTTTTCTTTTTTGAAGAACAGAAAGCATCCAAGAGCATGGAAATTGACTCCTTTCCAGCCCCTTTTCTTTAAGAGGCAACATTTGTTACAACAATGGTGTTTTTGCTTAACTTACTGATCTCGGACGCAATTACTGTAATGTTGTGCCACAATACTGTTTCCCGGTCAAGAAGCTTGGAAGTAAATATTGAACCATTTCCAGAATCAATGTTGAATATTCTGTCCATATCTGTATGACGATCTACAGAATACCTAGAAAGAAAATCATTGCAGTTTAAAGATGAGATCCTTTTCCATTTCACAATTGTACAATTTCACAATTTTTGAAAGAATAGATAGATATGAAAAATATACAAAGCACCAATTGAACTGGGTGCTGATTCTACAGTATAAACATTCTTGATACATTTTCATATTTTATTTATTCATTTTATTATTTAGTCTTTGTTGTAATATTAATATCACACCATGTCATGTCATATTGTTCCATTTAGATTTCATGGGTTCTATAGTTTCTGTGGTGAGATCACATGCTCATAATAAAAAAAGTGTACAGTTCCAAGTTTGAATAATTACTGTATATACTCGAATATAAGCCTAGTTTCTCAGCCTTTTTTTTAGGCTGAAAAAGCCCCCCTTGGCTTATACTCGGGTAGAGGTCCTGGTGGGAAGCATGGGCCTGAAAGAAGGGCTTCTTTCAGCCCCATGCCTTCCTACCAGGACTCTCACTTCTCTGCACAGCAACCTCACTTTCCTTCCTCTCCTCCTTTCTCACGCAGTGCATGCCTTCCTTTTCTCCTCTCTCAGTACAGCATGCGCCTTTTCCTCTCCTCCTCTGTCAACGCCAGTCTTTCCCACTTTTCCTTATTCATATACACACAGCATTTTCCCCAAAATGTATAGTTAAAACAAACTATGGGGATTACTGGAAGGATATGTAAACATATTTATATTGAAGAAGGTTAGAAAAATAATTTAATCAGAGTTGGAGAGTCTTATCTTAAATTACAGTTTTATGTAAATATTCAAAAACATTTAGCCTATTGATGCCTTAATTAATGTAATTTTATTAGCATCTCTTTTTATTTTGAAATTTACCAGTAGCTGCTGCATTTCCAACCCTCATCTTATACTCGAATCAATAGGTTTTCCTAGTTTTTGTGGTAAAACTAGGTTCCTTGGCTTATATTCGGGTTGGCTTATACTTGAGTGTATACGATACATTATATAGTTGCATTTCTGGTATTGAAGATTACAAGTAGCTCATTATATATAACTATTTCTAAGTTCTGGTTGAGAGCTCTGGCAATGGGTCAACCAAGTGAATAGGCATAAATCTAATTTATGTCAAAGATTGAAAGAACATTTGCTGTTTTACCAGTAGTTGGACAAATACTACCATGCCAGATACCTATGGTTTATTATGATTGAATGGTAACCTTATGTAGACACAGATAATTAAGATAGTTTTAAACAGTATATTTTAACGTTGAGACAAATGTTTTTTAATGTTTATGTTTGCATATAATGAATTCATGTCCCGGCACTGAGTGTTTGCCATTTGTATGTTGTGCTCCATCCTGAGTCCCCTTCAGGGTGAAAAGGGCGGAATACAAATGTTTGAACTAAATAAATAATAAATGTAATCCCACTGAATTGCTCTCAATTCCACTCAGTCTGGGTTACATTTTGATTGTTTGTAGTCACCTTACATGCTCTCCTGTAAGTATATAATGAATGCAAAGCTTCAACAAAAGGTTGTGGAATGGGCAGGGACAAAACTCACAACAACCTTTTAAAAATGGTGCTAGTTTCATTGTGATATTTATAAGAAAGGATTTTTAAGTGGCGCTGTGCATAAGCCAGCACCATTTCATCACTTACTCCAAATCCAATAAATCCAAAAAATTCACAATGCTGGAATTAGATATTATTTTCAGTTCCTTCCACTGAATGGTCAGCAGCCAAGTCTTTTCCATTTTAATAAATGGATGAAAAGCGAATTGATGAACCAGCAAATTTTTATATATTTTAATGAAAAGGAAGAGAACGTCTCTGTTAACTTAAAAAAGCCTGAGCTTGAAGAACTCGTGTCAGTTGACTTCAAAGGCTGTATGCTAATGGAAATTCTCATATGGAATCATAGGAGTTGCAAAAACTGGGACCTCAAGGCCAACAATTAGTATCTCAGACATATTGAGATTTGGCAGCGGTGCTATAAACTGGATTTTGGCAAGTTGTTTTACAGGATTTAAGCAAGCATCGTTAATGTGTTCAGTGAACTGGGGATTAGTAGTGTAAGGTTTTCAAATAGCACTCTGATATCCAGAAATCCTAATGTCATGGATTTAGCACAAGGTATGCAACACAGTTCTTAGGAGCAAAGGAAAACATATGTTTTTGATTGTGAATTTGCAGTCCAACACAGTGGGCCCTTTGTGTTCACTAGGATTTGGTTCCAAGGGCCCTGTGGAAATCTGTTTATGCTTTATTTCCCTATATCAATGGTACAGTAAAATGGTTTTCTTTCTATAAAATGGCAACTTAAAGTTTTGATTCTTTTGGATTTTTTAAAAAATGTGCAGTAATTGGGCTTTGTCAGTGGCTGCAGGATGGGTGGATGGCTGGATATGAAGGGTCAACTTTACAATGGCTGCATTGACCCTGAAGGGACATTTGTTTTTGTTGGACCAAGAGTATATAGAGTGCTTAAGCAAACATGTATCATTTGCTGGAAGGAAAGAAATAACTTGGAGGGATGGGATCATATTGTGGAGTTGTACCCAACATTTGTGGGTAGGAGTGGTGACACCCAGTTTTTTATCCCAATTTTGATAGAAACTACACATAGATTTTTTTCTATATGAAAGAGGGATAATAGAGACATAATTTGTACCATGCTGAACTCTCCAGAAACCTTTCCGTTACACTCAGCTTCCTTCATTATTGCTGAGCTATAGCATAGGTCTTCCATTTAATGGTCTTCCATTTATGTTAATGTGATGGTGCTGCCTCTAGTACTATCTAGCAGGAGTAGCAAATCTGGGTAGGAGGAACTGGGATCATTACCCATCCAGATATTGAGGAACTAGCGCCGATTAATCAATGAAACAATGAGATTGAAATTGTATTGAAATGTGGGCTACTTTATTGGAATCTTTGCCTATTTAGGTTGTTCCTTGAGATATGCAAACAGAGGGGAGCAACCTAATGTAGGATTGGCTGTGGCAGTTGGGTTCCTGGTTTCTCCTGGACAAAATTATAGAGCACCCCCCAACCCCCCCCCCTCCAAATTGGGTTCCTTGCAGATCAGCTATCTATTGGGAAGCCAACTTGAGGGTCCAATCACTAAGTTGCCTGATGTCTGTTGAGGACAAACCCCTTAGGTCAGTCCCAAGAACATTCACCATTACACCACTTAATGTCACATGGAATGCAGGGTAGTTCCAACAATATGTCCTTTACCAAATAGGTCATTCACCATAGGTGCTCAGCATTTTCCTCCTTTCTTACCCTACTACCTGTAAAATGATTGTCTAAATAAGATTCCACCTCAGGCCAATTGATACTTTCTCCATATGCTATGTAGGTAATGGTGGCAAACTACTCTCATTATACCTCACTATTGACCAAGCTGGCCAGAGGTCATATGCTACACCTAAAACCCTTTCTAGAGGAAAGCCAAGAGCTTTTGACCATATGGCAGTATGCAATAGTTAAAAATTGCTTTTTTTCCCTCTTAGGTCCTCAAATATTAATTAAAAGCTTGGTTGGAAAGTGTTGAGTATGTTTAAATTCAGAATAATGTCTGTCCTGGTGCTCCACTAAATCATATCTTCCATGCAGGCCCGTAGCCAGGACTTTGTTTCGGGGGGAGCTGAGTTTGATTTGGGGGGGGGGGGGGCTGAGTCTGAGTGAAAGAGGGTCTAGCCTAGCAAACCTTTTGTATCATTACCCCAATACCCCCATGCATATGGGATATATTGAGCATGGTGATCAGATCATGATATGAATAAACATAACAGTTTAAATAATGTACCAGTAAGGCCTTCTCGTGGACCACCTGAGAATTTCGGGGGGGGGGGGCTGAAGCCCCCCAACCCCCCCAGCTACATGCCTGCTTCTGTGCACATTATCTTTCTTTCTCTTTCAAATCCACAGTGTATAAACAAAATAGTAACTAAAGCCCCTTTTACACTGACATATAAAATGCAGATTATCTGCTTTGAATTGGATTACATGGCAGTGTAGACTCATATAATCCAGTTCAAAGCAGATAATGTAGATAATCCGGATTACATGGCAGTGTAGATGGGACATAAGTGCCCATCCCTGCTTTCCACGCTATTCCCACCTTGAATCTCCACCTGAATATTAAAATTATGGACAACACACCTTTGGAGTGCTTACTAGACAGACATGGTCACTTGTGGAACAGAAAGTTAACATAGCACTGCAGTAAGAACAACAACATGGTGATCTGGCAAATGAAAATGTATCGTAATTTTCTCTTATATAGGAAGAAAAAAAGAATTGAAGACAAGGTTACAATAGCTAACAATATATTCTAATTATATCATTAACCCTGACCTAGAAGGATGCTTTGAATAGGCTACCCTGTCATTGCTTTCATTTCATTTAAATAATCCCGGGTCCCTTTTGATCAAGTACTGCTAATTATGTTGAATTGGTGGTGACTTTGACTTACGGATCATAGCCTATTAAGAATTAAGTCGACAACATCAAACTCATTCTTTACATTTCTTTAATGAAATTACTGGTGCATGCATGTCAGATTTCGGGACTTTATTCCCTTCAAAATCCTGGGAAACTGACAAGCTGGAAGGTTAATAAATACATGTAGAGGCCATAGAGGGTACTGTATGCATAAATATTGAGAGCAGGCAAGATCAGAAAGCCAAACCGTACTGGCATCTAGTCCATAAGATCCAAGAAGTAAAAGAAATAAACCATATAGACCCATGTATATATCCAAATACTTGTTGACAAAAAAAACCTCCCAGAGTATAAGTAGGATTTATACTTGGGTCAATGTTGAAAAGGTACCAGCGCAAAGGCAGTGAGAAGAGGTGCAAAGCACTACCACATTACCCTTCCCTTCCCTAAACTGAAGAAAGAAAGACAGTCCTTGCTTCTTCCTCGCATTCTGTTATGGTCTGAATAGAGTATAGTAGTAATGTGGGGAGACCATTCTGGATTCCAGAGGTGGAGTGAAGTGGCTGTATTTTTAATAAAGGTTTTCCGAATAAGTGTCTCTACGAGTCTACAGTGCAAAGGCAGTGAGAGTGCTGTGACCATCTCTAATAGGGTGTTGCCTATTAAAACCTTTAAAATAGTCCAGGATCCAGATTGACCCTATGCATAAATGTATTATTGCAGGATGAGCTCTATCTGCCTCAGGCGGCAGATTTGGTTAGTCATATAAGGGACTCTCCACACCAACGAAGTTGGTGGGGAGAGCGATTTGCCCCACCCCCTGAAGGGAGAGAATGGGAGGTTCCACTTAGAACCTCCTGGAAGAAGGGCGGGGGCTGGCTTACCACGTGAGCCAGCCTCCGTCCTTCAGTCTTGTTAGACTTTTCGGAGAACAAGACGCCTTTTTCCTGTGCTCCAGGTCGGTCCGGGAGCACATCGGAGGTCAAGACGCGTTTTTTCCTGTGCTACAGGTCGGTATGGGAGTACATCGGGAAGGAGGGGGCTGTTTCTCCTTCCACCGCGAATCGGCGAGGGAGCGGCGGCTGGAGGCCTGCGCTTGGGCCGGCCCGGGTTCGGCCGTGGAGCGAGTGACGCACTGCGCGTTGGTTCGGGTAGCGCGCCTCGGTCGACAGGGCTTGGCCGTGAAGGGGTGCGGCGCGGCCCAGTCGCGCAAGCCTTAGCCGCGAATAGGGTCGGCGGCGGGGGAAACGGCACAATATTTTCGTTTCCCTGCGCCGCTCACCGCGCGCCCGCGGCTGGAGCCATTTCGGCCGCATTTCGCGCCGAGCGCCGCCATTTTCGGCGCGGCCGCGACGGTCGCCATTTTGGCGTCATTAGGCGGCAACGGCCGCCATTTTGGATGTGCATTGACGCACTTAGCGTCAATTGGCGGCAACGGCCGCCATTTTCTATAAAACTGACGCAGTTAGCCCAAGGCATGTTCGGCATCAGGGGCTTTCGCCCGTGGATCCATGAATAATAATAATACTGATAAATGATATTTTAATAATAAAGGCGGCGTGGTTCGCTAGCCATCGCCATGTTGGGGACGCAGCTGGCCTTGGGTGCGGGATGGTGGCAGTTGATTTTTCTGGCCACCGCCGTTTTTGGTGGAGTCAGGCTGGCAGTTGGGCTTTTGATAAGACCCTCAGAGGATTACTTGGGTCAAGGGGCTGGGGTATGGACACATGGGTTCTAAAATTTTGTTTTACGTTAACACATGGGGTCTCTTCCACTCCTTGATTCTGTGGTAGGCACTTGGTCCCCTTTTCCAACTCCTGGATCTATGTTTACGGGGGGGGGGGCATAGACAAGCCTCATAGTTTGGGGTTAAAAGTTATGAATGCACAAGTAAATATAAAAATAAAATAATAATAATAATAATAATAATAATAGTAAATGAAGTAAAATACAATAAAATACACTAGAATATTAGTAAAACCTTACACGCATGGTGATTCTATGTTACCAAAGCTAGTTCTGGAGGGGGCTTCAGGGCTTAGCTTTTAATTTGTCCTGTTGCGTCATAGGGCTTTAAGTACAACATCTTGGAGTTGCACTTAGCACATTATAGACGGCAT
>NW_026847438.1:159745840-159782684 GCF_025583915.1 Anolis sagrei ordinatus | reverse complement strand
AGATGAGGACAGCAAGGAGAAAATGAAGAAACGGAAGGTTGAGCAGAATTGGGAGAACTGGCTCCCTTGTTTTACAATATATGCGAACTTGCTTTCTGATGCTGCCCCAGAAAGGGCTACGGCCTTGTGGCAATATCAGAATATTATTAACAAGGCATACGTCAGCGGACCCCCTAACGCCTGGCTGGAATACGACCGGCGTTTTAGAACCGAGGCGGCTAGCCACCCGGATAAGCGCTGGGATTTGATCGATGATCAAATTTGGATTGAAGTGATGAATCCGTCTAGGGCTTCTTTTACTTTGAAAGCYGACAGCGGGCACTCTATTCAGAATAGAGCAGGGCAGCCCTTTCGGCAGGGGGCTCCCCAGCCGCAGTCCCAGCGCCAAAAGCCTCTGTGTTGGGAATTTGTGTCTCAGGGAGCCTGTTCACGAAAAGGATGTCGATTTGCCCATTCGTGCGCAATTTGCTATGGCACGCACCCATCCAGAAATTGCCCCAAGGGGAGAGCCGCAAGAGGTAATCCCAGGGACACTCAATTTGTTAAAAAGCCCTCAGGGCAGGCAGCAGTTCAGAAAGGGCCCCAGCCCAATTAAGTTAGTTCAGTTGAAGGTATGGTTGGATAAGTACCCAAACAAGGGGTCAGCTAAATACCTTTGGGAAGGTTTTTCAGAGGGTTTCCGTATTCCGGCGTTGGGTCCCCGGTTTCCCGCCTTGTCCCAAAATTTGAAATCCGTGATTGGTATGGAACATTTGGTCCAGCGAAAAATAGACAAGGAAGTTTTAGAGGGGAGGGTTTTAGGCCCCTTTAAGGTGCCACCAACGCCGATGTTGAGAGTATCGCCTTTGRGTATAGTGCCTAAGAAAACGCAGGGTGAATATCGTCTCATTCATCACTTGTCCTACCCCAAGGGCAAGTCGGTGAATGACGCAATTCCTGATGAGCAATGCTCTGTCCATTACGCTTCGTTTGATTCAGCTGTGCAGATGGTGCGGCGATTTGGGCTTGGGGCTGAGCTGGCGAAATGCGACATCAAGTCGGCATTTCGTTTGCTTCCCGTTCATCCGGCAGATTTTGAACTGCTGGGTTTTCAATTTGGGGGTTTTTTCTATATGGACAGAGCACTTCCCATGGGGTGCTCCATTTCCTGTGCTGCTTTTGAGCAGTTCAGTACCTTCCTGGATTGGGCCGTTAGGTCCAAATCTGGGATGTCGGGAGTCACCCATTATTTGGATGATTTCCTGTTTGTAGGGCATTCGGGGACTGGTACTTGCAAAGGGTTGCTCGAGTCATTTCAAGGGCTAGCGCAGGAATTAGGGGTTCCCTTGGCRGAGGAGAAAACGGAAGGCCCGTCATCGGTTCTGACTTTTCTGGGTATTGAATTAGACACGGTTCAGCAATATTCCAGGTTGCCTCAAAATAAAGTGGCAGACTTGACGGGCAGAGTTCAACGGTTTTTGTTGCGTAGGAAGGCCACTTTGAAAGATTTTCAGGAGTTAATTGGCCATTTAAATTTCGCATGTAGGGTAGTCGCTCCTGGGAGGGCCTTTTTACGTCGGCTATGTAACGCCATTGCCGGGGTTAAAAAACCCCATCATAGGATTAGGGTTACCCGATCAGTTCGGGAAGACTTGTCCATTTGGTTGGAATTTTTGGAAGGCTTCAACGGGGTTTCGTTTTGGAGGCAGGAATTAAGGGTGCAGGACGCTCTTCAAGTGGCATCTGATGCATCAGGTGCAGTTGGATTTGGGGTATTTTTTCAGGGACACTGGTGTGCCGAAGTCTGGCCGGACAGTTGGCACGCGCAGGGGATTACAGCAGACTTAACGTTTTTAGAGTTTTTCCCCATACTTGTGGCAGTTACAGTATGGGTCGAGGCTTTTGCCAATTCGACTGTTCATTTTTGGTGTGATAACCTTGCTACCGTTCAGGTTATCAACACGTTGACCTCAAAATCTGATAGGGTAATGGGGGCGCTCAGGCAGTTTACATTACACTGCTTGAGATATAATATCTTGTTTAAAGCCTTTCACATARCRGGAATAAATAATTCSTTGGCTGACGCTCTATCTCGTTGGCAGATGGAGCGCTTCAGACAACTCGCGCCCAGCGCCGACGTTCATCCACAGCGTATGCCAGGCCATCTTTGGCAGGTTGGAGGGACGAGGCGGTAATGGGTATGGCTTTAGCATTGGCCCCAAGTTCACGAAAGTCTTACCTGAGGGTGGTTGAGGAATTTCGGGATTTTAGGCAGTTTTATCAGTTACCGTTTACAGTACCGATTCCTTACGAACATTTGGCACAATTCTGTGTGTACTCGCACAGAAGGGGGCTAGCGCCGCACACTATTAAGTCYCAGCTGTCGGCGTTGGCCTACTGGTCAAAAGCGCAGGGTCTTTCGGATCCCACAAACGATTTCYGACTTCATAAAATTATTGCGGGTTGGGCACGCCAGCGGGGTCCATCGCAGGATAAGAGGGAACCCTTGTCGCCCACAATTTTAAAGGGATTGAAGGGAACATGGCCCATAGTGTGTCGGTCCGAGTATGAGCAGCGGTTATTCCACGCGGCGGCCCTGACGGCCTTTTTCGCTGCCCTTAGGATAAGTGAGTTATTGGCCGGGTCGAAGACAGATGTCTCTCAGAGGGCCTTACTGTTACAGGATGTAAGCTTATTACAGGACACCCTCCAAATTTTGGTGCGTTCGTCCAAGACGGACCAGCAAGCCAAGGGCGCTGTAGTTACGTTAGCCAGATGCAGTGACCCTGAGCTTTGCCCTGTTTCGGCCATGACGCAGTTCATTCAGATTAGGGCTCAGGCAGGGGGATATTTATTTTGTCACCGGGATTCCACTCCCCTCACGAAATACCAATTTTGGGCCATCACAGATAAGGCGCTGAAGATGCTGGGGTTGGGTTCTCACAAATTTGGTACTCACTCTTTTCGAATTGGAGCGGCATCTTCTGCAGCATATCTGGGTTACAATGAGGAGGCCATTAAATCAATTGGCAGGTGGAAATCGGGCGCTTATAGGCGTTATGTTCGCTCGGTACTTGTGTGAGTTTGCTTTTCTCTTTCAGAGTCTGCCAGGCTGGCGCATTGATGGAGAATCCTTGTTTGTGGGCATAGTTATGTCCACTGGGCGGAGAGATACGCCAGGAACTCGTCCTTTGGCCAGCATCTGGGTTGCGCTTCCACTGCATTGGTCGAGTGGAAGGGTGTTCGGGGCCTTCGTTGGGACGGTTTAGTTCCCTTGTTGTTCCAGGACAGGAGCAGGCCCACTCCTGATGTTTTGGTGCTCCATATTGGAGGTAATGATCTTGGCCTGCTTAACGGCAGGGCCTTGTATCTACAAGCCCGTGCTGACATTGTGAAGATCTGGCAGGCATGGCCCCGGGTTCACATCGCTTGGTCGGCCATCATTCCACGCCTTCGGTGGCCAGGAGGCGGTGACGTCAGGAAGCTCGAGAAGGCCAGAAAGCGTGTGAACAGGGCCATGCGCACGGCTTTAGCACGGGGCAGAGGGTCTTACATCCAACATAAGGACATCACGCATGACAAAACACAGTTTTATCGTTCCGATGGGGTTCATTTAACGGATTTGGGTAACGCACAGTTTTTGACTGATTTGCAGTTAGGCATTCAGGAAGTTTTGAGGAGCTTGGTGGGGGATGGGGGCGAAATAGACATTTGCCCCCAATCTGTGGCATAAATAGTTCAGGAAAACACTGACATGGAGGTATACACATGGCACCCATTAAGGGTGGGGGGCACTGTACAACAAACACTCACCTAGAAGTCAACTAATGGGTGAGGGGACATCAATTGGCCCAGTAAAGGGAGAAGCTGATATCAATAATCGGACACAGGCTTCTCCAGAATTTTACCTTCAGGTTGCCCGGTTGGGGATCCAGGGCACACAAATATTACACACTAAGTAGCCGAGGACGCTGCCTCGGTTAGCCACCAAGTTCCTTGACACTTAGTTTAGTTCAGGAAAAGTTAAATAGGTAACATTCAATAAAAGTTGCCCAATTTGAATCCATACCTTTGTTGTCTGTCTCGTTATTTCAGGGTTTAAGGGGCAAGGGACTCTCCACACCAACCCAGTTGGTGGGGAGAGCGATTTGCCCCACCCCCTGAAGGGAGAGAATGGGAGGTTCCTCTTAGAACCTCCTGGAAGAGGGGCGGGGGCTGGCTTGCCACGTGAGCCAGCCTCCGTCCTTCAGTCTTGTCTGACTTTCCGCCCGCCACTCCCGCCCATTGACAGTATATTTGGTTGCCCGTTGGAGCCGGGTAGGAATTTTTTGCCTCTCATGTTCTGGGGGTTTTTTTTCGCCTACCCTATACTGTTATTAGGGGCTAGATGGAGTGGTTTGGTTTAAATAGGCCAGCATAAATAGTTCAGGAAAACACTGACATGGAGGTATACACATGGCACCCATAAGGGTGGGGGGCACTGTACAACAAACACTCACCTAGAAGTCAACAAATGGGTGAGGGGACATCAATTGGCCCAGTAAAGAGAGAAGCTGATATCAATAATCGGACACAGGCTTCTCCAGATTTTACCTTCAGGTTGCCCGGTTGGGGATCCAGGGCACACAGACATCACACACTAAGTAGCTGGGGACGCTGCCTCAGCTTGCCACCAAGTTCCTTGACACTTAGTTTAGTTCAGGTAAAGTTAAATAGGTAACATTCAATAAAAGTTGCCCAATTTGAATCCATACCTTTGTTGTCTGTCTCGTTATTTCAGGGGTTAAGGGGCAAAGGCAGAAAATGGTTATTTAGCTCAAGATTTTTGCATGTTATTGTCAGGAAGGGGGGAGATCATTGTGAGGCCTCCACAAATCCCTCTACCCCCCCCCCCCCCGCCAGAACTTTACCAGCTCTGGATATTTGCTTTTCCATCTCATGTAATAAAATGTTGTGAACCAATTCTAATGCTAAGTAGGCTGCCTAGGCTAGGTCAAACATGATGTATATGTATTGTCGAAGGCTTTCATGGCTGGAATCACTGGGTTGTTGTAGGTTTTTTTCGGGCTATATGGTCATGTTCTAGAGGCATTCACTCCTGCCGTTTCACCTGCATCTATGGCAAGCATTCTCAGAGGTAGTGAGGTCAGACCTCACTACCTTTGAGGATGCTTGCCATAGATGCAGGCGAAACATCAGGAGAGGATGCCTCTAGAACATGGTCATATAGCCCAAAAAACCCTACAACAACCCAATGATGTATACGCTACAGAGTTTACCAGACAGAGATTTCTCTATCTTTAAATGTCCTTTGTAGTATTCTCCACCCACTCCTTTCACTGAATTATTTTTCAGTAGCCAAGGTGATTGATAGAATAGCAGAGGAGGAGATTAGCCAGAATAGGATTGCAGTTAACCATATAAATATATTTTTTGCTTTTGTGCTCTGCTGAAGCCAACAGGTACAGGTTTTGTCACAACATAATTAACAGTAGGAAAAGGGGAAGGCTGCATTCTAGGTGAATACACTCCATCAAGGAAGCAACGACCCTGAGTCTGCAAGACTTGAGCAGGGCTGCTGAGGATAGGGTGACCTGGAAGGCTCTCATTTTTAGGGTTGGCATGAGTCAAAAAGTCAACTTGATTGCAATTATCAACAACAATTAATGTTCCCAACCTCATCCCAGACCAATTGATACTTCCTCCATATACTATGGAGGAGTATTAGAGGAGGATTATTTATTATTTATTTATTTATTTATTTACTGCATTTATTGACCGCCGCTCTCAGCCCTAGGGCGACTCGCGGCGGTGCACAACATATAAAAACAGTTACAAAAGGGCAAAACAGGAAATCAATACAACAATAATACACTATAATCTAGTTACACTAAATAATCCGCTCCGTCACATCATAGAATCATAACCAATATCGTAATCCGTATTCCGTTCCAGTTGTCAATTACCAGTTGCCGTAGCGCTCAGTTGAATGCCTTCTCAAATAGCCAGGTCTTCAGGCTCTTACGGAAGGACAAAAGGGAGGGCGCCTGTCTGATGTCAGCAGGGAGGTCGTTCCACAGATTAGAGCACTTTAGTGATGCCATTGAAAAGCAGGCTGTCATATCATGTACTTACTTATCCAAACGTGTCTCCCCTTATGAACCTTCCAGGAATTTAAGATCATCTGTGGAGGCCCTGCCCTCGATCTCGCCTGCCTCATAGCCGTGCTTGGCGGGGACGAGGGACAGGGCCTTCTCAGTGGTGGCCCTTTGGCTGTGGAATTCTGGGGATATTAGATCAGCCCCCCTCCCTCCTGACCACGAGGAAAGAGTAAAAACCTGTTTTTTTCAAGCAAGCTTTTGGAAACTCATTGTAACTAGATAAACTCAGTATTGTGAACGAATATGGAACGGCTTAACGATGCAAATGGACATGGATTTAAACCTGGATGTCACTGATTTTTATAGTTTTAAATTGCTTTTTATATGAATTTTATTATGTGGTTTAACTTATTTTAAATGATGTGTTTATGTGTGTTCGTGCATCTAATTGTTGCCAGTCTATATGCCACCCTGAGTTGCCTTCGGGCTGAAAAGGGCAGGACAAAAGTGTGGTAAATAAATAAATAAAATAAATACTTTATTCCTAATGTGTTGCTTAGAGTTTTCCGGGCTGTATAGCCATGTTCCAGAAGCATTCTCTCCTGATGTTTTGTCCACATCTATGGCAGGCATCCTCAGAGGTTGTGAGACTGCCACATATGTGGGTGAAACGTCAAGAGAGAATGCTCCTGGAACATGGCCATACAGCCTGGAAAACTCACAGCAACCCAGTGATTCCAGCTATGAAAGCCTTTGACAACACATTACTCTCAATGTATTTTTCCTTTTGGGATTCCATCACTGCTGTGGGGATAGGGGGAAATGACTTTACCATGTCTTTTCTTTGGTCATGTAAGGAGACATTCACCTGGAATTACCTTTTGTCCAACAGAGTATAAATAGGATGTGGATGTATGTCCAAGAAGATGTGTATGAGTATCCAAACATACACATTGTATAAGATTTCCATATCCAAGCTCAGTGAGCAGGAAGGTAGCATCACTTTATTGTAGCATTCCTTCTTTCTGTGTAGATGTTCTGCACAGCACTGCACAGCAAGTGTGGGAGCAGAGGTGCTGGGAAGCCTCCAGCAGTTGCTGTTTCATACAAGGGTACCCAGCAGTGCCTTCGAGGCCAGGAGTTCTTCTCCGCCATGGGGCCTTAATAGGAAAGAAGCCTCACTGAAGCCAGGCCTGGAAACTGTCAGATCTAATGTTGTGATATGCGCCCATCACAGTATGAGCTGAATGCATTTACTCCTCTGAACTGTCATTCAGCAGCCAGGCAGGCGAGGGGAATCAGCAACTCTGGCAATACTCTATTGACAAATGCATGTGTCACTCAAACTGCTCATGCCAAAGGCATATTTTTTATTTCATTTTACAAGGCTCGCTCCTTTGAGATCTTCTCTTAATTGCATTCTTAAATAAAGTGTCCTTGTGTCGAATACAACCGCCAAATCAAGAAGATGTTGGGGGCTGCCAGGGGATGTATGTGCGAATTCTCTTTCTCCCCCTTCTCCATTAAGCATTTTCATAATGACATTATGAAGGATTCTTTAATGGGGGATCAAAGGCCTTTCAAACTGACAGTGCTCTATGCTTAGGTTTTGCGTTTGCTTTTTCAAGCTACAGTCAAGTGGAAAAAAAATTGAGGGTTTTCAACATAACATCAAGTGTCTGAAGGTTTTATTTCTAACTGTCAGGGGAAACTGACAAGTAACTGACAAGTAGTACATATAACAGTCTAATTGCATCCTCCCTCGAGTAGAGAGGGAAAGTTAGAGTTACTATTTACACTACTGATGGTGTGTGTATGTGTGTGTGTGTGTGGGGGGGGGAGGATGACTGTTAAAATCATGCAGGCCTAATGTGTCCTTACAGCTCTTGGGAAAGACTCAGGGAGACTGCATCAGTTGTACACCTTCTGGCAGACATGCAGACTGGATGATACCATCATCTATCTTGCTTTCTGCTTCCCTATTTTACCTTCATTGACCATTCCCCACTTCCTTTATTTTCAGAGAATGTATCTAGAGAAAGCTAATGTCATCAGTTGCTGTAACTCTCCTCTTATACTTTCCCCAATATTTTAAATGCCCCCTATCATCTCATGTTGTTGTTGTTTATTTGTTGAGTCACTTCTGACTCTTCAGGACCTCATGGACCAGCCCATGCCAGAGCTCCCTATCGGCCGTGGTCACCCCCAGCTCCTTCAAGGTCAAGCCAGTCACTTCAAGTCATATTGCCTCATAGGAAACCTGCTACAAAACAGGAGCTTTTTTGTTGAGTTCCAGGGCCAGAGAAGCAGATGGCGGAAACAGAAGAACGGCCTGCCTCAGGGGAGCATGCTTGCTCCATCCATGTTCAACATCTACACAAATGATCAGCCACTGCCAGAAGGGACATAGGGTTTCATCTATGCTGATGATCGTGCCATTACTGCTCAAGCAGGGAGCTTTGAGATGGTAGAACAGAAGCTCTCCGAAGCTCTAGGTGCCCTTACCACCTACTACAGGGAAAACTAGCTGATCCCTAATCCATCTAAAACACAGACATGTGCCTTTCACCTTAAGAACAGACAAGCATCCTGAGCTCTGAGGATTACCTGGGAAGGAATCCCACTGGAGCATTGCAGTGCACCCAAATACCTGGAAGTCACCCTGGACCGTGGTCTGACCTACAAGAAACACTGCCTGAATATCACGCAAAAAGTGGGTGCTATAAGCAATATCATACGAAAGCTGACTGGCACAACCTGGAGATCACAACCAGACACAGTGAAGACATCTGCCCTTGCACTATGCTACTCTGCTGCTGAGTATGCATGCCCAGTGTGGAACACATCTCACCACTCTAAAACAGTAGATGTGGCTCTTAATGAGACATGCCACATTATCACAGGGTGTCTGCGCCCTACACCACTGAGGAAATTACACTGTCTAGCCAGTATTGCACCACCTGACATCCACCGGGAAGTAGCCAATAGTGAAAGGACGAAGGCAGTGACATCTCCAGCTCATCCCTTGTTTGGGTATCAGCCAGCACGTCAACGACTTAAATCAAGAAATAGTTTTCTAAGATCTACAGAGACTCTCGCTGGAACACCTCAGCAAGCGAGAGTCCAAAAGTGGCAGGCTCAAACCCAGAACCTCAACCAATGGCTGATACCAAATGAGAGACTCCCCCCTCGGCACACAGAAGACTGGGCGACTTGGAAGGCGCTGAACAGACTGCGCTCTGGCACCACGAGATGCAGAGCCAACCTCAAGAAATGGGGCTACAAAGTGGAATCCACGACATGCAAGTGTGGAGAAGAACAAACTACAGACCACCTCCTGCAATGCAACCTGAGCCCTGCTACATGCACAATAGAGGACCTTTTTGCGGCAACACCAGAAGCACTCCAAGTGGCCAGCTACTGGTAAAAGGACATTTAATCAACTACCAAGCTTGCAAACTTTGTGTTTTGTCTGTCTGTTTGTTTTGTTCTGTTAGAAATGTAATACAATTGTCTGGTTGCCCCTGACACTATAAATAAATATATTGCTTAATTCCTCTCACTATTCTCTGTTTACAGTTGTTTTATTTCTGGAGTAATTAGGGTTTACCTGAGGTGTCATGTGGACACATCAGGTAAACTTGTGACAGGTCACAGATTAAAGAACTGTTTGGAAGGGCCCTTAATCATTTTGTCATCACTCCTTCAACAGAAGTGAGGCCTAGCCTCATAATCTGATGGATGCCTACTCAGAAGTAAGTATCTCTAAATTCAATAGAATTTTAGTACAGATAATTGGGCTAGGATTGCATGATATTAAACCACTTGGTTTGATAGTTTTGCTACTTGTGCAAGGAAATATCCAATGCATTCATGCAGAAGTAGATGACTGGTGGCAACATCAAATGGTAGGAGGAGACCCCAGCCACCTGCTGCACTTGTATGTTATAGCCAAAGGAAGAGGCGACTACCTGGTGTGTAGATGCTAACAGAAGCTGACTCTATTGGAAGTCACCTAGTTCTATAGTGTCTTGCTGACATGTCTTAACTTCCAAGGTATCACAGGAGGAATGGTCTTGGAAACTATCAAAAAGGCACAAGAAATCTCCCAAGCCACCCCTTTCGGGTGACTTCTTCAAGGACATGTCAGCCACTAGGGTTGCCACCTAAATTCAGGAATTCAATTTTAATATACTGAAAGATTTTATTCACATAAGCACAAACAACACAAGCCAAGTCCATGTTCTTCATATAAAGAAATGTTCCTCTCAAATGCTAGGAAAGAAACAGAGAAACAACAAAGAAAAAGAAGAACAAAAACCATTGAAGGGAGGAGGAGATGGCTAACTGCAGAAAGATACAGTAGGATCTGCCATAGGGACAGAGCTGGCCTGAAACAGTTTGCTTGTCCTGAGGCAAAGAACAAGCTGACATTTTTTCCATTTCACATACAGAGTGGTGACTTACAATGGAATATTATCTCCCACCCAAAGACAGTAAACTGGTCTTTGAGGAACATGCATAACTTATATCTCCGGCTTTCAACACCTTCCTGTGACCTCTCGATATCTTCCTCTTAAAGCAGATATTCACTTTGCCAAATGGCAGAGCCAACCTCCAAAGAGCATGTTGTGGAAGTAGCAATGTGGGAATAGGATACCCTTGAGGTATGCATTTTCTATTGTCTGTGATTTCCAACCCTTCCAGCCTTTCCTTACTTGTTTACATTGCAGGTACAGGCCATGTGACATAGCTTATAGTATGATGGGGGTCAAATAACAGTAGAAATATCTGTATTTCGAATGCATCTGTCTACTTCACATCTGTACTGAAGTGAGTGTCAATAAATGAATCTTTTGCTCTTGCCTCATAGATTTCAGTGAGACATAAGCACCGTCAGTCAGTCTTTTAATTCCCTCCTGCATTCAGGTTTTGCTCTCCTTAAATAATATCTCATG
Source organism: Anolis sagrei ordinatus (assembly GCF_025583915.1). Taxonomy (NCBI): domain Eukaryota; kingdom Metazoa; phylum Chordata; class Lepidosauria; order Squamata; family Anolidae; genus Anolis; species Anolis sagrei. The sequence goes on along the minus strand of NW_026847438.1, from coordinate 159,771,646 downwards.
GATAGTTCTTTGATTTACAATCCAATAAGCTTCTTTCTAAATTTACATTTCAAAAGAAAAATACAGGAAATGCTTGTCACTATGTTTGCACCTAACGAAAGCTTTAAGTTCTCTGTGCTATATCAGAATCCGAATTAGTCTCACAGGGTAGGTCTGTGACATTTTTAATAGCAGGAACTGAGTGACATTTTTTTAAAAATCACAATACGTTTACATGTAAATAATAAAAGACAGAGTGGTCTATGTGCTTACTTGATAGGATTCTTTGCACTATCAGGGTCTCTGGCGGTCACAGTTCCTATGACAGCATTTATCTGGACATCTTCTTTTACTTCGAGTATATAGGCTGGCCTACTGAACACAGGAGGTTCATCCACATCCTCCACTTGAATTCTGACAGTAGTTGTGTCTTTGAATGGTCCCAAATACAGGAATCTGGGGTCCACATGAGGATTGCTGGCCTCCACTTTCAAAGTAAACTGTCTCTTCTTCTCAAAATCCAAAGCCTGGAAAGAGAAAATGTACATGTTCAACACAAAACTTATAAAGGTTTTCCAGAGAGACTTAACATTTAACTGAGATGCTCTGAGATACATTTAGTCTATCCTGGAGTATTTGAAGCAGATATTTACAGTATGTTATCAAGTATTTTGACTTTAAAGTGATATATTTTCCATGGAGTAAAGTTCTCTGGAAGTTAATTCTGAGTAAACTTGCATAGGATTGCATTAACAATGCCCCCCCCCCACACACACAACAGTCCCAAGAGCTTTCATAGACTTTCTTTATCATTGTCTTTTGTCTCAGTAGACTGTATAGTGGACAGGTATCTAAGTGTTGACTCACCCACGTAAATGTGTACCTAAATATTAGACCTTTTTTTACTACACAATTAAACCATGCCATAACTACATATTACAGAATCTTGATATTTGTAGGTTGTGGGGTACTAGGCTTCCTGGTTGGGAATCTTAGATATCCCTCTCAAAACTGCAAATTCCAGGATTCCATAGAATGGAGCTAGAGTTTTTAAAGTGGAATCATCATTCCATAAGTGTGTAGTGTGAAAGTGTGTAGTGTGAAAGGGCCCTCTTTGTGGCACCTAATAAATGGCAAACAACGTGGTTAACAAAAGATCTACCAAATCTGTATATATGACTAGTAATCTCTGTTGAATCTGAGTCTTACCAAGACCTTTTGTAATCTGGAGCAAAATGGTACACTTTTCCATTTCATGTACAGAAACCAGGACACATCCCAGGACAACAGGCTAATTTAAGGAGTGCAAGCGAAATCATGGGAAACACAGCTCTACCTTTCAAGAGAAAGGAATGACCATTGTACTAGAGAAAAATGATTGGGGAGGGACTGTTATTGCATGCAACATCTGCCTCATGGAAAGAATTTTCCTGTATGTTATACATGCCCAAGATGTTATACATGCCCAAGATGATACTAAAACCACTCCTGCTAGTAAAGGACATTACCTTCTAGGGAGAAGAAGCAAACAAATGATAAGTATCAGATGTCTTTCAAATAACAACAGTTTCAAGGACATCATAATCAACATCTTTAAATAATGAGATTGTTCCTATGGCATTCCTTCATCTTATTTCAGATTGAGCCTGTTGACATTTGGACAGGTCTTTTGTAATTGTTGGTAAGCAAGCAATACTATTTAAGCCAACAGGAATTTGACCTATGGTAATATCTTGGTGAATCTTGCATACTAGAGTTGGTTAGGTTCGATTTGTTAAAACCTTAAATTCGTTAAAACCTAATGAATTTGGTCTTTCGAATCAATTTTGAATCATGCAGGAAAAGTAAGAGGTGTAATTACGATTTGAACCACTTACCCTTTTTATTCATAAATATTTTGTAATGTTTGGAACTTTCCCAAGGTCATTTTAATTTTCACAAGTATTAGGCAACTTTTGTAAAGTTTTGCTTCCCCTCCCGGGCGATGCAAAGGAGGGATGAGGTGGGTGCCTAAGCACAGCCATTGTTGTAGTTTGTGAAGGGAAGGCCCCCAATGGTAGAGATTGCAAAAGGCCCTGTTGTTAAACTACATTTCCCAGCCTGCCTTGCTGCGTATTTGTCAAAATGGCCGAGCAGCAGGCTCCTCCTCCTCCTTTTCTGCATTACCAGCTGGAGCTCCAGAGTTTGCATTCAAACCGAGTTTTCCTCACCCCCCCCCCCCCCCCCACTGATCTCAGTGGCACTAAAGGTTGATTGGGATATTGGTTAAAGCAACCAATTTTGGAAGGAAGGAGAACCTGTCAGAAGCACCTTCCTTCCCTTCCTCACCTTCCTCCCCCTTCCTTCCCTCCCTCCCTCCTTCCTTCCTTCCTTCCTTCCTTCCTTCCTTCCTTCCTTCTTCCTCCCTCCCTTCCTCCCTTCCCTCCTTTCTTCCTTCATTCCCTCTCCTGCTTCCCTTCCTCCAGGTGGATCAGGCAGATTTTATCGAGGAACCACTTCCAACTGCTTTGCCTCAATGCTACACAATCCTGGGAGCTGTAGTTTTTTAGCCTCCTTTGCCAAAGAGTGTCATACTACAAACCCCAAGATCCCATAACATTGAACTGTGGCATGGCTGTATCTAATCCAGGCCTGGGCAAACTTTGGTCCCTCCAGGTGTTTTGGATTTCCATGCACATTATTCCTAACAGTCTGAAGCCCGCTGCCCAGCTGAAGCCCAGCAGCGGGAGCCAATTGGCACCTGAGGGGGCGTCGCTGCCTCCTCCTCAGCAATGACAGCTGAGGCAGGCCTGGAGTGGAAGAGCCCCTCAGTCAGGAGTGGCCTGAGTGGAAGAGCCCTGAAGTTTCCCCAGCATCAGTGCTGTTTTTCCTACTGCACATGTGTATCTGCCATTAACAAAGTTGTTTCAGAAGTTTTAGAAAGTTTTGGAAAAAAAATATTTTTTAGAATTGAACCACCAGTGTCCCCTACAGCCGAAACGAGTTTTGAACCATTTTTTAAATCAAACAAGCCTATTGCATACTTGCATTGAGTGTATGAAGGGCACAGGTTCAATCCTTAGCCCGCTTCTATTACAAGAAGCTCAGTTATTATGGCTTGAATAAAACAAGCTTTGTCTGAGTCCCTGGATGCCAGTGAGTGATGTGATCTAGGACAGATGGACCAGGGTCCATCCAATTGTAAGAATAGCAGCTATCTCCAATGGCTGATTCTGAGAGGGAAAGAGTGTGTGCTACACAACTTGACTTGTACCTCTTAATTGAATCTCCTACCTCACATGGGAGAGGAATATGCTGGAGCCCTGAAGTTTCCCCAGCATCAGTAATTCAGCTTCATCACCAGGATGAAGCTGAATTACGAGTGAATTATCAGTTTAGTTCATTTCCATGGGTAGAATTGGAGTGGTGCCATCTGGTACTTATTCTCAGCTATTAAATGTTTTGGGAAGAAGTCTGTCCCGTTTACTATTTCTTCTCATGGTTTTGGAATGGTGAAGGGCTAGTAACATATAGATTGAGAATGGGAGGGCTTGGGGGGGGGGGATTGTGGCAAACTCAAGTTGAACCACCTCATTTAAAATAATTGCCCTATCCATATCATGCAGGCACTAGTTGTGAACACACATGAAGACAGCTCTAATGCCATCTCCTGTTTAAATTTTCGATGTCAAGAGTCAGATATGAAATTTCATTGAGATAACAAGATATTGTGGGACAACAGGTTTACCCTTAATGATGCACCGAGCCTTTCACCTTTTAGAAAGAGTTAATAAATTCAGCCTTCACAGTCAGGAGGAAAATCCAGATATTTGTCTTTTAAATTGTATTAGGTTGAATTCTATCACTCACACCTTTCTAAAATGAACACTCCCCCAAAATGTGTTTTTGAGATGATAAGCCTTTCTCATGTGGTTTCAACATTAATGAGACATTTCTTTTCAAATTCAGTTTGAATTATTGTATTTCTTCAATTCTAAGACACACTTTTTTTGCTAGATATCTCTAAAAATGGGGTGTGTCTTAGAATTGTAGGTGTTATATATTTTTGTTGTTGGTACTGAAATGAGAGTATGTATTACAATATAAGAAATATGGTATCTTTCTTTTCACCTAAAAGCATCTAGTAGGGAGGAAACAGGATATATTCTTGCCTGTGCAGAAGTTGTGTGCGCGCACATGTGCTTATGGAAGAGAGAGAGGGGGAAAGAGAAGGTTGTTTTCATTGGAAATGCGACTGAGGATGTTACATGGAGTCAGAAGCAATGGAGTGTGACATTCAGTAAAGCAGTATAGGAGGAACGTTATTGTGTTGTGTCAAGTGAAGGGATAACTATTGTTTGTTTGACTTGATTGCTTGTTAACGAGCACCAGAACGGTCAGTTGATGTTTTCCCAAGCAGCTGAAGATGTTTGCCTCAATGGGTTTTGATGTCTTACCAGATTTTTCTTCATAAGCATTGACAACCTCTGCTGAGCTCTGACACAAACCTACAGGCTTGGTTTGAGGGCTGGTTGAAGTAGTTGGTAGCTGCAATGCAGTTACAATGAAACACACACACTGATCTGAGTTTTGTAGATGGAGGAAAAGGCTTCAAGTGGACACTTTTTTGCTTACTGGTAAACTGATGACAATTTACAGACTGGCCCATTCCGTTGAAGGGATTGCCTATTGTTCTCTATGATTAACATTGATATTTGTAAACATACTGAGGCTACAAAATGCCATGAGTTTCTAATACTATTTCTTCACAAAGACAGAAACCATGTAGACTGAACTTAGAATGGAGGCATGGTGGAAATAGCACAAATGTAGTTGCAATTAGATTTGACTCCATCCCGCAAACCTGGGGGTATAGAAGAAGTGACACAAACCCTTATGCCCACCCTGGTTCCATTTTTATTCCCTGCCTCATATGAAACCTGACCAAAGCATTCTTTTCAAAACCAGACATGAACAAAAAAACTGACTTGATTAACACCATTGACTCCTATGAGGCATTTTGGCATGAACATGTACTGACAGGTATCGTAGTGATATCTACAGGCAAAAAGTATGTCTCTGAAAATCCCTGCAATGTCTCTTTTGCATTGGTGAAGCTTAGATTGATGCAGGCTGATATCTCTAACCTTATCAAGCTTGCAAGAAAGGTTGCTTGTAAATGAGATTAGCGTTACTCTTTCTGACAACAAAGGTGTCATATAATTAGATGACTTCCATCCATGATCTAATAAGGCACTGCTCTTTAAAATGGGTGAGAGATTGGAGAGAGAGAGAGAGCACATGAACAGAACTATTATTTGTACTATATGGGGGGAAAGAGGATTCTGATATGATATAACATGCCGTATTATCAATGTCATCAATATTATGTATAAGTGTTTTATTTCTAATGCCTACTATGCCAGTGGTTCTTAACCTGTGGGCCGCAGATTACTAGTGGGCCACAAGAATAAAAATCTGGTCTGTGAATCATAGAATCATAGAGTTGGAAGAGACCTCATGGGTCATCCAGTCCAACCCCCTGCCAATCATAGAATCATAGAATCAAAGAGTTGGAAGAGACCTCATGGGCTATCCAGTCCAAAACCCTGCAAAGAAGCAGGAATATTGCATTCAAAGTACCCCTAACAGATGGCCATCCAGCCTCTGTTTAAAAGCTTCCAAAGAAGGAACCTCCACCACACTCCGGGGCAGAGAGATCCACTGCTGAATGGCTCTCACAGTCAGGAAGTTCTTCCTCATGTTCAGATGGAATCTCCTTTCTTGTAGTTTGAAGCCATTGTTCTGTGTCCTAGTCTCCAGGGAAGCAGAAAACAAGCTTGCCCCCCTCCACCCTGTGACTTCCTCTCACATATTTATACATGGCTATCATATATCAGCCTTCTCTTCTTCAGGCTAAACATGCCCTGTTTTAAGCCACTCCTCATAGGGCTTGTTCTTCAGACCCTTGATCATTTTAGTCGCCCTCCTCTGGACACATACCAGCTTGTCAATATCTCTCTTCAATTGTGGTGCCCAGAATTGGACACAATATTCCAGGTGTGGTCTAACCAAAGCAGAACAGAGGGGTAGCATGACTTCCCTAGATCTAGACACTATGCTCCTATTGATGCAGGCCAAAATCCCATTGGCTTTTTTTGCCGCCACATGACATTGTTGGCTCATGTTTAACTGTCCATGAGGACTCCAATATCTTTTTCACATGTACTGTCTGTGAGCCTCCTTCCTCTTTATTTATTTTATTTCTGCTCCTTTCACACCATCTGCCACTCCTTTCCTGTCCCTGACCATGGCATATGCTCTGTATCAGGAACTAGAGCTGATGTGGTCTATCCATTGCAATTTTCTGAATCAGCATCCCAAACCAAAACTAAAGTTGACCAAAACCTAATTTGCAATCATTTTGGTACTAATGTTGGAGAGTGGTCCCTGGTCAAGTGGTCCCTGGTCAAAAGTGTCCTGGTCAAAAAAAGGTTGGAAACCACTGTACTATTCAACAGGGCACCAAGCAAATTTTTTATTGAAGAGGTTAGAATTCTTGTATTGTCAAAGGCTTTCATGGCCAGAATCACTGGGTTGTTGTAAGTTTTTTGGCTGTATGGCCATGTTCTAGAAGCACAACCTCTGAGGATGCCTGCCACAGATGCAGGCGAAACATCAGGAGCGAATGCTTCTAGAACATAGCCATACAGCCCGAAAAATCTTCCATTCTGGCTGATAATTCTAAATGCCTCCCTCCAAACCCCAGAATTCTCTAGAATGCAAGAATAGCATTTTAGGTGGGAAAAGTGCTGTAATTGTATGATGTGAATGGGATCTCGTCAGACATCCATAACGGGCAAAATGTTTCTTATTACTTCATACTCCTTGCAGAACATACAATATATTTGATTAACAAATGATTAAATGCTTTGCGACATGCACTGTGTGAGAAATAAAATTCATTTTACAAAACACATGAAGGACTCGAATGCTTCTTCAGAAAAACTGCACCTTTTTCACGGTGACAATGCCTTCTTGTGTCTCCTTGTCTGTGATGACACCAAACATTTCTAAGCCATCCCCTTCAATGATGCTGTATTCCATCGCTGCATTCGGACCGATATCAGCATCACTAGCCTTTATCCTTCCAACTGGTGAATCCAGTGGTGCAGATTCTGGGACTTTGAATTGGTAGGCACCTTAAAATAAAGAGACGGAAACTTCAGAATTATTTCAGCATTTTTCAAAACTCTCCATTCACTTCTAGACTTCCTTACTATTTCCATTTCCCACATTGTTAAATTGTGAATAGAATATTTCTCATGCAAACTACTTGCAGGACACATTTCTGATAAAGTATGGTGCTATAAAGCCATGTCTATCTTCGTATGGGTTAAATGAGGTTCCGAGTGCACATAAAGGTGGGCTCTTACCCATTCTATGATATCTATGGCCTGGAATCAAGTTAAAAATGTCAGAGAGTGAATCTAAGTGGTATTGTATGGTCAGTGTAGATCCATATTACGTATTGAACTGCCTTATATGACAGTGTTGATCCAGCCTCAGAGTACACAAAGTTGGAAAATCTTAACAGCAAACTCTCTTAAAGTATCATGTTTTTCATACAGTTCATTACTGTCACTGAGGAGAGCTTGGGAGACGTAGTATTGTGGTTTTTTAGAACACGAACCCTGAGATCCACCAATTAGTCCTGCTGCAAAATACACATATGCAAAATTAAAGAATTCAGAGTCCAGGAATTTGTTGCAAGTTCCAAAACTTAAGGGGGAGCATATTTTTTGCATACTCAAATGTTTTAATTATTTTAATTATACAAATGGCTTTTATATTTATACATTAATGTATTTAGATTGTTTTAATTTGCATTTTATATGCATTGTTTGCTGCCTTGCATCCCTTTATCAGGAGGAGGAGGAGGAGGAGGAGGAGAAGGAGGAGGAGGAGGAGAAGAAGAAGAAGTAGAAGAAGAAGAAGTGAAGGAAGAGGAAGAAGAAGAGGAAGAAGAGAAGAGGAGGAGGAAGAAGAAGAAGAACTTTATTTTTCTATCCCGCCTCCATCTCCCCAAGGGGACTCGGGGCAGCTTACATGGGGCCAAGCCCAGGCAACATACAATTAAAAGCAAAACAACAACAAGTTACAAATTAAAAAGACACAAAACAGGGAGAAAGGTGGGAGAGAAATAAAGTGAAATAAATAAGACTGAAATATAGTGCCATCATCAGCTATAGTGGAGCTTTCCAAACTGCATGTCATGACACGTTAGTGTGTTGGTAGCAGTGTGTAGATGTGTCGCGAAGATGTAATGAGAAATGCCCAAAATCTTGGAAATGCATGTTATTATCTTACAAATCATATATTTTAAAAAAATATATAAATGAAAGATTTTCATGAGATACTAGGCTTGGGCAGTTTCGTTCGTTAATTTCGTAATTCGTTATTAATTCGTATTTAAATTAGCTTACGATCCAATATTGAGCCATGCAGGACTACTGTGAGGAGTAATTAAAAATCGAAACAATTTTTCCAATTTATTTCGTATTGTTTCGTAATTGTTTCGTAATTGGTTAAAATTGTTTCGAAATTGTTTCGTTATTATTTCCGTATGTCTGGTGCAAGTTTTATAGTTGTTGTTTGTTTTATCAGTGATAAAAAATAAATTATCACACCAACAGTCAACAACAGAGGGAGAGGGAAGCTTCAGAAGTTCCCCCTGTCCCATTTGGAGGGTTTTTTAGCATATTGCGCAATCGCGTCTGCCATTAACGAATCGATTCGTAATTTTACGAAATTTCGTATATTTCGAATTTTTTTAAAGGAAAATTTAGGAATTCTTTAAAAATACAAAACGCAAGGGCCCCCCTAAAAACGAAACGAGTTTACAACCAAATTTTTCCGTGGTTACCCAAGCCTATGAGATACTGTATCAAGTCTATCAACTCAATGCTAGTCCAATGACTTAAAGAGCCAAACACAATTGCTGTTTCCAGGCTGGCATCTTAGATGTAACTATTTACTGCTCATATGCAAACTGGAGGCCTACCTATCATACTATTCCTGTGGCTTGAGGCCAACAAGCAGGTAAGTAGGCAAAATAGGTGAAGGGCCCTGCTTTGTTTAGATCAGCAAACTCTTGCAAGGCATCTCTGTTCTTTTCTGTTCACAATGAATTTAGTAAATTATTTCTTGATAATATTCAGGGGGCTGTTTTGCCCTAAAGGAACATGGAAAACTCAAAGCATCTGTGCTTTCAATGGAAGAGAACAAAACACAACTAACAGTCATTGCCTAATGTGACATAATGGCACAAGGCTGAGAATAGCCCAAACCCTGTTTATTAACACACTGCACTACAAATGACCCAGAGTTTGTCTGGGGGACTTTTTGGTCATCGTAATTCTGCATCATTGTCTCAGAATATGAGGGAAGCCTGTAGCTAGAGATGTGTAGTTTTCTTGTGGCCACAGAGCCGCTTCTCACATTAAAGGCTACCCATGTCAGCAGGAATTTCTTAGTCTCAGTACCCACAGGCTGTTTTTTGCTTATATTATAAGTTATCCCTCAAGTGGCTAAACAAACAAAACCCTTACTATATCATATCTTAACACATGTAGAATCTTGACCTATTTTGGGTCCAAAATCACAATAGGACAAAAGCACCTTGTGCAATTGTCATGACTACTGTTATTTCCAAATGCAACACAAATTCTTCTATGAAAAGTCAATATATCAGGGAGAAAGTTGTGCTCATTTTAATTTATGTGTAAACTTTCCACAGGCAAGGGTTTTGTGTAAAATTGTGGCCCATAGTTTCAAGGAAAATGCAGTAAAGTAAAATCTTCATGAGGTAAGCTAAGAAACACAACATAATATTATCAAGCTTCATATCAGCAATATCAACAGAAGCAACATGAAATTGGTGTGGTCAATTGTGGTAGTAACCTCCTAACTCATCTTTTATTGTTTCAATTAACATCTCCTTTGGCCTTATTTCCAAATTACAAACTTAGGCTATCAACTGGAGCAGATCTAAAGAAATTGATTGAATGAGATCCACTAACACAATGTTGACTATATAGGAATTGATGTAGTAGGTGCCTTTTAGTTGGGATTGTTGACTGGATTTAGCCCAAAAATATTAATCAGAAAACATCAGTGTCCTGGATGTGCTTCTCCCTCTCTTCTTATCTTTCTCAGCTATCACATCCCTACCATTGCTAGTGAAGAGAATAAGGTTCAGTTGCCTTGCCTTACTATGTAGGCTGATAAATAGTCTCAAGGTGCTTCCAGACACAATTTAAACGTGTGCCAAAGGGTGTTTCCAGTCTCAGGAGGCTTCCAGACATAAGTCAAACCCATTTAAGTTCATCTCCACAAAAAAGACCAGGCTTTCCTGTGTGTGTGTCTAATTGCCATCCCAGTAACTACCAAGATGGCACCTAGCCACCCTGAAGCCCCCCAAAATAACCCTTAAAATTAAAGAAAACATAGCAGGCCACCATTACGGATGTCCTTGAGTCCTCCTGACATGTAGAAATGTGTCAGGAAAGGGGGGGGGGGGTAGGTAGAGAAGGTAAATAGCTTCTTACCCTCTCTGTCTCCTGGCATGTCATTTCTATGTGCCAGAAGGACTCTAGGACCACCTTAAGGGTGGCCTGGTAAGTCTTTTTTTWAATTTTAAGGGTAGTTTTGGGGATTTGGGGTGTCATCTTGCATTTTTAGGCTCCAGGAGCCCAAAAGGTGCAAGATGATAATGGGGATTCATTCCCAGGTCAACCCAGGATGACCTAGGTGTGAGTCCCCCCCCCCCACAGGCGCAATACCTGATTAGACCCAGGCATTTCAGAAAGGCCCGGATCTAATGGGGTATCTAATCCATTCAGGACAAAGCAGGGAAACCCTGCTTTGTTCTGAATMGATTAGATACCCCATTCTGAATTGATTAGATACCCTGCTTTGTTCCAAATTAATTCACTTTTACTTTAGGCATTGCTTTACCTGAAGCATTGTCTCAGGTATAAACATGACAGCCCCACATTTTTGGAAGGGCCCTCAGTTCTGGAGGCATGTTCTTATTGTTTATTTTTGTAATGGGCCGGAATAGGTCATTGATATCACCACTACTCTTTTTTATTTGTGTAGCTATGGGGACTCCTTGTATTGCATTGCATTCACTGCAAGCAAGTCACTTGCTATTCTGTGTAATGGGAATTGTTGCTCAAATTGGGAAACACAGGTCCAAAGTAGTGTTTTTGTAAGAATGCTCCCACCAGCTTGGCATTCATGCTCTTAAGGTTCATGCACCACAGTTTTCTCTTGGTAGAAAATGTGTATTCAATAGCTGGCTCCATCTAGGGTGACCTTGCCCTGTGACCCATCACCCTCAGCAGACACCAATTGCCACTGAAAAGAAAGTACACAGAAATATCCATAATACATGCAGAATTACAACTGGACTAATTTTCTTCCCATTGTAACTCAATTGATCTCTGTGCAGTTTCTTTTGACTCATTTAAATCATGCATTATAAAACCAAAGGCACTAGACAGAGGTGAAGAGAAACCAGCTTAGACGTAATTGCCAATTGTCATCCACAGAAAGCTTTTTGGAACTAATCAGTATCTTTAATGACAAGAAGAAAAAATTAGAAGGGTTGTAGTTTCCTCTGGGAAGGGAGAGGAATATTGAAATTCTGTAGTAAGATAACAAAGAACAGACATGTTTCCTAGAACGATAAATTACAAATCAACATTATTATCTATAATTCACTGTTTTGTCTTGCATATGATCATAAAAAAAAATATTGGGGGGGGGGGCTTCTTAATCAAATTTCATACAACTTTACTCCTACTATTTCAAGCGTTGGTTTGCTACCTGTCCGAACGTATCTCCTCCTATGAACCAGTTAGGACATTAAGATCATCTGGGGAGGCCCTTCTCTCGATCCCGCCAGCTTCACAAGCGCACCTGGCAGGGACGAGAGACAGGGCTTTCTCAATGGTGGCCCCTCGGCTGTGGAACACCCTTCCTACAGAGATCAGATCGACCCCCTCCCTGTTGGCATTCCGGAGGAAATTGAAGACCTGGTTTTTCGAACAGGCATTCGACTAGGCAGTGCAATTGATTATTGGAACACGGAATGAGTCTGGATTCTGATTCTATCGATGAGACGTGATGGATTTGTTATATTGATATTGATGTTGATGTTTGTTGTTTAATTAATTGTTTACTATTGCTTTAAATGTCCAATTGATTTTGTACTATGTATATTGAAACTGTGTTGTTAACTGCTCTGAGTCGCCTAAGGGCTGAGAAGAGCGGTATACAAATAAAGTAAATAAATAATAAATTTGCAAACATAAGGACTGGAAATGTGTTTTCTATGTTTAATGAAAAGATGTGATTTCCAAGAAGCTTAAATTCTATATTTACTGTCCTCACATTGAGTATTTTCCCCATACAGTTGCATGGTTTTGTGTCATCCCCAACATATTATAGTGGAATCAGAGTATGTAGGGTTAAAGAGCTGTGCCTTTTTGAGTAACAGGATACTGCTGTCATCTGCCACTTGCTGAGGTTATTCTTCTGCTCTGGGTATGGGTATTCCAGTCAACCCAGCTTTCTGGATTTTTTGGAATTTACTAAGGAGATATCAATGGAGATTGTCATGAAATTCGTTTGCTCTTTGAAATATAGCACCCTCTACCAAGAGAATAAAAGGAAAAAAATCTACTTAATAACTGCCTTCTCCACTTTGATTCACTCAGTTCACATCATTGAGTTAATTCCCTCACTTCACATCATCTAATTAAAGTGACTTTAACTAAGGAAATCAGAATAATGATATCTTCCTTACTTTGAGGGAAGTGAGGTGGGTTGTCATTGACATCAGTCAGCGTGATGTTCACTGTGGTGGTTCCTGATAATCCGCCCATCTGTCCGCCCATGTCTTTGGCCTGGATGACCACTTGGTATTGCTCCCTGTTTTCTCTATCCATGTTCAGCAAAGCTGTTTTGATGATACCTGGAATTGAAAAAATACCCAATAAGTACAGTATTTACTCAATGGAAGTCAATGGCATATACCCCACTTCAAGAACCTCCTTGCAGCCTTAGATCTGGGTGTCTTTATTTACTTATAATTATTTACTTATATTATTGTTGCATTGTTTTTTTACTCTCACTGATGGGAAAGGAGCTTGTGAGTTTTTCCCCCTCTTAAACCTTGGCCCTTGTGAAATTAAACAACTATAGTGCTCTAATTCCTCTTTAGCTGGCAAGGCAACTTCCTGGGATTTGCAGGTTAGGTAGCATACAATTGTCAAAGAGCCCTAGTGCCTTGACAAACCACAAGTTCTAGGATCCCACAGGATGTAAAAATGGCACTTAAAATGTAATTGTGGAACTACAATTGTAAAGCGATTAAAGTGATTTCAGGTACCATGTACTTTGACTTGAAGTTTGATGGCAGCTTCAGCCTATCCTTCTCAGGTAGCAAAATGTTATTGTGCTCATACCTTCCCTTTGGAGTCAGTTATCAGTGGATGGGTTACTTTTCCAGATCTCCCTTTTGGAGATGCCAATATATTGTAAGCAAGCAGTTACTCACTTTTTCTTTAGCAGAGTAGCTATGCAATTTTATATTGTGGGATTAATAGTTTCAAGACCCCCACGATCCTTTACAGGCAACTGCACATCACTCTATGCATTTTTCTGGGAGCTCTACTAGATATGCAACCAACGTCCAAGCATAACAAAGGCATTAGTAATCTGTTGAAATGCTCCAGCTCTGACATTTCCTTATTTTATGAGTCTCTGGCATATTCCCTTTATGCAGCTTTCAATGGGAATTAAAATATACATGGATCCCAGAGGAGGGCTCAAGACTGGCAGGCAGGTCATTATGCATTTTGCAGACTTGCATTTGGACAAAACATAAAAACACAGAATATAGTGGATCTTCATAATAATACCACTAACAAAAGAGAGAAAGTGTTTGAGGACCGGGACATCTGTAGGGATACCAAGGTGCTTGTTTATAAAGCTATTGTCCTCCCAACCCTGCTGTACGCCTGTGAGACGTGGACAGTCTACAGACGTCACATGCAACTCCTGGAACGATTCCATCAGTGCTGCCTCCGAAAAATCCTGCAAATCTCTTGGGGAGACAAGCGGACAAATGTCAGCGTGCTGGAAGCAGCAAAGACCACCAGCACTGAAGCGATGGTCCTCCGCCATCAACTCCGCTGGACCGGCCATGTTGTCCGGATGCCCGACCACCGTCTCCCAAAGCAGTTGCTCTATTCCAAACTCAAGAATGGAAAACAGAATGTTGGAGGACAGGAAAAGAGATTTAAAGACGGGCTCAAAGCCAACCTTAAAAACTCTGGCATAGACACTGAGAACAGGGAAGCCCTGGCCCTTGAGAGCTCCAGTTGGAGGTCAGCTGTGACCAGCAGTGCTGCAGAATTGGAAGAGGCATGAATGGAGGGTGATAGAGAGAAACATGCTAAGAGAAAAGCACGTCAAGCCAACCCCAACCGGGACCGCCTTCCACCTGGAAACCGATGCCCTCACTGTGGGAGAAGATGCAGATTTTATTTATTTATTTATTTACAGCATTTTTATCCCGCCCTTCTCAACCCCTGTGGGGGTGGGGGTCAATCACCTATGGACCCACTGCCAGGATACTACACTTGGAGGACCATCATCCTCGACTACGAGGGATCACCTATGTAAGTAAGTACTAAGAATAGTGGTTAACCTTGAGACTACCAAAATAATAAATGATTCTTCATAATTACCACTAACAAAAGTGGTTAACTATAAGACTACCAAAATAAAAAGGAAATAATATAAAATTGTTTGAAGCTAAAACTAATACATCAAGGAGAGAGGAAAGTATAGAACACTTCATTAAGCAAATTAAAAGATGGTTGTAAATAAGGACACTTCTGACTGGTAGGTCACCAGGGCTCAATTCATGGGGGTCTTAGACCTTTCCCCAGCCTAGGCTTAGAAAGAGTTAAGCCTCACTGCCCTCCTGTTCTGAGATCCATGAAAATATGCTTGTTTAAAAAAGACTTCTTTATTTTTCCAGCCATTTCAGGTATTTGTTCATCTTCCATGACATAATTAAAAGTTTGGGCAGTATTCTATACTTTTTATGACAAAAAGTTTTGGTTTTTATTTGTACGAAGTAGAAAAGCAACCTAGAAATGTTGCAGAATAAATTTACCTCTCAATCTTATCCTCTTGACTACAGTCACTAGGCAATGACTGCAGTTACCTTGCAGTAAGTATTTAACTCTTGCTGAATTGCTGCACTAATTTACAGCCTTGCCTGATTATATCTGGTGCTATTGCCTGCCAACTGGCACCAAGTCAGCAAGAGCCACTACAGAGGAAGAAAAACGTTCCAGCTGTCTGCATGTGTTAATGTTTCCTCGTATTCTTTTATCAGCCTATTAATCTCATGCTAGAATCTTTTGGGTTCTTGAAAGCAACATAAATCCTATCCCCTTGCTGCTTCCTTTCTCTTGTGTTTGTGTATCTCTGTCTTTTCCCACATCCAGATTTTATTCAGGTTTTATTTTGACAAGTCTGGTCAAAAGCAATGGGGCCAGTTTCAGAAGGGTTTCCTTCAATATATGGTAGTCAAACATGAACTGGACTCACTGAAACGTAACAAACGTCTAAGTAGCCTTTCTATGTATCCAAAAATAGAAAATTGTGATGGAAGAGAAGTGAAAAACCATGTTGGGCAGGAGACAATAGCACACTCCATTAATCTCTAATTAGAGATTTTGATTGTCTTTGTAGACTTGATTACCTATCACTCCAAGATATGGACTAAAAAACTACATGGGCTACCTCATAAATGCTCTGATTGACACATAAAGTTTTTGGAAGATACTCCATTTTTGCAAGATACTCCACTTAGGCAGAAAAAAATGAAATGCAAAGTTACAGAACTGGGGATGTGTGGTTCGAGAGCAGTGCGTGTGAAAAAGATCTTGGAGTCCTTGTGGACAACAAGTTAAACATGAGCCAACAATGTGATGCAGGCGGCAAAAAAAGCCAATGGGATTTTGGCCTGCATCAATAGGAGCATAGTGTCTAGATCCAGGGAAGTCATGCTACCCCTCTATTCTGCCTTGGTTAGACCACACCTGGAATACTGTGTCCAATTCTGGGCACCACAATTGAAGGGAGATGTTGACAAGCTGGAATGTGTCCAGAGGGGGTGTGTGTGACTAAAATGATCAAGGGTCTGGAGAACAAGCCCTATGAGGAGTGGCTTAAAGAGCTGGGGGTGTTTACTCTGAAGAAGAGAAGGCTGAGAGGAGACATGATAGCCATGTACAAATACATGAGAGGAAGTAATAGGGAGGAGGGAGCAAACTTGTTTTCTGCTGCCTTGGAGACTAGGACGCGGAACAATGGCTTCAAGCTACAGGAAAGTAGATTCCATCTGAACATTAGGAAGAACTTCCTGACTGTGAGAGCTGTCCAGCAGTGGAACTCTCTGCCAAGTGTGGTGGAGGCTCCTTCTTTGGAAGCTTTTAAACAAAGGCTGGATGGCCATCTGTCAGGGGTACTTTGAATGCAATTTTCCTGCTTCTTGGCAGGGGAATGGACTGGATGGACCATGAGGTCTCTTCCAACTCCATGATTCTATGACTTTAAGCCATTTCAATACACCTTGCATTTTACTCCAATGTTCTACAGAAAAACTAGACTTATAGGTGTGTGACCCTCCAAGCTGGATTCCTTCATTGTGTCATTGGGCATAGTAGTTAATGGTAAATGAGTAGGTGGGAGGTGATTTTCCTGCCAGGATGTGGTTATTTCCTGGATTCAATTTAGATTGTGCTGGGGATACCATAAAATCAATTAGGACTGAACATTCTTAAGTAAAGGTAAAGGTTTCCCCGTGACATTAATTCTAGTCGTGTCCGACTCTGGGAGGTGGTGCTTATCTCCATTTCTAAGCCGAAGAACTGGCATTGTCCATAGACACCTCCAAGCTCATGTGGCTGGCATGACTGCATGGAGTGCCATTACCTTCCCACTGAAGCAGTACTTGGTGATATACTCACATTTGCATGTTTTCGAACTGCTAGGTTGGCAGAAGCTGGGGCTAACAGTGGGAGCTCACCCGGGTTCCTGGATTCAAACCACTGATCTTTTGATCAACAAGTTCAGTAGCTCAGTGGTTTACCAGAGCAGTGGTTTACTGCATCACCGGAGGCTCCCAAAAATGCTTATTATTCTTCAAATGCTGACTTGATATTCCTCAGTAAAGGAAAAAGGAGGGTAAGAATGGTATACAGCATTTAAGGCCACAAAATTGTATTGCATTTTACTTGTCTTTTGGGGTGAATTCACGTTGTCCCTTCTCCCTCTTTCTCTCTCTTTCAGCTGAAAAACTCTTAGCTTGAACATATGTAGAGCATGCTCCTCTCCACACTGAGAATAGCTGTAGGTATTAGATTTGGTTGATCCAAATGGGAGAGAATTGCATTAAAGTTGACTTTGTGGCGGCGGGGGGGGGGGGATTCCACACAATTGCCATTTTTAACAAAAGAACTTGAGGTTTTTAAAGTTTGAATCTGGAAAGGAAGAGAACTGATTGAGTTTGCCCATCTCTAAATCTAACTGGAGATGCTTGACCATCTGCCTACCAGGATGTGGGCTGTGAAACTACCTGCCTTGTCGCATTTCTTTTCTTTCCCCCACAAAACCTTTAAAAATATTGTTTTTGATGAAGGAATCTTAAATATGCCCCACATTTTTTATGAAAATGGGTTTAAAACAGGGCCATGAAGATCCATCTTACTTGGTTTTAACGCCCTCCGATTAAAATACCATAGGTTATGTTCATCGATATAGCATTTATTTGGCATTCCGCACAATCTCAGATGGATTTTGTTTTGCAGAATTTGCCTACTATTTCCTAGCTTGACTTAGAATGTCATTTTAAATTACGGAGTTTGTCAGAGAATGACAGAATAAGGTCCCCTGACCTGATTCAGACTCAACAGAAAAATATGGCTGCCCCTGGAGAATGCTGTAGACCACTCTTGCGCTGTTCCCGTATGTAGGGTCATCGGCATCGGTTGCTGTGACTTGCACGACAAATGTACCTGCAGTCATAAAATATAGAGAAATATATACTATTTAGAGAAAGCCCATCATTTAAAACTGTCACTCTTCCTTCAAGCCAGATGCATGCACTCATTACCTGGAGTTTCTAAAATAGGTACAATTTCAAAAGGATTTCTTTTTAGAGGGGGCAGAGGCTAGAAATAGTTAGATCAAGATGGGAGTTAGATCAAGATTTACATCAGCGTATTTCATTCACATGACAATATTTGTATTGGATTATGTACCCTGCTTATGTACAGGTCGGAGATTCGAATCCGGGGAAAGCATCGATGAGCTCCCTCTGTCAGCTCCAGCTCCCCATGAGGGGACATGAGAGAAGCCTCCCACAAGGATGGTAAAACATCAAAACAACCGGGTGTCCCCTGGGCAACATCCTTGCAGACAGTCAATTCTTTCACACCAGAAGCGACTTGTAGGTTCTCAAGTCGCTCCTGACATGGAAAAAATGTACCCTGCTCAACTTATATATGTGAAAAACATGTGGTAGTCTTCATGAAACATGGAGGCGACAATGGTACTTATTGTTCTCCCTAAATGTTATCCTGGGATCAAAGTAGACATATTTCTCATGTTTTTTCTTTGTCCCTGCATTGTGTTCTCTCTCTCTCTCTCTCTCCAAATAGTTAATGCAGAGATTGGGTATTGGAACTGGCTTTGTACATAGGATACTCCTTGCACAATGATATGGCAAAGCCATGTCTGATTTGGTCTCAAGTCTCCAATTATTTCTTAAAATCAATAAAATTAGTTTCTGTAGAAACAGAAAAGAGAGGAGAGTAGAAAATAATAGTTTAATTCTCCTTTAATGTTTTTCTTTTGACATGGTTTTGATTGTTCTGTCCTTTTAAATCATGAACCCAACTTTTGGGGGAAAGGGGTATAAATAAATATACTAAAACCAAAGACAAAACAAATAATCATGCATTTTAAAATAATTTTATCTTATCTAGAATTTTCTTTATAAACATAGAATATGTGGATTGAAGGGATGTAATTCTTCATTTCCTTTGGGGGAGATAAAGCAGGGTATAAATAATAATAATAATAATAATAATAATAATAATAATAATAATAATTGAAACAAAAAAGTAATTTTAGATACATTTGTTTTGTCCAAGATTGCCATTTTTACACAAACAAAAATCTTTAACAACACATGACAAATAATCTTGTGCAAAACCCAGCAGTCTTGAAAAAAAGATAACCCATATTGCCATACTGTATAATGGCTGTTTTCTGCCAGAAAATAGCATTTTTTTCTGCAACCTCCACAATTCTCATGCAACCCCCCCCCCCCCAAAAAAAAACAAAACAAAACAAACAAACACCTTACATCTTTTTTAGTGCAGAATAAGGTCCTGAAACATTTTGGGATGTTTGAAGAAATACTTACTTTCTCTATAGAAAGGGAAAAAACTGGAAATTATTAATCCTCAATTGTGAGAATGAAATAATTGAACCTGTAACTGTCAATCTAGGTAGGTTTTGCACAGCCAGAGTGATGAGAGACAATCAGAGATGAGATGAATGAAAGAAGGGAGAGATTCTTCTCTTTCACCAATTCCTCTCTCATGTTGCTTCATCTCTCTGGTTATCATGGGCACAAGTGTGGTGGTTCAGTGGCCCAAACTTGTTCCAATGCTGCTAGTGATATGATTGTCATCTAGCCACTATGCTGGTTTGACAGCTTACCATGCAGACTCTGGTGATAGTGATATGGAGTACCCCACTCCAGATCAGTATCATGATTTGTGGCCAGTGCAGATGTGCCTCCTGTCATCTCCCAATAGCCTTATTTATCTCTAACTATTAAGTTAGACATGTCAATAATATTGCTTAATAGACCTACGTATAATTCTTTGACGAAACCTATCACATTCATAATTGCCTGCATACCATCTAATACAAAACCAATTTCTGCAAAGTTGACTGATCTGATACTTACCTACATCAGACATTTCTGGGACACTAGCATTGTAAATGTCCTTTGTAAACAGTGGCTCATTGTCATTGATGTCATGGATCTTAATGACGAACTCTGACTCTGGCTCCACTGGTCTTCCAGTCCTTTTATTGATAGCCTGAGCTCGAAGAATATAAACCGGCTTCTCTTCCCTGTCAAGTCTCCTTGTAGCCTGTATATCCCCAGTGTTTTCATTGATAATGAAAAGGTCTCCTGCTCCATCTCCAGAAAGGATGTATTTAAGTGAACCATCTCCTTTGTCCTGGTCAGAGTGAAGCTGAAAGAAAAAAGAAGATTTTCAAACAAAGGGATAAATGATTTCTGAGGCTTTATCACCATCAACTGTTCCTATTTAAGGACCATTCATCATCTAGATCACTGCTCCTTAAGCTGTGGGTCCCAACCAGAAATGGGTTTTCCATAGCTCAATGTTGGGGTCACAAATGTTGGCAACAGTAAATAGTTTCTCAATACTACTCATTTACGCAAATCCGTTAGTAACAATATGCAGTATTTGCAGTGGACTCTGCAGAAGATGCTTCAGCTGTACTTCACAAAAAGGGAAATCAGCCTATTTAGTGAGCCTTGCAAATGCTGATTAATTATTAGTAAATCATAGAATCATAGAGTTGAAAGAGACCTCATGGGCCATCCCGTCCAACCCCCTGCCAAGAAGCAGGACAATCACGTTCAAAGCACCCCAACAGATGGCTATCCAGCCTCTGTTTAAAAGCCTCAGTAGAAGGAGCCTCCACTACACTTCGGGGCAGAGACTTCCACTGCTGAACAGCTTTCACGATCAGAAAGTTCTTCCTAATGTTCAGGAGGAATCTCCTTTCCTGTAGTTTGAAGAAATATCTCTCTTCAATTGTGGTGCTCAGAATTGGACACAATATACCAGGTGTTGTGTAACTAAGGCAGAATAGAGGGGTAGCATGACTTCCCTGGAACTAGACACTATACTCCTATTTATGCAGGCCAAAATCCCATTGGCTTTTTTTAGCTGCCGCATAACATTGTTGGCTCATGTTTAACTTGTTGTCCACGAAGACTCCAATATCTTTTTCACACGTACTGCTCTCAAGCCAGGCACCCCCATTCTGTATCTTGCATTTCATTTTTTCTGCCTAAGTGGAATATCTTGCATTTGTCTCTGGTGAAGTTCACTTTCTTATTTTTGGCCAATCTCTCTAATCTGTTTAGATCATTTTGAATTCTGCTCCTGTATTCTGGAGTATTGGCTATCCCTCCCAATTTGGTGTCATCTGCAAACTTGATGATCATGCCTTCTAATCCTTCATCTAAGACATTAATAAAGATGTTGAACAAGACTGTGCCCAGGACAGAACCCTGCGACACTCCACTCATCACTTCTTCCCAGGATGAAGAGGAAGCATTGAGTTCGTTCATTTAACAAATTACAGATAAACCTAACCATATTTTTCCTAGTCCACATTTGACTAGCTTGTTTGCCAGAAGGTCATGGGGGACCTTGTTGAAGGCCTTACTGAAATCCAGATACGCTACATCCACGGCATTCCCCCTCATCTACCCAGCTTGTAACTCTATCAAAAAAAGAGATCAGATGAGTCTGGCATGACTTGTTTTTGATAAATCTATGTTGACTATTAGCGATGACCACATTAGTTTTTAAGTGTTTGCAGACCACTTCTTTAACAATCTTTTCCAGAATCTTGCCTGGTATCGACATGAGGCTGACTGGATGGTAGTTGTTTGGGTCATCTTTTTTTCAATTAGAGGAGAGCCATCAAATTATTTGAACTAACCCATGTGTTGTCTCCCCACACAACCATTGTTTAAAGCTATTGTTTTTGGCACTGACCAACAGAATCAAAATTATGCCATTTTAATTTTTTTGTTTGAATCTCAAGGGTCTTGACTTTGTTACTTGGTTTTTATCAGTCGAAGCAATCTGCATCTGTATTTGAATCTTTGGCACTTGCTGAGATTGTCTGCTTTTTCTTAAATGCAGTTGGCAAAAAAGAGATTTCATTTTCTAGATAAGAACTAAAAACAAGCAAACAAGCAAGCAAACAAACAAATCTAGGAAAGACTGAGGCATTTTAAATGCCCAAAGGGAGAACAAGAAAGGGATTATTGCAAAGCCTGTTGTACACAATTGAATTATTTTATTTTTGTAATTCTTTTAAAGAGAAACATCTACAGATGCAAGGTTTAGAGGTTAGCCAAAAGCTTGAGCAATGTCCTTGGTTTCCCCACACACGGCACTCTAAAAATGAAAGGTTTTCAAATGAAAACAAAAATGCTAAGTGCAAAAAAAAAATGCATCACATTGATCCATTTGGAGAAAACATACATACAGCAGCCTTCCCATGAGGTTATATGGATGTGTTGGACTACAACTCTAACCATCTCCAACTAGCATGGATGGCAGCATACCTGAAAGGTGCCAGTTTGAAGAATGTTAGTATGTAACATGTCAAAGTAATTTGCTAGGAGTTTTAAAAATGAGAACAAAAAAACCCCTCCATTTTCACATCCAATTTAAGACTACACATTCACTGCTGGTGGAAATAAATAGTTATTTTTAATATATCTCAAAGTAAAAGCTGCAGATTGTCTTTGTTATTATTGCAAAGATGTATTGACAAGATCAAGCACCTATCAAGGTTTAATTTTTCCATCACATTTTAAGGAAAGTGACAGTTTCCAAAGAAAGAACTTCTGCACAATCATTCCCTCACACAATACCTTTTTAAAAAGTCAGTTTCCTAATTCATTATGATTTCATCCTCTTCATGTGTAAGACAGTTTCTCATAGAGTGGGCTACTTCACAAATGAGATGTCCCTGCTTGATTACTGATTGCTAAACAACCTCTGGAGAAATGACCTGCTTTAATAAAAATCCTGTTGATGACATCCCACTTTTGTTAATGACACCAGAGAAGGTTCTTATGAGAGTATTGTGGAAGAAGGTATTCATTACCTCCTTATACAACAAGCCATATCCTGCACAAGAGTAACTGGGAGACTCTGGGGTACAGTTGTATTCCTCTGGCACTAACTGATGTTGGGTGTGAGCAAGGACTGTTCCAGCTCAAATTCAACATTTCAAGAAGAAAAACACATTTACAGTGAATGTCGAGACTATCCTTCTATCATGGATGCACAAGGCTACAAATCTAAAATCCAACACTGGATCATGGCATGAAGCTACACACAGGGAAACGATGAAGAAGAACAAACATTCTCAACCTCACTGGAGAACTAGTAAAGCATAATGAGAGAGACTTAAATCCTACTAGGCTTCTTGGGTTTTGATCATCATCAATTTGAACTGGTAGTAGATAATACAAACATACCGGATCATTCCAGACAGACAACTGAATTTGCCCCAAATCAGAGCCAATCCATAGACTCTCGATGGGGATGTGGAGAAGCTGCCACTCCATGCCCTGCATCACCTGCCTTACATTTTCCTCATCTCATGGGGGAAAGCATCACTGCCTGGCTTCCTCCCATTGAAGGAAAGACAACATGTGAAGGCTCTTGTTGCGGTGGTGGCAGATGCTACTTTACCTCCCTTTTCAGTACGGAGTCCGGCCAGAAGTCCCTTTACATCATGTGAAGGGCTCAGTCTGTGCTTAAAAGGTAAGTGAAGCAGCATATGGCAGGCAACTCATCCCATCTGATAAGGTAGTCAGAGTGCTATCTCCATTGTGGGTTGAGTTTCAGAAAATACATCTACACTATAGAACTAATACATTTTGACATAACTCCACCTGTCATGGCTCAATGATATGGCATCATGGGATTTGTAGTTCTTTATAACTCTCATGAGTAGTGTCAAATAGCATTAATTTTACAGTGTGGACGTACCCTTTGTTAAGCCACATTTTACCATGATATCTGAGCTGGCAAATTGGTTTAACCCTCTGTCAATTATTAAGGCTCAAGTGTACTACAACAGTGCTTGAACAAACTAATAAAACTTTGGTCTCAGTTTTTTATATTTTTGTCTCCACATAATATCTTTTCATCTCTATACCTTACAGATATTACTCATCTATGAGGAATACTTGGTGTTTCATCTCATCCCCCAACACTAGTGAAAAATTGATGTTTTTATTCCTACACTTTCAGGGTCACTGCTACCTGTACTGGAACTAGAAAATGAAAAAGGCATATCCATAAGGTGCTAGGGGTCAGAGCAACACCACAAAGCACTGGATGCAGACAGAAAATTGTATTTTCTTGTCTTACAAGAAAGGAGCATAGGGAATTTTCTTAATATCAGTGTGCTGTCACCGGATAATAGCATACCACAGGCATGTAAACCATCTTTACAAATCTGATGTACAGAAACATTTCCTTCAAGTAGAAAGTACATTCATGTTGACACTGGAAAACTATTTCCTTCTGTCTTATCTGTTTGCAGACTTCATGTTGAACAATACTACTTTTGCTTTGTGGCTCATTTGACTCCAGTTTAAAGTTTCTTGCAATTATTGAAGCCTTCTTAATGTAACAAGTGCTAAATAAGAAGTGCATTGAGTAGAAGATGGCCAATTTGGCAGCTTTCTTTATTCCAATTATGATACAGGATTCTATCCATGTTGAGAATCCCAAAATCACATATTTATGACAAAAAATATATAAGAATAAGGGAGAAGGTGGCTTCTCTCAAAAACTAGGTCAGTCACTGACCTCAATGCTCAATATAGCATAAATATCTGCATGCATACCCAGGATACATTGAGGCATATGTCTTCCATAAACTTACTGATACGCCTCTGAAGCCACCTTACATGGCTATTCTGTTCTTCGCAGTGAGTAGGCAGGCTCAGAGAAGCATCCACCTATGTCTCCATGACCAGACATGAAACAATCCAGGATTATTTTAGCAATGACATCATTTTGCATCTAATGGGAATAGATGGGAATATGTGGGATATTATGGGAATATGTGGGGCAGCTTATGGGGTTTTTCAAGAAGTTACAGAGGAGGAGGTTTTGGGCACTGTGAAGGGGGAAGAGAATATCAACCACGGCAGTGCACAAACAGGACATCTGCATATGTAAGGGAAACATAGGTGTGCAGATTCTGTAATAGAATTCTGACCAGTAATGCACAGTTTCACCTAAACATAGCCACATAAAAATCATCTATCAGAATTTACCAGGTCCTCAAAAGCATTCTATGCTGTGCTTTTGCCAGAAATTACTATGAAATTGCCTTGGAGGACTTAGTAATATTCCTAGGACCTGATCACATTAAGAGATATTCTGTTTCTGAGCTTATTTGCATACAAATCTCGATGAGTCCTGTCAAATAACGTTTGTCCCCTATCACCAACTCATTGGAAACGGTTTGAAAAAGGTGGCAAAAATTGAGCATTTGGACATGGGATTTATATTTTTAAAATATAAATGGCATGAAATGAGCTGTTTTATATGTAATCGGTGAAACAGTAAGCATTCGGGACCAAACTTGGCACACAGAACCAACATGGGCAACTGTGAATACTGGCTGGGTTTGTGGGTGATTGCCCTTGGAATCTGGGAGTTGAAGTTCACCCTTATCCAGAGAGCTTTGAACCCAGCTGATATCGGATCTGAACCACACTTGGCACACAGATCCAACATGGCCAACTTTGAATAATGGCAGGGTTTGGGAAGGATTTACCCACAATTCTGGGAATTGTAGTTC
>NW_026847438.1:159679870-159745053 GCF_025583915.1 Anolis sagrei ordinatus | reverse complement strand
CTCAGCTAGAGAGGTCCTCAGCTTCTCTAAAATGCATTTCCCAGAATTTTGCAGGAACATATCAGATGATTAGCAGACTATAGCTTCCGATCTATAATTCTGGTATATTAGACGAAATTACATATGATGAGTAATATCAAGGGGATTTCCCTCCTGTTTCTGTTATATTTAGCATAAAATCTCACAAGAAAACAAAAATACATGCAAGGATGTGAGCAAATTTCTCTGTGAGGAAACTGTATGTGAAGATTTAGCATTCTCTCTTTCTGTGCTTGATCTGTTTCAACTGCTGCTCTGAGGAAGACCATTGGACCCTTTTCACAATGACAGTGTGGGATGCACCTTGACTTCCATGATGTAGTAGTACAATAACACAAAGGAATTTCCAAAACAAAAAATGAAATAATGAAATTATACTCAGTCTACCTTTGTTCAGTCCTCCTTATGTATAAGTGGGGTGACTTCTTTCTGCAAGATTCGGTTTTCACCATAATGAACAAGAGGTATTTAAAAATTTAATTCAAAGGTCATAAAGGCCTTGGTGCTGTAACACACTTTGCTCTAGTCCTGCTATATCTTCTAATATTTAGATCTCTATTTTTTCTATTCCCACACACTTACCCCACAAGTTATGCTTCTTGAAAAGGTTTAGTATTGTCAATTATTAGGTGAAATGAGTGTTGCATTCCAAAATAAATGGAGGGAAACACATGGTGTTTAAAAGACTGGACGAGGAACAGAGAGACCTACTGAATGGTTTTGGCCAATTCCATTCTTGTAGTCTAATCTGCTTCACAGGTGTGGTGGTGGGAAGACAGTGCACATTGCCTGGGATTATGTAGAAGTACAGGATAAAAAACTGAAACAAGTATAACCCTTTTGTTCCATAGAAAAGCCGATTAGTTGTAACAATGGAAGCCATAGCAGTAGCAAAGCAGTAAAGTGTCATTATGCATTGGGTATAGAACTGTAAAAGTGGTTTGAGTTGTTGCCTTATTCTCAC
Organism: Anolis sagrei ordinatus; assembly: GCF_025583915.1. Taxonomy (NCBI): domain Eukaryota; kingdom Metazoa; phylum Chordata; class Lepidosauria; order Squamata; family Anolidae; genus Anolis; species Anolis sagrei. The sequence goes on along the minus strand of NW_026847438.1, from coordinate 159,744,050 downwards.
TACAGGAAGACTTAGATGCTGCAAAACCCTGGTTGATTTTCTATTTTGTCACATGGTCACCACCGGTGCTCCACTTAACAGAATTGTGTGGGGAAGATAGCTCCCCATACCCCCACATTGCCTGGCTCTGGTGGAGGGCGATCAGAAGGGGGTAGTGTGAGCAAGCGTGGTGCACCCGGCTCCCCCCCCCATGCATTGCAATGGTAACACAGGAGCCCTCCCATGCTGCCCTTGCAGAAGCATGCTCTGGCTCATCCCTCCTTCACTCATGAAACTGTGCCAGCTCAGTGGGTGATTGGGGCTAAATTGATGCATGCCGCCGAATTTAGCTCCATGTGAAGAGGTTGTTTGACCTATGGTTACTTATATTTCGCATTAATACACTGCTTAATTGTCCTTCCATACATAGGGAGATGGGTGGGACCACAAAAAAGATATGCAACAAGACTGAGATGTACAACTGTGAGCACAATACACTCTTTCTCCAATGGTGTAAGAATGTCAATTTTTGGGCAGAAGCAGATGTCACAATGACTACAGGTTGGTAATGGTAGCTAAATATATTCTTCCCTCCCCTACTTGTTTGACATATAAAGAGAGGAAGAGCTGATCAGGGCATTCACAAGGGAATTGGGGCATTGATTGCCAAATGTAAACCGCCTCGAGTTGCCTCCGGGCTGAGAGGGGCGGTATACAAGTATAGTAAATAAATAAATAAAAATAAGATGGGCGAGTTTGTATACAAGATTAAGTGGACAGAACTATCTCAAGCAGAAAACATGGGCCAAAGTAAGAACCCCAACAAGTCGTGTGACACATGATCTATTCTGCATTTCCAGTATTCCACTGGCATTAACATACAGGAATATGAAGGATACTATTCCACAATGTTGACACAAGATTCAGCTCCTAGTTCCGCTTCTATAAATGCTATAGAGGCATCTTGTCTTTTTTCTAAAGCAGCAAAATATCTTGCATTGACCTTGACAGGAAGTTGTCTTTCAAGCTTACAGGGTGGTTCTTTGGAGAAAATCTCTTAAAACTATAAATTATTGCTCAAATCCCCAACTCTACATATTAACTGGATTGCTACTTCATTTTTCTTTAAATTAAGATCCTCAATTGTACATATTAACTGAACTGCAACTATTTTTTTTAAAAAAAATTAATACGAGAGAACATAATTGCATATTGTATCATATTCTTTACAGTGAATTAATTTGCTTAATTCCCTGGGTTTAATGGAGGCTCCTCTGAGAAATAATTCACTGAGTAGGGATGGCAGAAAGATGATGAACTACAAATAAAAGGTTTTATGTTGCAGTAAGTACAGTTTTACTAATTTTACTTTCATATCATTGTTAAGTTTAACCATCTGACTTGCTATTAATGATTATCCAAGTTTTAAAAAAAACCACCCAGACATTTTCCTTCTGGTTTTCTTTCTGAATGTCTAAGGCACACAGCACCTAAGAGTGGATTTCTAAACAGGAACATATGGAAAGCCATGCCGGATCACACCAAGGTACTATTCAATAAAGTTTTGTTTGCACAGAAGCCAAACAGATACCAGTGGGAAATCTCACAGACAGGATAGTACACCAGCACCACTTGACTAATTTTCTTAACAATTTCAGTATTTGGAGGCATACTGATTCTGAGATAAGGTAACAGCTGTGACTAACCTTAACCTCCGTGAATTTGTCTAATAACCTCCTAAAGACATTCTATTTGATGGCTATCACTTTATCTTTTGGCAACTAATCTGGAAGTTATGAACCATGAACCATATTAAAAATACAGGCTGGTTTGTATTTATCGTGTCAGGAGCAACCAGACATTTGTATTACATTTTTAACAAAACAAACAAACAAACAGACAAAACACAAAGTTTGCAAGCTTGGTAGTGGATTAAATGTCCTTTGACCAGAATCTGGCCACTTGGAGTGCCTCTGGTGTTGCCGCAAGAAGGTCCTCTATTGTGCATGTAGCAGGGCTCAGGTTGCATTGCAGCTGGTGGTCAGTGGTTTACTCTTCTCCACACTCGCATGTTGTGGATTCCACTTTGTAGTCCCATTTCTGAAGACTAGCTCTGCATCTCGTGGTGTCAGAGCACAGTCTGTTCAGCGCCTTGCCAGTCGCTCAGTTTTCTGTGTGCCCAGGGGGAAGTCTCTCATTTGTATCAGCCATTGATTGAGGTTCTGGCTTTGAGCCTGCCACTTTTGGACTCTCGCTTGCTGGGGTGTTCCAGCGAGTGTCTCTGTAGATCTTAGAAAACTATTTCTTCATTTAAGTCGTTGATGTGCTGGCTGGTACCCAAACAAGGGATGAGCTGGAGATGTCACTGCCAGGTTGGTCAGTAATTATGAAATTTTTAAGGATGATGTATGGCATCATAATTACAGTGGGCCCTTGGCATCTGCTGGGGTCTGATTCCAGAACCTGCTGTGGATACCAAGTCTGTGGATGCTCAAGTCACATTGCATACAATGATGGTGTGAAACGGCAACATTAAAGTTTGATTTTTGGATTTTTATATATCTAGTTTTAAGCTGTGGGTGGCTGAATCTATGGAAACGGAATCCTTGGAGGGATAACTATACACTAATTCATGTTTTATGGCCATTACACCATTGAAACAACAGAAAATGCCGCCCCAAGCTATCCTTTTAGCAGATTATCACATTATACTGTTAAAGAGTTGCTATCAAATCTTACACGTATCTCCTGTAGAATTCTGGGATTTGCAGTTGAATAATAATCATCATCATAATAATTGTCAAAGGCATTCATGGCAGGAATCACTGGGTTGTTGTAGGTTTTTTCGGGCTGTATGGCCATATTCTAGAAGCATTCTCTCCTGACGTTTCACCTGCATCTGTGGCTTGGACCTTCCACAGATATATAAACCCAATTTTCCTAGTTTCCAACAAACCTCTCAACCTCTGAGGATGCTTGCCACAGTGAAACGTCAGGAGAGAATGCTTCCAGAACATTGCCATACAGCCCGAAAAACCTACAACAACCCAATAATAATGATGATGATGTTATTATTAATAATACCCCACTTTTTCTTTCCACAGGGAGACTCAATATTTAGAGATGAGCCATTACAGAGGCCGTTATAGAGGTCCTGGGCCTTACTAAACTGCAAACCCTAGATTTCCACAGAATGCAGCTAAAGGATTTAAAGTGGGATATCAACTCTTTTAAATGTAGCATGAGTCATGTAGTCCCAGCAACATACAAATTACCAAGGCATTGGAGAGCAGAAAGGTGAGCGAATGCATGTTCAGCTCTCTAGTCGGGCATGTTCAACAGGCAGCTGTGATAGGACTCTGTAGAACTGAATGACCTAGTTCCCAATATTTTTTGAGGTTTGCTTCTAAATAGCCCCCAGAAGATCTTAAGAGTACACACAGGGTAAAATGCATCAACCTTTGCTATTAATAACGGAACCATGTTTGAAGATGTGTCTGGAGACACATTGCCTGTTTCTTCCGTAGAAAAATCTTCCAATACATTGGGGAACTTCAGCTCCTCCACACTGGGTTTTGTCTCTTTTGCAAAAGCATGGAACATTTTTATTCTAATTATGTGTAGAAACAGAAATGGCCCAATGACAAAAAATGTTGAGAGACTTCTTATCTCTAGCGTTATTTTTGGATTTTAGGATGGTAAATTACTACTTGGCAAGAAGCAATGTTGTAAAGGTTTTCCCCTGACATGAAGTCCAGTTGTGTCCGACTCTGGGGTGTGGTGCTCATCTCCATTTCTAAGCCGACGAGCCACCATTGTCCGTAGACACCTCCAAGGTCATGTGGCCAACATGACTGCATGGAGCACAGGTTTAAAAGAACTATGGAAATTTTTAAAACTATGTTTTAAAAGAACTATGGAAATGGATGGAATGGATTGAAATGACCCATCCTTTGACTTCCATGATTCAAATGGAATTATGGGAACTGTGGTTTGGTAAAACACCAGGACGCTTTGGCAGAGAAGACTAAAGGCATCGTATAAAACTACAACTCCCTTGATTCCATTCCACTAAGCCACAACAGCTAACGTGACATTCATCTGCATTGATTCAACAGTCTAGATACACTCTTACATTGGGTAACTCTACAGATACAGATACAGATACAGATACAGATACAGATACAGATACAGATACAGATCTCTGGCCGTGGGACAAGGCCTTTGCGGACTAGATCGACATGATGGTAGAGCTATGGTTTAATGGACTCTGATGGACTCGAACGGACTGTGTGTAGGATGACAATTTAATTTTGGTGATTGTTCCAATGTTTTACTGTTTTTATAATGTTTTATACTGTTTTAACCTAAGATGTATATTTATGCTTTTGTTGTCAGCTGAGGTCAAGATAGGACGGGACATAAATGTCTGAAATAAATAAATAAATAAATAAATAAATAAATAAATAAATAAATAAATAAATTTAAAGAAAGAGGTGTGTCTTCTGTAGACATATGGCACCCTACTTTTAACGAGGAAGTCTTAAGTTTCACACTTGAGACCAAGCAATGCCTCATGGAAGAGGCACCTTTTCATTTCTGGAAAACATCACTTTCAAAATTACGCAGTAAAACATGACTGAGAAAGCTCTAGAAAGTTTCCAGAAGGTCTAGCTCTAAGAAAGTTTGAATGCTCTTGCAAGATCCTTTAAAAGATATTATATTATTAAAAATATTATAATCCAAATATTTTACAGTGCTAGGAAAGATAATGGTAATTACCGGAAGTTAATAGAGTACTAGAAATGAGTCATTAGATATATGTATTACCAATTATTTGGGAGAATTTTTCCATTAATTATAATCCATTAATAAATATCTTGATTATAATTGGATGTGTTAAGATGTCCTTATTGTGTCTGAACTCTTGTCACTTGAAGGTTGCAATATGCTATGCTATAAAAGCAATAAAAGTATATACATTATATTGATTTTTTTAATATCAATGATATCACAATCACTCATAGACTTTGTTGAATAGGCAATGAGGGAAACTCCATTCTCCCATTTGAGAGAGAGAGTGAGTGAGTGAGTGAGAGAGAATATATTAACCCAGTATATATAGCCATCCTTCCACATTTGTTTTGTTTGTTTATTTTAATTTTGGAGATTTGATTTTTCAGAGATTTGATTAAAATGTTCTCTCTATGAATCTCTAAGTACTCCAGTGTTAGGGTTGTTGTAAGTTTTTTGCGCTGTATGGCCATGTTCCAGAAGCATTTTCTCCTAACATTTTGCCTGCATCTACGGCAGGCAATACCTTCTATGCCTGCCATAGAAGCAGGTGAAACATCAGGAATGAATGCTTTGGGAACATGGCCATACAGTCCCAAAAAACAAACAAACAAACAAAAGCAAACTTACAACAACCCAGTGATTCTGGCCATGAAAGCCTTCGACAATACTCCAGTGTTACTTTATGGTCAACTTTCTCCAGTAATGTTGAAATACTTAAGAGATTTCTATATTGTATTTACATTTTACTTGTAAGCCACTCTAAGTCCCCTTCGGAGTGAGAAGGGTGGCATATAAATGTCGTAAATAAATAAATAAACAAATAGAGAGAGAGAACCTCTCTAGACTGTAAAATGAATGCAGATGGACACCACTTTAAGAGCCATGGCTCAATAGTATGGAATTGTGGGAGTTGTAGTTTGGTGAGGCACTATCACTCCTTGGCACAGAAGGTTAAAGAACTTCTAAAACTACAGTCCTCAGGATTCCATAGCACTGAAACATGGCAGTCAAAGTGGTGTCTATCTGTATTCATTCTACAGTGTAGATGCCCCCTGCATTCTCCAATGATTCTATGACCAGCTTTCAGTGCTCATAGACCATAGTCATGCAGGATGACCTAGAGATTCCAAGGAAGGTGTTCAGGCAATTTTTTTTTAGCAATTTCTGTATTTGTAGTTTTTCACTTTCACAAGAATTCTGTGCCCCTAGGCCCAACAATTGTGGAGAGCTGACTGTACTATTAATTGGGCTGGCTGACATATTGGTCAGGTAGGTCAGCAATGGTAGCTAGACAAGTAATTATGGAATGTTTCTTATACAGTCTGTCTCTGTTATCCACAAACTTGAAATCCATAATTTCACTTACCCATGCTCCAAAATATATTCCCTTCCAGAAATTTGTGGGACTTACTAGATCCAACCCTGTGCTATTCTGTGATATGTTTTTACCCAGGGATAATCAAAGATAAGGTTCATTATTATCTAGTTTCAGGTGTCCATGGAGAATAATGGAATGTATCTCTAGTGGATATAGGTGCCATACTGTATTTATTTGAACTGTTCAGTACATCCATAGCTTGTGACAGGTGCCCACAACATTGGCCTCTGCCCAAGCCGTTTCTCTAAGAAGTCTGTCATTCAACCTGGTTTGCTCATGCTGTAGAAGCAATATGTAATTAATTCCAACTCGAGCTCCCTCCGTGCAGTCTTAGTCCGTCTCCTGCCAAACCTTGCCTGCGAATTGCGGTCCTGGGAAGGTACCAGTCATGGCATGTTTCACTTGGAGACAGCGGAGGAGTTCTCCAGCTGTGAAGTAATATGTATAGAGAATAGCAATGACCAAACAGCAGGGTGGAAGGGAGGCGAGGTTTATTAGCACCCAACAGAGCCGCATCACAGCCCTTTCCTCAGATATGGAGAAGGGATGAGGAACCTGTCAGTTTTGATTCCTCCTGTGTTTGGATTTTTAAAAAGAAACTTCAAGTTCTTTCCATCTGTTGTAAGGACTGACAAATTCTTCAGAAATGAACAGGAATGAAATTCTCCCCCATGTGCAGCGATAGAAAGGATCATGTTTTATTCACCTGCCATACATCAGCACTAAAAATTTTGATTATGTTTTTATTGCATTATTAAAATATAAATAAATGGCAAGTGAGAGAATATGATCCATAGAATATGAAAGAAGGTTAAGCTTACACTATTAATATATGCTGACCAGATGTCCAAAAAGACATTTACTTGGGCGAGGGCCAAGCTACAGGAGCATAGTTGAAAAGTACATACGTTTCTACAAAAATCAAAGATTTTTCCAATACAAATTTAATGCAATATACTGCATCTAACCAGTAACCACTCAGCTATTTCCACCACTTAGCTGAAATGGCCAATTACTATCCTGCACATGGGATTTCAACTGTGCAATTTAAGCATAGTGAAAATATGTAGAATTTAACCCCAGCCTACAGTTTGAAGCATTTTATATTATTGTTTAAAACTATATATGCCAAATGTGTCTTTTCCCCTCTTTGCCATTTCTTCTATGGTAAATTAATTTAGGTAATTTTTTTCCTAATATTGGGACAACTGCATTTTATTTATTTCACTTACTTATACCCCGCCCTTCTCACCCCGGGGGGGACTCAGGGCGGCTTACAGTGGGGGCACAATTAGATGCCCAAATCAATTGACAAGTAATACAAGATACAAAACAATTCAACAATTAATTAAAACATCAATACATAATAAAATAATAAACAATCTCACGCTGTTCAGGTATCAGTGTGCATGGTATCAGTGATGCAAAAGCTGCCTCCAGCAATTCTGCTCAATCATACAACCCCTTCCAAAACTTATCTTGTATGGGGTACCCTTGCCAACACATGGGCATTTTAATGTTGATGGAAAGAAATGATAGTGGAATGAGTGTGGATGTTTCCAGCCTTTTTCTGATAGCTGGGCAAACTGCAAGAAAGATAAGTAGGACTGCCAGAGGTGGACATCTGTTGCATTGCATCCAATTACAGAAAAATATCAGGACACATCCCAGCTCAAACTCACAATATCTGACAATATGGAAAATGCAAAGTTGTGAGAGCTCACACTGCTTCCAAGAGTAATGTTTTGGGGTCAGCAATGTAGTAACATAACTACGGAGATATAGTCACCCATCCTGCGACCTCATCAGATGGGCCATTGTAATTGCCACGCATTGTGGCAAATCTGGAGGTGTCCGTTGGGAGATGTGGGGAACCTGTTGCCCCATGCTCCCCATTGGCCAACTCACCTGTTGTCCCATCCTATTGGGGAGGGGAAGCATTGGCTGCCTGGCTTCCCCTCCTCCCTCCACTGACTTCTATTGAACATGAGAAGCCTCCCTTGTTGCCATGGCACGGGCATGTGCTGGTTTGCCTATACTTTTGTGAGGGAGGTCCACTGGAAGTTGCTCTACATTGTGGGATGGGAGCCAGTGGGCTCCATCATAAAAACATAGGCAAACTGGCACCAAAAAGTACATCATGTGATGAGGTCCCATATTGGCCAATTTGTGGCAGGAATGGCATTTTAGCCAGAGCTCCTTCTCTAAACACAAGCTGATGATGATTGGTGGAGACAAAACTCAACTGAGACTAATTCCTAACGGTGACCATTTGACTAGTGCTATGTTCTAAGAAACATGTTGTCACAAAAGGGGAATAATAGCAAGTGTTAGCAAAGAGATAAAAGGAAAGTGTTGCATTGGCTAGAATGATAATGTGACAACGCCCGGTGGTGAAATGGGTTAAATCCTTGTGCCGGCACGACTGCTGACCAAAAAGTCTATGGTTCAAATCTAGGGAGCAGCAGGGTGAACTCCTGTTTGTCAGCTCCAGCTTCCCATGTGGGGACAAGAGAGAAGCCTCTTATAGGATGATAAAACATCTGGTCATCCCCTGGACAACGTTCTTGAAGACAGCCAATTTTCTCACATCAGAAGCAACTTCAAGTCACTCCTGACATAAAAAAAGTAATGGAACAAAGAGATAAATCACAAAATATTTTAAAACAAATAAAATACATCAATCTGTAGAGGATTGATGACACAATCCCCCATGAATACTAAAAACTCTGTTAGGCTTACAGAGAGATTATAAATGTGAGGAAAGGCTTATAAGCACCTATTAAAAATGGTGCAGGGTAGCAGTGGAGACAGAGGCAAACACCGCAAGCCAATTGTGAAGGAGCCATAGCATCTTGAAGTAGGCAGCTGGCATCCTGTCCACCATAGATTCAAGTGTACAATACTATGTACATTTAAATACTCAATGGGTTAAATCTATTCATTATGGCCCTGCTGGTAAAGCAGGCTCACTGCATTTTCCAAGCCGTCCGTTCCACAGAGGACATGTGTAAGAACGTAGGCACCTGACTGGATCATGTTAAGGTTCACGCAATCAAGCAATGCATTCTCATTTTTCCTAACTCGATGGATATGGAAAACCCAAAAACACAAGATGAAAGTAACAATCTTATACAGTGTTATACAACAGTCCACAGGAGGCCATGTTCAAGAAAACTGTAACTAGGCAGTTCAGGAGTGTACATATCAGCTAACTATTTTAGAACTGCAGTGAATCGGGGTGGCATATGTCATGTTTTATAGCATATTTGCAATAAGGATGCAATGCAGCTGTTTTCTTGTTTCCACAGTGATCAGATTTGTGATTCACCACTAACAAGATATGGAACATAAGGCAAACAGCTTGGAATACGAAATAGAAGGCAGGTGACTGGCTGTCAGGTTAAAATACCGGTTTACACATGGCAGATTGTGGCATCATTTGCACCGTTACTTTTCCAGGTAATAAGCTCATTTTGAACCTGAGATTTATAGAGTAGCAAGCTGTCTGTTGCCTAGATAAAAAGCAATTCACCCAGGTGTATCGTGTTCAACACTACACAACACGATGCAGGAATTCTTAACTGTCCAACAAGTAGATGAAATTCTTCTTGAAGCCTATATCTACTTTTTCTTCTATACTGATATATCACTTTTTTTAAAAAAAAGGTTTCTCACAGGACTATGCAGCTGTCAGCAAAACCTTCCTCTCACATCCTAGCCTTGAAATCAATCCTTTCCCATTAATTTATGAACCAGGATAAACGGTGCAAGATTGAACACCTTGAGCTCTTTTTCAGAGGTTCTCCAGATAAGGGTGCTTTCCAAAGAAAAAGTATATAAAAAGATGCAACTTGCAGACTGCCTACAACATTTTACTAAACAGAATCCTAAGACATCCATAATGCCTGCAATTTGCAGATGTCCTCACTTTGTCACTTCCACAACTAGTTTTTGGCCAGTTCTTTCATGTTTTTGAGTTGGACAATATGCATCCTCCCCCACTTTTTTTTAAAAAAAAGGTTCATATATTTCTGTGTATGTTTAAAGAATTTCCCTTATCTGGTGTGCTGAAAAACGAGAACATTTTTCAAGGTGCATCTTTCAGATATACACATTTTCTCTCTGCCTGATGCATCCAGTAACTGTCCATCAATATGAGGATTCCAGGGAGCATACTGCATCCACCTTGCAGACAGTCTGGAATGTGCCTACTGAGACAAGCTCTTCAAATCTCAGAATAATATTGGATTCCTGCCACGTCCCTCTTCCTGATTCACTGGATGATTGATAAGCAAAAGAGAAGATAGTCATCAGGTTATACACTTTTGCAAGTAGGAAGCCAGACACCGTTATGATGGTCAGCCAGATAAATAAGTGTGTGGGATGTACAATTGAGGCCCAGTGTATTTATTAACAATTTGTGTATTGAGAGTTTTTAAAATATCAACTATAGAACAGTGATGGGAATGTCTGTCATTGTCATCTTTTCCAGTATGTGATTTTTTTTTTTTAAAAAAACAAACATTGATTTTTTTCCCCATCATAAATGTGAATTCTGGCAAGCAGTAAAAAAACACATTGAAACAAAATTGTTCTCCATCTGCATTGGCTAAATTCAATAGGTACAGCTTTTCTTAGCATAGGAAAGAACCAGTTGTGTCTTTCTTATACAAATGTTAATTCAAATCCTGCCATTTAGATGTTAAATTTAGATCAGATTCATAAAGAGGTTGTGATACAGAAACACTTTAATTTTTAAAGAAGGAAGAAGAGGGGAACCCCACATTTCCCTCCCCGGCAAGACAAGGTGACGCTAAAGGAGCCCCCGGTGGCGCAGTGGGTTAAAGCCCTGTGCCGGCAGGACTGAAGACCGACAGGTCGCAGGTTCAAATCCGGGGAGAGGTGGATGAGCTCCCTCTTATCAGCTCCAGCTCCTCATGCGGGGACATGAGAGAAGCCTCCCACAAGGATGATAAAACATCAAAATCATCCGGGCGTCCCCTGGGCAACGTCCTTGCAGACGGCCAATTCTCTCACAACAGGACGCTCCTGACACGACAAAAAAAAGTGTATATATAAATATATATATATATATGAAAAATAAATTATATATAACCATAATTACCATACTTTTTTCCTTTTTCATTCCCTTCTCCCTTCCTATACCCACCCCTCCCCCTTCCCTGTTGAGAACTTAATCCTTTTGTTTCCCGTTACACAAGCCCTCTTTCTGTTCTATCCAATTTTTTCTTCCGAATTTAGCGTTAATATGATTTAATGTTCATTTACTGAATGACAGTTAACAGTAAAATTATGTCATCTTCCTGAATACGGAGCAGTAATGGAAATGTAACTGGAGGTTATGGATCCATAACCACAGTACAGGACAACAACCAATGTTTTAAAGATAGGGTGAAGAAAGTACAGTACACATATCACAGGTAAAAATTTATATAGTCTCTCAAGGGCCCTCCATTCCAAGGTTTTTTAAAATTTATTATTATTATTATTATTATTATTATTATTATTATTATTATTATTCAAAATGCTCTTCACCTTCTTGGGAGAGCCGAGGACTATTTATCCATAGTTCTTCCCACAAAAGTCTTTTTTGCTTTCTTCCAAAAGTGGAAGGGATTTCCAGTCATTTCATGCTCGGAGGAAATCATATTTCTCAGCCCATAATAGCCTGCTGGGACATAAATATGGTGTAATTGTTCCTCAGGTCTCCTAAATGGCACAGAAGACTGAGTGTAAAAAGCACTGGGTGAGTAGATGTTGGGCGGTGGAAGCCCTCCAAGGTCTAGTGAAGAACAAGCGTATCCCTCAGGCTTTGGATAGTTGTCTGCCTCTCTTTAAATCATTGCCGAATACCTTACCACCTCATCCTTTAATAAAATGCACACATAAAATCATATAAAGAAGGCTCGGAGCTGCTAAAAAAAGTTATACTTTCCAGCAGCATCTGTCAGAAAATGAGTGTGAGTTAAGTAATTATATTTCTGGGGAAAGATGGCAAGCTGATAGAAATTATTTGAATGACATTAGCTTAAGAAAGTAAATTCCATCTGTCAGACTAACAACTTCAAGGGTTTTGTATTGATTTACTACATAGGAATGTACCAGACTGATAACCACAACTTCTCTCTATGCACCCAGCGGACTCCCACAGAAATAATATGGATCCTTGCCATTGAAATCCCCTCGCCAATTTTCAAGGCAGCACTTTATTGTCCTGATAGAATCTGAGAAATCAGTAAAAACAACAAAAGAGCCCATTCCATTATGATGGCCTTATATTCTACACTTATCTGAGACAATGGAAAGGGGAGGGAAAGAAAAGAATTCCAAAAATTATTTTATTACCATGTGTACACACTTCAGTGATCAGAAATGAAAATCCAATCCTCTACTCACTTAAATGCTATAAACAGCACAAAAGTCATTTTCTTTAAGAACGCTGAAAAAATGTTCTCATCATTGAAAAAAAGCAAATTAGCATCACTGCTAAATAGTGTTACAGGGTATGCACAGAAGATTCAAGGCCAACAGTCCTAGTGGACTAAAGAATGAGGAGATTTTAGAGAAATGTATAAAGTTAGGCAAAGTATCGGGCAAAGCAGATAGAGTCTTTCTCTCTTTCATTTTGCTGTAATTTCAGAACCTTGGGCTATCCCATGAAGAGATTCACAATGGATAAAAGTATATATAGCTGTCCCTCCACATTTTGGGTTTAAAATGTATACATTAAATGATTTGTATATTTGTGTATTTACAGATTTGATTAGTATGTGATCACTAGCAATCTCTAAGCCCTGCAGTGAAACTCTGTGGAAAACTTCTGCCAGTGGAAGACCTAGAGCAGTGGTTTTCATCCTTCCCAATGCCGCGATCCTTTAATACAGTTCTTCATGTTTTGGTGACCCCCAACCATAAAATTATTTTTGCTGCTACTTCATAACTGTAATTTTGTTATGGTTATGAATTATATTGTAAATATCTGATATGCAGGATGTATTTTCATTCACTGGATCAAATTTGGCACAAATACCTGATACGCTCAAATTTGAATACTGGAGGGGTTAGTGGGGTTCATTTTGTCATTTGGGAGGTCTAATTGTTGGGATTTGTAATTAACCTACAATCAAAGAGCATTCTGAACTCCACCAATGATTGAATTGAACCAAACTTGGCACACAGAACTCCCATGACCAGCAAATTCTGGAAGGGTTTTGGAGTTGAGTTTTGGAGTTGTAGTTCACCTACATCCAGAAAGTACTGTGGACTCAAACAATGATAAATCTGAACTAGCCTTGGCATGAATACTCAATATGCCCAAATATGAACACTGGTGGATTTAGGGGAAAATAGACTTTGACATTTGGGAGTTATAGTTGCTGAGATTTATAGTTCACCTAAAATCAAGAGCATTCTGAACCCCACCAATGATAGAATTGGGCCAAACTTCCCACACAGAACCCCCATGAACAACAGAAAACACTGTGTTTTCTGATGGGTCTTTAGTAACCTCTCTGACAACCCCCTCACAACTCCCCCCCCCACCAGGGTCCTGACCCCCAGGTTGAGAAATACTGACCTAGAGACTTGTAGACAGGTGTTCTCTGTGGGAGAAAAATGTGTTTTTTCCTTTATTTTTCTTCACTTTCACAGYACTRCTGCYCTACTAACCCAAGTGAATGTATTTAAAAAGTGGGTAGACAAATTTATCAAGGGCTATCAGTGGCTACTAGTCAAGGTCAATATATTCTGCTTGCAGGATCTGATACAATCTCTACCAGAGGATCAGACTATATGCGAATGGAAAATGTGTTTGCGCTGTAAGTAACCCTTTTACACTCTCACAATAGGATTTCTTCACTCAAATATGCCACAACAATTATTCTTTCAAATTAAGTGTGTATTTAGCTTCCAATGCTCATTCACAAAACAAAGCATATCAAATACAAGATGACTAGGTGAGAAATATCATGTACTATGCTAAACAGACATCTTTTCCCAGTAAAGGAAACATATGGTAAATATATAAGCTCATGATATCAAAAACACGAATTACTGAGGAGCAACGCTGGAAGGCAGCTATTGTTCTCTTGTACTGCTTTTGGCCTTCCAAGATCTAGCAGTTATACATTGATGTCTGTGTAACATTTTACTAAAATCAAAGAATTCATATTCAGAAGTCAAGGATGTGGAAAGAAAAGGCATGTTGTGTGTGTATGCGTACCTATGTCTTCACATATATTAGCTTCATTCTGACATATTTCTATCATAGGCAAGTAAGTATAAAGGCATAGTAAGAATGCAATATACTGATTAATATATTGATTAATTAATATTTCAGATCTATTCCACTTTTGCTTCATTAGAAATCTCCCTCATTTCATAAATGGCTTTTAGCAAAGCATACCTTGGAAGGCAATAGGACAGCACAAAAGAAACCAAAGAAACCTATCCTTCTAACTCCAATTAGACAAGCACTGTGCTTTTGGAATGTGGATGAGAATGTAACTGAAGTGGAATAAAAACATTCTGGTTCATTCAATAGTATCCTATTGTTATTCTGTCCAACAGATGTCATTTTGGGCCAGAAAAATATGGTTTAAAGACCTTTAGAACATGACAAGTTTGTGAAGGCATACACTAGGATCATCGCCTGTATGCTTGCATAACTCCCAATAATTGAATGAACCTTGAGTTTCCACCTTGAGTACTGAGTATACTTTTGCAGACTGTGTTTTCAATTATGTGAGTCACTTTGAGTGTCTTCACACATACTCATTTGTACATTGAGCAATAATAAACAAACCAGTAAAAAGTTTGAAAAAATGTTCAAGCCCCCGGTGGCACAATGGGTTAAACTCTTGAGCTGCTGAACGTGTTGACCGAAAAGTCACAGGTTCGAATCTGGGGAATGGGGTGAGCTCCCACTGTTAGCCCCAGTTTCTGCCAACCTAGCAGTTTGAAAACATGCAAATGTGAGAAGATCAATAGGTACTGCTCCGGCGGGAAGGTAACGGCACTCCATGCAGTCATGCCGGCCACATGACCTTGGAGGTGTCTATGAACAATGTTGGCTCTTTGTCTTAGAAATGGAGATGAGCACCACCCCCCAGAGTTGGATACAACTGGACTTAATGTTAAAGGAAAACCTTTTCCTTTACCTATACTAGGTTAAATAGGGAAACACGTCAAGCACATGGATTTTGACACAAGATATGTTTAAAATTCAGAGTGACATGGAGTCCACAAATCTCACTTTGTCTGAAGTCCCCATTTTTTTCAGGAAATTTTCACCCGAATTGTGAAAAACAATCTGAAAGCCTCTCTCCAAATATGTAAAAATGTGTAAACACCTCAAACATCTATTCCTTCAAAATACTTTTGCTTTTGGCCAGTTTATAACCATAATCAGAGCACAATTGGGTGGGCTGGACTCATGGAGGGAAATTGTGATTTAAATAAAAGAATGCATAAAACAATAATGTAATAAGAAAAAACACTTCTAATTGTCAGTTTGTGGTTGCTTGGCTAATAAATAATTGTTTGTTTGTGGAGATAGGGTTAGAGTAAGGTTGGGTAACTGTGGAAGCCTAAGGACAGCATTGCTTGCCCAGTAGACTTTGCAGGACTCTGTCCTCTCCTTTGTATCCAACTACACACACACACACACACAAATCAGTAACCACCTCCACCCCCCCCCCCCTAATAAACCTAGGTTTGCTAGGTTTGGGGTGAAATTGGGGAGGGGGTGTCACAAAATGATTGCTTGAATTCTCAGTGGTACGGAGGATTTTTAAACATGGTGGAAATTCCCATTGCACACTTCAAATATCAATTTGGGGTTATTCTGAAGTCTTTTTAAAAATGTAAACTTTGGGTTTTTTGGGGTTTTTTTGTTTTACAAAAAATGGCCTCTTGAGACACTTTGCCCACCTTTGGGATAGAGGCTACAAACAAACCAGAATTCAACAGATCACTGCTTGGTTTATTGTCACACGTGAACTCAACCATGCAGCGATATACCACCTCATCATATTTATATGGGAACGCATGGGTGACCGTTCCTTTAAGAGTAGAGAATCACCCCTCTATGTCATCAGCAGTCCTGTTTTGCATTCTGCCTCCCCATCACATGTGGAAACTTAAGAGCTGACAATACATTCATCTGACATTCATCACAAGATCAGTGTTAATTTTTTTGTTTTTACTCAGGAGAAACAATGCCCCAAAACCAAGAGATCCTTTGTCCTGCCCCAAACCCCTTACATTAAAGGAGACTGACACCAGTTTAAAACCACTTCTTTTCATAAGATTGTATTGTTCTATCCCAAACCCCATAGGATACAAGATACAGTGATCCAGGTTAAAACCATTGCTTTCCATGGGATTCTATGGTTCTGCATCAAATCCATAGGATACAACAGACTGCTGACAGTTGGGCAATGAAACAGGACAGTAAACTTCCCATCAGTATCACATCTGTTTTTCAGTTATAAAGATGTGAGTAAAGTGTGATAAGAGGTAGGAGATCTTAACATGATTGCTGACCTGTGTTCAGAGTCCCCTCCTTTCAGAACATTTCTTTTCAACCCTGGAGCATGTGAAGAGCTCCATTCCTCTCCATGCTTGAAAAAAGGCTGAAGTGTCCTCCAACTGGGAAGATTCTCCATGTGATAAAGGGGTTAGTACTTCTCTACAGAGAAGGTGCCTATATACATATGACAATGCTCAGACTCCATGCTACAGTGAATTGCTTTCCATTTGTAGCCCTACAAGAATCTCCACTACAAATAAAAAGCAACCTCTGGCCTAAAAAACCACAAATGTTTTCACTAGTTGAATAAAACATTCCCTTCTTTCAGCATGAAACAGGTTCTTACTACTCCCTGATGAATGCACTCAGAAGCAAGCGCTCACCTTTTTCTTATCAACACACAAAAGGTGATCCAGTGAAAGGCTGAACATACTTGATGCTGACAATCATATAGACATATAGGCTACTCTTGTAATGGAAGAGGAGAAGGATAGGGAAGAAAAGAGAGGGCAGAGCACAAGCGACTCATAAACATTACCTTTCAAAGCCAAAGTTCTTCAGAACTATGTCAGAATGTGGCAAAACATGTTCATGCAAAGTGAGGATGCATTGTCTGCTGTCTCCATTGCATGAGCACAAATACACACTTCACATTTTATCATTAACCTAGCATTTTATTATTCCATGCTTTGTAAAAAGGCAGCTTAAGTCTACCAAAAATGTTTGCTATGGGTGAGATAGTATGAACGTTTTGCAGAGTGAGGTGACAGAATTATAGGCTGGAGCATTTGAGATTGAACATGAAGTGCATTTGAAATGGCTCCAACTATTTCTTTATTTTTTACTTACTTGCTGTCCCACTTTTCTGCCACATAGAACTCAAAGCAGCTTAACACTGTATGTTTAAAAAACATAGGCAAAACACTTTGAGATCTCAAAATTGAAAAGGAATTAAACAAAAGTGCATATAAACATTAATTTGAATAAGCTAAAATACATTTCAACCTCCATGCATTAAGAGCCATCATATCTTTTGTATTACCCCCACCCATTAAAAGCTGAAAGTTGTTTAAATAAGAAGGTCTTTGCCAGTGAAAATAGAGCAGGACTACTGAGCTTCCCGTGGTAGAGAATTCCATAACCTGGGAGCAGGCAGCAGGAAAGCTCTTCCACTGGTCTTCATCAAATGCATTTTTGTTCATAATGAGACCAAACAAAAGTCTTCCCATGAAGATATTAAAACTCAGGAAAGAAGATCATGTTTTTCAGTAAGCCTGGACCCAAGATATATAGGTCTGTATAGGGTATAAGAAACACTTGGAATTTTGCCTAGAAATGAACCAGTACTGTTGGATCTTTTTCGCCAACTGAGCCATATGTTCCCCATAACCAGCTTGGCCAAATCTAGCTGAAGAATTGTGGACCTGCTGAAGTTTCTGAACAGTTTCCAAAGGTAGCCCCCCAAATTATGTCACAATAATCCAAACAGGATGGACTCAAGGATGTGTTCCCACTGGTAGATCTAACATTTCAAGGAATTGGTGTAGCTGATACACTAATTCTAATTGTGCAAAAACACTCCTGGTCACTGCTGACACTCAGATTTCCACACTCAGGCTTGAATACAAGAGTACAAATCCAAGATTTCAGGGATAATATAACCTCACCCAGCATAGGTTCAATTCCTATTCCCTGATTTATCTTCTGTTAGACCAAGAACACCCCTGACTTGTATGGATTATACTTCAGGTTGTTTATCCTCAACCAGTCCATTACTGATACTCGACACCTGTATAAAACTGAAACAGCATCCTTAGAGTTAGATGGAAAGTAAAGAAGACTTTGTGTCATCAGTGACACGGAACACCAAATCACAAGTTTCATGTAGATGTTAGAAGAATAGAACCAAACTTGAGGGACAGACCTGGACCTGAGGGACATGATAGAGCATGGATAGTGTGTCAAACAGGAGTCTTCCAGTACAATCTTCTAAATGCACTCCTCTAAGATGGTCTGAAACCATCATTAAACAGTGCATCCAATTCCCATCATAGAGTGGTGACCCAGAAGGATATAATGATTGATGGTACTGAAAGCCACTGAAATGCCCAGCAGAACCAAAAGGGATACAGACACTCTGTCCAGCTCCAGATATAGATCATCCATCAAAGTGTCCAAAAGCTTTCGCTTTCCCATAAATGGGCCTAAAAACAAAATGAAATGAATCTAGAGAATTTGTTTCATCCAGGAACCCTTGAAGTTCAGAGACTACTTCACACTCCAGGACCTTGCCAATAAAATAAATGCTAGAGATTGGTCAGGAATTCTCTTGTCAATGAGGTTAAGGGATGGCTTACCTTAGTAATGGTCTCAATACATGCTCTTTTAGGGATGCATTCACCACTTCCCACAGCCATTTAAGCAGTCCCCCATGGCTGCTCTACAGAGTGAGGAAAGGCAAGGATCCAGTATACACATGGTAGTTCTTACCTCTTCAAGCATTCTATCTTAGGCAGTACAGATGGAAAAAATGTCAGAAAGCCTGGTATCAACATTACATCCACAGTGCATCTTCCAAGTCAGTACAGATCGGAGTACTTCTATCTGCAAAGTAAATTGAAAATCCCTCACAGTGAGCTACTGAGTGGTCTGAATTTTGTTTCCTGGGAACAGTGCAGAGCCCATAACCACATTCTCAGGCTGCACAAATAGAAATATATCCAATAATACAAGACAACAAGATTCCATCATAGGAGCTATACCAATTGCAGTTTCCAAATCAGAGCAAACCTGAGAGCTATTATCTGAAAAGTATATTGCAAATTCCCCACAGTGGGATGTTGGGTGATCTGATTTTTTTTCTGGGAAGAGTGCAGAGCCAATAACTTCTCCAGATAGCTATGTTGGTTGGCTGTGCAGATAAGATTTCTTTGCTGTCCAATGGGCTCTAGCTGCCAACTCCTAGTAAACCAAGGAGCTTGATTAGGTACATTCTGAAGGAGGGGCAGCCAGAGGTAATTGAAGCAATATTATATGTGTGTGTCCTATTTCTAATTACTGAGAGGTTCCAATGCTAACCCAGCTTTCAGTTTCCTGGATATTTGTGGTATTTCTGTAATATAGGGTAAATTTACACATGTTATTTATTTATGTATGTATTTATGGCATTTCTACCCCATCTTTCTCTACACTGGAGGGGACTCATAATGGACTCATATGTAGAGACTGGGCATAAAATGAGATCTGACAGCATTAATACGATGGCAGATTCCTGATCTTCATCAGATTTCAGAACAGACTCCTACTAAACAAATAGGTGTCACTCACTTGCTCTTATTCCTAGTCTGGAAGATGAGAAATATTTGCTCACCATCTATACTGTGTGATGGGAGCCGGTGGACTGCATACCTCAAATGAAGTGGAAGTGTTGTAGGACAGGCAATTTTGCCCATCTGATGAAGTCAGTACGATGAACACAATGGGTCAATCATAGTAACAGGAAGGCTAAGGGGAGGACGTTTTCAACAACATTTGTTTCTCAAATGCTTCCAATAATCACGTTGACTGACATTTCAAGAAACAAAGATTATTGCTACCACCTTCCCAATGAGGCATGCAAGCTTAACAGACAACGGTAGCTGGGTGCTTCCAGATCAGTAAGGTGGAAGGGGACTCCACCTTACTGATCTGGCAAAAGGTGCTCTTTGTTTTCATCTGAATGAACTTCAAAGAAGTTGTCCAAAGTTCTGGATCCCACTCTCTCAATTAGCTTCAACACCTCTTATAGCTCCTTTACAAAGTTGTGTAGGCTACTGGAAACTGCTGTTCAAAGAAGAATGTATATGGAACCCTGTTATAAACTTTACAAGCAAAGAATTCTGTGAAGATGAGCCTCGGAGAAGAACTTTTAAGGTTTTCAAATGCTTGATTTCATACAGAGGAACACAACTGAAATTAGGAGTATGCTGAAGTTATGAAATCCACAGAAATATAAAGGGATGCCTGAAGTATGCTCTTGTTTGTTTCATGATGGCACAGGCATGGGCACATATGACTTTTGACATATTCCATTCCCTTCACCCTAGCTTTATGACTGGTATATTTACATAAACACAAACACACCAGCTAATACACTCTGACTGCTATTTCCTCATTTCCAATTTTTATTTATCTTCCAAATATTTTTGTACTTCTACAAACCCTGGAGTTTTCTCATAAAAGTAAATATCACCTCCTGTTTTGGGCACATAAGAGAACTCAGGTACATGTAATGAATATCTTTGGAGAATGCACAAGTCCAAAGCATCCACAGATGCAGCCTTGACTCATAATGCTCATTGAAGTTGCATTGAATGACTAAGTCTTTGTTTTAGTTTTCAAAGACCCGATGGTTGAATACCCTCCACCACCCCTGAGATAGTTTCTATTTTTAGATCCCTTCCCTGAAAAACCACTGTGCTAGTTGTGGTTTGTGAAAACATGTTTTTAACATATATGTTCTTTAGCAACTCATTTCAGCTCTGTAAAAGTTAAATCTCCCTCTGTGCATGTCTATGGACTTAATCAGACAGGAAGGGTTAAGGTGGGGGGCACCGGGGAAAGCATGGGACAGCAGAGGGAACAGTTCCTTCCCACTGGGATCTGTGCTCTGTCTTCACACATAATCCGTCTTTCCCCACTAACTCCTCACCTTCTTCAATGAGTAATCAGACAAACACCCGACTTCTCCAGGGTCACTCAGGCTTCAATTTCTCTCTGCTAACAGAATGATGCCCCACAGAATCCCCCTGGAATTTGCCCAGTGTTGAGTTGTGGACACAGTGGAGAGAAGTGGGTAGAAGATGCCCCTCTCTCTGCATATGATGAAGTCTATATAGTAAGGCAAGGCCTGGAGAGGAGACAGCACCATCTCAGAGGGCCAGCTGCCCCTCAGAGGGCCACCAGCCTTTACTATCAGGAACATAAAAGGGCCTTTTACCATTCTGTTCAAATAAGGGGATGATCTTTCTTTCTTTCTGTGCAGTTTTGACTCCTATCAACAACAACATCTCTGAGTAGAGTAGAGAAAAGCAAGAGCTTAGTCAGTCCTGGGAACACTAATACCCTTTATTCTCCTTGTGTTCCTTTGTGAGAAAGAGATAAAAAGCTGCCACCATTTTCCCGTCGAAGCATTCAAAAAGTCAAGAAGCAGCACCACAGCAGAGCTTTTAGATTCTTCCAGTGTGATCTGGGCTCTCACCTTTTGCCACTCTACTCAGAGAAGAGGATAGCTCATTTTTCTGATGAAAGTTCATGTGCAGTATTTACATTGTCCTCCAAACATGTTTCCTGGATTGATTTCTGATTACATTTCTAGACTTATACATGAGCATATACAGGAATGTTTCAGTGTGTAGCAGCAATTATCAAATGCATTCCATGAACTATACACTAGATAAACCTGCCTAAGCAAGTCAAAATCTAAATCTGAGTTGCAAACCAAAAATATAACACAAAGCACAAATTAACTTGCAGAATCTCACAAAGATCTAAAGTCAGTTTTTCATATTTATGTTATCAATTTCTACAAATGAGGAACAACCAAAGCTGAGAGATAAGCAATTAGCTGAAAGCCAATCATGGCATAGAATTTTTGGTTTTGGTTTTCATATTTGCATTTTCATTAGAACTTGTGAAGACATCTAGAATCTCTTGGTGCTCTGCTGTAAATATCCTGGCTACCCTCCAGTTCGACTGCAAAATCACACAGATATGTACAGTGATATCTTGAGTTAAGAGTTTAATTAGTTCTGTGACCAAGCTCTTAATTCAAAATGATCTTATCTCAAAGCAAAATTTCCCATTGAAATGCTATTAATCCCTTCTGCTACCCCAAACCCCACCCCCATATTTTTTACATGTTTTAAATAAGAAAATGTACCTTATAAATAACAAATAATGTATGAATGCACATCCACATGGAAAAATAAAAAAAGAAAGATTAACAATGGTAGAATAATAATAGTAACTTTATTTTTATACCCTGCCTCCATCTCCCTGAAAGGACTCAGGGTGGCTTACATGGGGCCAAGCCCAATCACACAGAGTTAAAAACATAACATATAAAAATATAACAACATAAAAAGCATTGTAACAATAATAAAACAGACATCATAAGCAACAACCAAAGATATAGAAGCCCAACAGAAGCACAACAGAAGCACAAGGTTGTGGCAAGGAAGCACAAAGCCAAAGCACAAAGCAAAGAGGCAGAGGCATCATTTTTTCATACTGTACTCATTCCAGCTTTCTTGCTCTCTCTCTTCATGAAGTCAAACATACTAGGAATAAAAACTACACAAAATCAACTAACCCAGAGTTCCTCAAAGTGAACAAAAGCAAAGAAGACAGTAATTTCCTCAAAGCTGCCAAGAGAATGAGGCATGGATGCATGAGCCACTGAGGCTACTCCTTTGAAGCCCTAAAGGTCTCTACTCAGACACTAGAACTCCCTTTGATGCTAGTGCTCCCTCTGTCACTAGCTCTTAACTCAAAACACTGCTTTTATGTCAAAGCAAAGCCTGGGCCAAGCAACAGCTCTTAACTAAAAAATGCTCTTAAGTTGGAATGCTCTTAAGTTGAGGTTCCTCAATGATTGTTTGCCTCCCTAGTGCATAAAGTCTCATGTTTGCTGAGGACTATAGAAAAAAAAACTGGCAGAAGAGGAGAGAGATTTCTTATCTTACAATGAATAAACATAGTTAGGTTGCTCAGGGCTCCCCAAGAAAACTAATTAATATTATGAGGATGTGCACATAACCACCTTATCACATTGAGAGGGGAAGGTATGGGTGACCACCATCCCTTTAAGGGAGGGAATCTTTCCTTTAAGGTAGAGAATCTCCCCATTTGGAGTTGTGCCTCTGCATCAGACTCACACCTGGAAACTTAAGAGCTGGCAATACATTCATCTTACATTCATTACAAGGTCAGTATTACTTCTTTTAAAAATCAAGAGAAACAACAGTATCCAAAAACCAAGAGATCCCTTGCCTTCCCAAACCCCTTTATATTAAAGGAGACAGAGTCCAGTTTAAAACAAGTTATTTCCAAGGGATCCTATTGTTCTGCTCCAAACTCCATAGGATACAAGAGACAATGCTCCAAGTTTAAACCATTGTTTTCCATGGGATCCTATGTTTCTGCCCCAAAACCCATAAGATACAAGAGATAGTGACCCAGGTAAAAACCATTGCTTTTCATGGGATCCTATTGTTCTGCACCAAACCCCATAGGATACAAGAGACAGTGATCCAGATTAAAACAATTTCTTTACATGGGATCCTATGGTTCTGTATCAAATTTCATAGTATACAACAGATTGCTGCTGGTTGTGCAATGAAACAGGATGGGAAATTTTTGACGTTTCCCATCGCACCTGTTTTTCAGTTGTAAAGATGGGAGTAAAGTGTGATAAGAGGTAGGAGCTCTGAACACAATTGCTGGTCCATGTTCAGCGTTCCCTTCTTTCAAGATATTTCTGCCATGTCTCTCCATGATTGATAAGAGGCTGAAGTGTTCTACAACTGGGAAATTTCTCAATGTGATAAGGTGGGAATTGGAAGAACCCAGTCTGATGCATTTTCCAATTTCTGGTTCTATATCCCTTGCCTTGTTCAGAGGTTCCATATTTGATTTGTCAGTTCAACTGGGACAGAAATGTTCAGATTGTTTTTAAAGAGTTTCTTCCTGCTGCCATCTCTGTAAAAGCTAACATTTTGGCTACCTGTCATTTCAACCTCCATGTTGTTATGATGTGTTGACAGAGCAGTTAACTTCCATCAATGCCAGTGATCTGAGGATAAGGCAAAGAATACAGACCACTGAGTGAATTGTCTGTACAGAAAGTGAGAACAAAGGCAGATCATGACATCTAATAAGAGGTAGAGAATATAAACAATAGAAATAAAAGAAATGGGGATCCACATTTTTTTCTAATTCCCACCTAGAATGACAGCTAAACACTAAAGCATAAGAATAAAGCCTGGGCATCAAAAAGGAGGCATGTGAGTGTCTGTGAATGGGCAAATCAAGGATTGAGGAACAACAAGTATCTTATTATTATTATTATTGTTATTATTATTATTATTATTATTATTATTATTATTAACATTATTTATGTCCCGCCACCATCTCCCCTCAGGGAGGGACTCGGGGAGGTTAACATGAGGCCAAGCCCGACGAATATAATGAACAAATAAAATAATTATTAGAATTAAACTTAAAATAAAATTAAAATAATATACCACAATAAAAAAACAATAACATAAAAACAATAAAGGAAAGATCAACACAGTGGGATATAACATCAGGTATGAAACAAAATTAACAGTTACGGACTAGGAATAAATCGGGATGGGCTACGCCAAATGTCCAGGATAAAAACAGGAGGGATAGGACGGGATAGGAAACTGGAGATAATTATCTGGTGGGAGATACAGGAGGGACAGTTAAGGGGCATAATTGCCCACTAGGGATAAGGAGAAGTGCATCAAGAGGACAAGTATATTCTGGGGCAGACATGATATGGGAATTGTTGTTCATTCATCAAAAGCAAGACGGAACAGCCAGGTTTTCAAGTTTTTCCTAATCCCAAGAGTGTTTCGATACTACCCTATGATAGCAGTTGATATGTTTTTAATGGTCACAGACAAATCCATTTAGATGTTATTTAGGGGAGGGGACTATAGCAGTAGTTCTCAACCTTTGGTCTTTGAAATGTATGTTATTGTCTATGTGATTTATTTTAATTGCATGTATTGTTGTTGTTATTGCTTGTATTGTTGTGTTGTGGGCTCGGCCTCATGTAAGCTGCACTGAGTCCCTTGAGAAGATGGTAGCGGGGTATAAATAAAGTTTTATTATTATTTATAGTATGGAACATCAAATCTTATTGCTTCTGATCACTGAACATGTGGCTGGAGCTTCTGGGAACTTAAGTGATGAACATCTGGAGGACCAAAGCTTTGGAATCCCTGCACTGGCAGAGAATTATAACTACTTTACCAACGTACAAATCCCAGTATCAATTCCCAAATACAAATAGCCACTTTAGTTCCCCTGAGGGAGAAAATCAGGATATAAGTTAAAGAAATAATAATTAGGATTCCTTTGAGTGGAGCCATGATAACTGAATTGGTTGCCAAGTGCTATAATTGTATAATACTGATATATACTCAAACTCTGCCATACATAGAACCTTTCCTGAGATCTAATAAAAAATTTAAGGTCCTTCCACACAGCCCTATATCCCAGAATATTAAGGCAGAAAATCCCACATTATCTAAGTGTGGATTCAGATAACCTAATTCAAAGCAGATATTGTGGGATTTCTGCCTTGGTATTTTGGGATATAGGGTTGTGTGGAAAGGCCCTAAGGGTGGATTTTGGACAAGGAGCAATTTCTTATTTCTCTATCACTCAGATGACCCAAGATATTTTGCTGCAAGGGACAAAGGACAAGACAATGCTCTTTGCTAATTCCACATACAGAATCCATCCAAATGGGTACTTAAATGTTGAATTGCTGGTAATGGACTACAGAACTCTACCACATGTGAGGGTCAAATCAGTTTAGGAAATGGAAAAATCATGTTTTTCAGTAGAAAGGAATGACTCGGAAGCTCCAGAAGAGCAGACAGGAGGCTTGATGGTAGCACTCTATCTGAACATGAGTAAACAAGGCGGCAAAAATAATACCAATTGAGAATTCAGATGACATGATTTATTTTGGAATTGTCAGAAGCAAACTGTAATTGTCTTGAATAATTTGGGATACTTGAAGGTAACTCTAAAACATGTGAAAATGACTTGTGGCATGAAGCTCCTATTACTGCAACCTCCTGAAATTGAAAGACTCAGGCCCCTTTCACACAGCTGCTTTGAACTTGGTTATATGGCAGTGTGGACTCAGATAACACAGTTCAAAAATATTGTGGATTATCTGCCTTGATATTCTGGGTTATATGGCTGTGTGGAAGGGCCTTCAGAACTATGATGGTCTGTCATGATTCTGAGTTTTAGTGTCAAAGAACAAGCAAATGCCACCAACCTTTAGTATAAAATACTGAACCTTGAGCAACCTTCCTGGAAGTTGAAGAAAGCAAAACCTAGATATACCTATCCAGATCATCCTATAATTTCCCAATAAGTGAAATACAACAGGTTACAAAGGAGAGGCCTTCTTAGTGATAGCATTCTAGTTGTCAAATGTCTGCCCTAGAGAAATTCAATTAGCACCTTTCTTGTATACTTTTCAGGACCAGGTGAAGAATCAGTAAAATACTGTGCAATTTTAGGTCTGCTTTCAGTTATGGTGGGAATAGTCTCTGAAATATATTCTGCATAGTTCTGTTGCTGTCACATACATTTGTTCCTTCTTTGCATCAGCACATGTTATTGCTATAGTGTTATTAAATGGCATGTAACTTATGAAGGGATTTATGATGTTATGAGTCAATGTGGCATAGTGAGTTGTTGAACTGCAACTTTGGAGACCAAGACTTGAATCACTTCTTGCTCTGGAAACCCACTAGGTGACCTTGGGGAAGCACTAATTCTCAGCCTCACAAGAGGACAAAGGCAAACACTGCTCTGAAGATATCCAGCCACAAAACCTCATGGTAGGCTTGCCTTAGTGTCACCATAAGGTGGAAATGGCTTAAAGACACACACCAATTATGATGTTCCTGTGTTTTCCCACAAGTGTCTCATGCACCTCTATCAAGAGTGGGTTCAGTACTTGTGATTTGAACTCCTCTTCATGTATTTATTTATTTATTTATTTATTTATTTTGGATATTTGTACCCCACCCATCTCGACCCCCCCCCCCGGGGGGGGGCCTCAGGGCAGCTTCCAGCCGGCACATATCTGATGCCTAGAAGCAACACAACAAAACACACATCAAAAACAATAAGTATAAATAGTTAAAAACATTAGATTAATACAATAAAGTATACTAAAAAGAAAGCCAATCTGGTGGCTACTGTTCCATCGAGTTCTGTAATTGAAAGCTCAATTAAACTTGTCCATAAACTGTTTCCATAGCCATTGTCATCACTGTTGTTGTCAAGTTTGCAAGCTTACCCAAAGGCCTGGTCCCACATCCACGTTTTAATGGAGAGGAGTGATGAAGTTGACCTAATTTCCCCGGGGAGTGAATTCCACAGGTGGGGGGCCACCACCGAGAAGGTCCTGTTCCTCATCCCTGCCAACAGTGTTTGTGACAGGGGCGGGGCCAAGAGCAGGGCCTCTCCAGAAGACCTTAAACTCCTAGGTGGGACATAGAAGGAGATACTTTCGGACAGGTACGCTGGGCTGAAACCATATAGAATTTTATAGGTCAAAACCAACACTTAATTTAAAAAATATGAGCACAGCTCAAGTTGTTATCAGACACAAAGGGGACATCTACACTATAGAATTAATGCAGTTCAACACCACTTTATCTATCTTGGCTCAATGCTTTGTAGTTTGCTGAGGCACCAGAACTCTGACAGAGACTGCTAAGGACCTTATAAAACTACACCTTCCATGGTTCTGTAGCATTGAAGCATAACAACTAAAATGGTGTCAAACTGCATTAATTCTATAACGTAGATGCATACAATTTAGTTCTTCATCTACCTGTTAGTGTGCAGGTCTTTTACTTGTTGCCTTTTAGCATACATCAGCCCAAGCTGGCAAAAATAGAGTTCAGCACCTCAATTCTATCCTCTTTTCTCCCATTTGAAAAAAAAAAACCCAGGAAAGTAGGCAAAGAAAACAAGTCAGGCCTCTCACATGAATAGAGCTATCACATTTATGAATCATACACACATATTATCGATTTCTTCTAGTTCATTATACAAGTTCACATCTTAATTATAAGCGTCATGCAGAGAATTAACCTGCAGTGTGGGTCATGAAATCTTAACTGTGTTTGTATTTTATGGGGCAGGACCCATAAATAACAATAGCGGTTCGTGCACTGAGTGGGAGGGAAACCACTCTCTAGGATAAATAAACAGTACAAAAGACTGTTTAAAGACACCGAAGTGAAAACAAACATGAGTAGCTAATTATGAGCACCCTCTTCATAACCTTGATGGAAAATCCCACCCACCCTCTATGCCATAGAATCCAAACTGCCTGCATGGAATTTATTCTGAGTTACTACACCAATGAGCACGCAGGATGTGAAAGTATCTCATAATATGGAAGTAAAATCTCCCTTGAGTATTCCAAGCACTAGCCAGAACATCAAGCTATTGATGATGACCCTAGATGTGAATAACAGTAGACTGACTTTGTTGTTTTGTGTGCCTTCAAGTCAATTCTGAATTATGAGTTATCATTGGCTTTTCATGGCAAGATTATTCAGAGGAGGTTTGCCACTGCCCTTGCCTTAAACCAGTGGTTCCCAACATTTTTTGACCAGGGACCACTTTGACTAGGGACCACTCTCCAACATTAGTACCAAGAGGGGTTATTTTATTTATTTATTTATTTATTTATTTATTTATTTATTTATTTATTTATTTACAGTTTTTATATTCCGCCCTTCTCACCCCGCAGGGGACTCAGGGCAGATTACAGTATACACATATATGGTCATGAATTGATTTTTGGTCAATTTTAGATTTGGTTTGGTTATTTGGGGTGCTGATTTAGTTTCAGATACAGAACATATGCCATCCAGTAGTTGTAATCTGCTTGCCCACAGAAAACCATATTTAATATGCCTCGGCACTATAAGAGGGTTTCGCGAGACCAGTCACTCTTGTTGCAATGGTGTAGTAATGGTGAGATCACGGACCATATTTGAGTTCTTGCGGGTTACTGGTAGTCCATGGACCACAGTTTGGGAACCACTGCCTTAAACTAAGAGATTGTGACTTGTCCAAGGTTACCAAATGGTTTTCTATGGATGACCAACTATATTATTTCTGATTTTCCAAAGTCCTAGTCCTCTCATCTCTGTGTGTATCTCTCTGTGATGTTACAGGAGATTTTCCAAAATGATTATTTCTTCAACTTTCCCAAATAACTGTATTTTCTATTATGGATAAATAATACTTTTGGCAGTGCTTGTGAAGATCCTATTTCGAAATGGTTCATTCTTAGCCCTGTGCTGAAAAAAAAATCACTTTCTCTGTTGCTCCTCATATTCTACCTAATGGGATACATATGGTCCATTGGAACTTGGTGCCTCTGGTGTCATATACAAGTCAATTAATCCAAACATTAGAGGAGTATTAAATATGTTAAACCCAATCCTTTGAATAAATTCAACATCTTAGATTAATATTTTACCATTCAGATTTAAACCGAAGAGAAACATGCTGTCCCTTTGCTATCATAGCTGCCTGCCTTTGCTGCACTGTTTCTTCT
Organism: Anolis sagrei ordinatus; assembly: GCF_025583915.1. NCBI lineage: Eukaryota > Metazoa > Chordata > Lepidosauria > Squamata > Anolidae > Anolis > Anolis sagrei. Next base: position 159,713,930 of record NW_026847438.1, on the reverse strand, counting down.
TTATTGGTTTTTTAAAGAACCAGAATATCTTTCTTTGAAGTTCCAGCCAGCTATGGAGCGAGATTATGGTACTGGATTTTAACAATGGTTACAACTGTTGCTACATTTTACAAGATACTGAATGTTGCTCTTTTTATTGTTTGAATAGCTTGTAATTTTAATATAATTTTACTCTTTTATCAGTTGGTTTACAATGCGCCTTTGGAAGGTTAATATCTTAAAAGCGGGAATAGGCATTTATTTAATAAAAATAATAAAGCTGAACAAATTGCTCAGGAGTTAAGTTATGAACGTGTCTCTCAAAATATCTCTGTGTTGTTTCTACTTTAATTTAACCTATCTCTCGGTGAGACTAAGAGAAGAGTTAATTCTCATTTTAATGCTTATATAATTTCTTTCTTCCTATCAAGTTTGAGTCTTCATTTCTAATTCCTGCTCAGATACATTTTCATGTCATTACTTGAACCCTCCCCTTTCCAATGTTTCTAACCCTTCCGTAAATATGCTTATGCCCATAATTTTTGGTGTACAATGACACTGATTTTTTTTATCCCCCTAATTTTTTTTTTAAAAAAAACAACCCCTCTCAACTCTTTGTATTTTCTGTGCTGGAACCCCCACTTAATATCACTATGTCAAAATCCAAGGAAAATGTACATTTTGGTTGACATATTAGCATATTCATCCATAGCTCAGCTACAGCTCACAAGCCACTATAAATCATTCAATCTCAGGCTGTTTCTACACAGTCTCAGAATCCAGATCGGAATGTGGTTTAAAGAAATCCAATTCCACTCTGGAAAGTCTCCACACGCACTCTGGGAACTGTGATAAAGCTCCCACGGAGTCCACAAAGTTCTCCTTATGTCAAATCAATCCAACAGAAAGGCAGATGTTTCTCTTACTCTGTTGGGAGAAATGTGCTGAACTGTAGCAATCCATTGGATGAGAATCAGCAATGGAGCTCACCTTCCAACTTTAAAAAAGTGTGTGTGTGTGTGGGGGGGGGGGTTGTGTGTGTGTTTGTTTATCTTCCTGAAATTGAGATATTTAGATCCTGCATCCAGATATTCCAGTGGTGGCACTGTCTACATGAGTGCTGCACATATTCATTCGGAATTTTTGCTCTGCTGTGTTTACACACAGATCAGCTGCAGCACATTATATCGCTGATTTAGGACTTTCTCCTGATTTTTTAAATAGCATTTTCTATGTGGTTGAACACTGCAGCACACATTAAGGGTGTACGTTTTCTATCCACCCCCTTCTTGTAATCCACAGTATTCTGGATTTTATAGCATGTGTAGATGGGGCCTCTGATGTTTCCCAAGCTTTTCAAAACTGTGACTCCTACTTCGTATACACAACATTAAATTGTCCCTGATCAGGCCCATAGCCAGGATTTCATTTCGGGGGGGGGGGGGCTGAATTTTTTGGGGGGGGGGCTGAGTTTCGGGGGGGGGTCTGAGTCTGAGTGAAAGAGGGTCTAGCCTAGCAAACCTTTTGTATCATTACCCCAATACCCCCATGCATATGGGATATATTGAGTATGGTGATCGGATCATGATATGAATAAACATAACAGTTTAAATAATGCACCAGTAAGGCCTTTTCGCGAACCACCATGAGAATTTCGGGGGGGGCTGAAGCCCCTCAAGCCCCCCCCTCCCCCGGCTACATGCCTGTCCCTGATGACTGCTTCATTATGTCTCAGATAAATCAATTCAATCTTATTTGATGCTTAGACCATTTTTTTTGCACACAGAACAAACAAGTAAGTATATATAAACCCAATTATAAAATGATAAAATGCCAAACAATGCAACATTTAAAATACTACATAAACTAGAAGCCAAGTAAAATGCAATATTATTGAAGACTTAAACATGAGAACTTTGAATAAAAGAAACTACACAAGTCAACCATTCAATCATTGATACAGAAAATTTCATACTCATGATTGGGATGTCAAACTTCAAAAGCTTAGTGTAGTAATGGAAGTCATTGAAGTGCTACTTGGACATTTCCAAAATAGTAGATCTAAAGAGTGCCTTATTGACTAAAGAATTGAATACATATGCAGGAAATGGATAACCAACTTCACAAAAAGCCTGTTATAAGGTGAACTAAGGTTTACCTCATGGAAATGTATACTAACTTTCCACAGAATTATGTCGGAAAGCAAATACTTATTTTATTCCTTACTCATTACCAGTGCAGTTCTACATAGTTCTACATTAAATAAATCTTTCTTATGTAATCCAATCAACATTAGATCTCATTAGAGGTCACATTAGATCACATTCACCATTTTGCATCTCCTTCTGAGCTTATAAAATTGGTTTTAAAAATTGACTTACAGTTCCAAGGTCAACAAATAACCATTAATCATACCACAATTACAATTTTAAAGTAACCATTTAGCTTCATGGTTACATTTCCCACTGTTTTGTTGGTGAAGTTTTTTTTAATGTAATATCTGTCAGTATTAGCCTCATGACCCTAGATAATTATTGACCAATGTTAAATATGCTTTTCTTAAGTAAGGTCTTAGATGAAGCGCTGGCAACACAATTTCAGGTTTTATTGGATCAGATGGATTAGATGGGTCTATTTCCCATCTGAGTTCAACCCTGATTATGGGATTGAAGCATCTTGGGCATTGAATCTAAACCAGGAATGTAACAGGATGAGTGTCACTGTAGTGTATGATCAGTATGCTGATGATATTTAGCTCTATGTCTTTTTTTGCACCTGATACCAGGAGGCTGTTAGTCTGGAATTTACAATCAGTATTTGGATGTAGTGAATATGACTGGAAGTGTATGAATAAATTGAGACTCAATCCAGAAAAAGCAGAAGTGTTGTTAGCCAGTAGGGAAGCTAATTTGCAGTTGTGATCATAACTTGTTCTGGATTCACATGCACTCTATCTGAATTATCGGCTCCATAGCTTGGTAGCATTCTTAGATGCAGGGCTGCTCCCGGAAGGCCAGATGGCTGTGATGGTCAGGACTGATTTGCCCAGATCTGACAAGAATATTAGATCTGGCATCAGTAGTTTAGTAAACTCTCAAACAGACTAGTATAATGTGCTATATTTGAGGGTTTCCAGAAAAAAAAGAAAGCTAATGCAAAATGTAGCAACCTATTGGTGTCAGCGCTGCCATTTAGACACAAGAACTGCATTGCAATCCAGATTGCTTCTGAATTCAATTCAAGGTATGATTTTAACCTACAAATCTCTAACTGGCTTTTGGCTTAGAGCTCTGAAAGACAGTTTCCTCTCATTTAAGCTTGAGTGGAATTTGAAAACGCTAGTGAAAGCTTTGTTGTGCATCCTAACACATTGTGAGACTGGGTTGTTGTGCACATATGATACTTTCTCTGTAGCAGGACCTAAACTTTGGAACTTTTTTGCAAAGGGCATGATGTATAAAAACAGAGTAATATTTTTACTGGGTTAATCAAACCAGCATGAAAATATATGCAAGCTTTCAAGATCTTAGGTTATATTCAGGAATTTTTTTTTAAGTTGACAGTTTGTTTGTTTTTGAAAGACAACACCACAGAACTCCCAGCTAGCATAACCAATGAGATGTTGGTTGGAGAGAATCTGGGAGCTGTACTTTCAAATGAGTATATTTTCCAAGCTCTGGGGAAATAATGATGTATGTTGAAAATTTGTTGTCAGCATACTGTCTATCATAATCATAATCTATAAAAGTTCATTGCAATTTCTGGCTCCCACCATTTAGTTATTCATTAAAACACTGTTTTGTCTAGACTCTGCTCTAATCAATGAGACATTTGCATACTGCACTCCCTTCTTAACACTTCAGCCTCTTCCAATAACACATATATTTGCCTTTCATGCCTTATGGCTAATTATTCAATTACAAGGACATAAGCTGCTCTGACACCTAGGAGTCAACGGAGCGCTTGTTGCAAAGCGCTCATGGCCATAGAAATGATGACATTTCTTTATCAAGTGTCCGCTTCTCACTTCACAAAGCAAAGCACCATTCGCACTTAAATAAATAACTTTTTAAAAACAACTTCAGGGTCTCTCACATTTTCTTGCTGTGTCCTATCAGTTCAGTACTGAATCTGATAATCCATAAATCAGTTATGAGTTTGTTTATGGAATTAAAATATGCGGTGAAAGATGATGATGGTATGAATTGCAATGGTATATGAAACATCAAAAACCACCTGAGAAAGCAGGCCATTTTCAAGGGGACACATAGAGAAAAAACTCTGCTGGAGAATTGATTTTTGTCTTTACATTTCCAATTTCTGTAGGAGAAACCAATGAAGTTTTAGGATTCAAGGACAAAATTGTAAATGCACATACATCATGATGGCCACTAAGCCAAAATGCTGTTGATGTGAGAAAATCAATCATCAAGCATCACATAACAGACTGAACTTTTATATCAACCGTGTTACTCTATTGGAGTGATCATAGGGTGGAGCCTGGTCACAGCTTTTGTTGCCCATCAGAAATATAGATGGAATTTTAGAGTATATTTCTGAGCATATGGGAATGGAATGAGGATTCAAGTCTATAATTCCAGAGAAGAGAACCAGTCATACACTCACCTCTCTGGAGACGAAGTATAATTTTCAAGAGAAAACAAAGAAAACAGAAAACACAAAAAGAAATATGAATGGCTTATATTAGCATGGCCAGCTGGGTGGCTTATGAGAGGTTTTGCCTCAACCTCTTACCCATTACCAAAGAAGGAAAACTAAAGAACTTGAGGGAATAAGTGGTCCAATTTTCGGGCCCTGTTCATGCTTTGCTGTCCTAAGAGTGGCTTCTATGGTTGAGCAATTGATTGGCAAGCATGAGATGAAGCCATCTACTCTGAGGGAAATGATCAAAGTTCTGCAGGTCAAGAAGACAGTTCTGAGACAAAATATGTTCATTTTGCAAGGTCCAGGAGTTCAAGCTGTTCCAAGAGCTTCTGAAATATGAATCATGTAGACCCCAATAGGACATAACAGTCTTTCTCATCCCTGATTGGTACAGTTCCGGGATGAACTTTGCAATGTTTTGTACACATTCATTTTATAAACAAAACAAAAAATATAGGAAGAGCGACACCAGGACAGACCAAAATGCAGCCCAATATTGTGTTCTTCATATTACCACTCAGGTGCCACTGGCTGCCTACCAGCAAGGCATGTGTGCAATTAAAGTCATCCTCTTCTTTTCCCAAGTGAATAGTATTCAGAGGTATTTTGACTCTAACATCAAATGTAAGGTATATCATTGTTGGCCTAACCTACAGAACACAACCCCCATGCAGGTGCAATTGGAGATAAGATAGAAAATGTTTTGGCATCAGTTCAAAAATTTGTCCTGCACCAATTCTCATCGACATTCTGCTTCTTATCAGTACATCCTACTGGACATGTAGGAAAAAAAATTCTTGGATTGGATTGATTCACAATCAGGGGATCTTTGTGGCCACTACTCAGCTTCCAGCCAATTCCTGGGATGCCTATGTAGGCACTCCGAAGGGAACCCTGTCTCTATAATCCACATCCTGACCCAGCTCTACTTTTTCTTATCTTTTCCATGATAATATATTTTAGAGTTTTCATATCTGGATGAGGCTTGTTGTAATTACACTTGAATAATGTATTCAATGTTCAAGGATGGTTTTAGAAATAAATAAATAAATAAATAAATAACACTTACATATAGCCAATATGTCTAGAAGCCACTGATGGCCTTGTCCCTTCATGAGTTTGTTTATGCCCTTTCAAAGACATTTAAATTACAGCTATGATTCATCAAGCTTTAGATACAATAACCTATTTGCCAAGGGATTCTTATTGTATTCTCAGGCTAAGCATGGTCATCACAGTCTAAATCACCAGATGACTTCAGGCTTCATGCTCGGCTTTTTCCTCAATTTTTGTCATTCATTTCAACAGAGGGAATAGACTGACATTTTCAGCTCTGCTCCTGTCACCCATAACTAATCATTGAATGAAGACACTTAGGTGCAATTAAGGGTTTATGTCAACTTCATCCAAAGAGTCAAAGCTCATTGATCTGCTGCAGTTCACATCATCCTAGCACAGGAAAAGCTCACCATTTTAGTTTTATGCAAATATTATTTCTACAATTTTTTACTCTCAGAAAAAAATGGAAAGAATTTAGACAAAAGAAACACTCAGTCTCTTCCAAAGTTCCTTTCCTCCCATAAAAACTGAAAAAATTGGAAAAAAACCCCAAAGTAATTATTTAATATTTTCTTTTAGAACAATGAATAAATGTTTTAGACATGTCCATGTACATTATCCCTCAAAATTATTTCTAATACCTATATAACAGGAAAACTAAAATAAGAGAGTGTAAAATATAATCTCATTAAAATTCTTGGTCTTCATTGTTTTTTTCAATTCTTTTCAAGGAAATGAATGCTTTATATCTCTTTGACATGATAGAGTACCATGGTAGACAAAATAATTTCCAAGGCAGACAAAATAATTACTCATGTTGAGAAAGTCTTCCATTTAATTTTTTCTTCTGCTCTTAATAAATTAGCAAAACCAAAGCAGTTCTTTACAGTTTAAAACTTTGTAGTTCTATTCCTAGCATAATAAAAAAAATAAATGAATAAACAGAATGCCAATTTGTAATTGTTGGCTAAGTTAGATAAGTCCAATCATAAGCATTTTGTGGCAAGCAAAGCTATAGACACTATTTTCCTAAAGTAAATAAAGAAGATTTGCATTATGTAAAAGGTTTTAGTACTATAATTGAACAAGAAGGCAATTTTTCCCCAAATTTTAAAAAATTCTGGAAATTTTGCATATTTAGTGCCAATGGAGTATTACAAGTTGGCCATAAAGTGGGCAGGGTTCAAAAGGCAATGTTGCCTCTTGTTCTGGTCTTCCTGAATGTTATACCCTCACTAAAAAAAAAGAAGAGGTGTTTTGTTTTTCAAAAGTGGAAGTGCCTTTCACATCACTAATCTCGTGCATCTTGCTTTAGTTGAGAATTGTTACTCCTCCTTTTCAAGCAATTAAAAATATATATAAGATGTATCTCAAGCCTGAAAAAAATGTGAGGTCTAAAGGCTTTGTGTGGGCTATATGTTGCATGCCTGGTAGGGGAATTGCATGCCTGGTAGGGAAATTCCTTCCTTCCAAGAGAAAATGGATACATGTGGTTTCAAACTCTGCATTTTACAAATCACCAACCCACTGATTTCAGCACAAAGCTCCTTCATATGTAGTCAAGATCAGAATAAACATTGGGTAGATGTGATAACATAATAGTGTAAAATAATATGGAACATAAAATTTAGAATAATTATAAACCAACAATAACAATAGCAGTTAAACATTCTTACAGAGCCAAAAGAGAACAAGAGAGAAAGAGACAGACAGGGAGAGAAAGATAAAGAAGGAGAAGCAGACATTGAGAAATTAAGAGACTTAAGAGAGTGTTTGTGCAGTCCACAAGTTTTTTGAAAAGCAGGATATTAATTAATGAAGTACATACATAATTACATACAAAATAGAAATAGGGTTACCCTGAAAGTCAAATATTTCTTTTAAATATTTATTTATTTAGTTAGTTATTTATTTAGGGCATTTCTAGCCCACCTTTCTCAGTCCTAAGGTGACTCAAGACGGGTTACAGATTGACAAGAATTCGATGCCACACATTCATAAAAGATACAATTAAAACCATTCAATACAGCACTATAAAAACCATATTAAAAACCATTAAAAACATATAATCTCCAGACTTCTATCGTACCTTCTTGGAGAAGTATTTTACTGAGGCTCTCCAACAGTAATAATTGGTAAAATGAGTTAAATCACAGCAATAATTGAACAGCAAAGCTCATTTTAATCATTCATGCTATACATGAAAAAGGAACTAATTTTTCTAAAGACTGTCTATATGGTTGCTTGCAAGTGATTCGTGCTCTCTTAATGTGAATGCAGTACATGAGGAGGCAACTACAGAGATATCCATTTCACTGTTCTTTTCAGACTCTTACATTTTTAGATGAGAGGATTTCTCTAACAAAGGGCGGCGGCGGCGGGGGGGGGGGGGGGGTTTTAGCCATGCATAATATCAACAGTACAGGATTTTAATAATGGCAAGTCTTCTCAACAGTACTATAGTGATACTCCCCAACTGCCCTAATTTGACAGAACAATCCCAATTGAACCTTTGTTATCCCTCTGTACTGAATTAAATCAGGAGTGAGGAGAGGTAGAATATTGCCATTCACAGAAGGCTCAGGCAAAATCAAACTGCAGTAGTATCTCCTATCTTGTCTGTTCTCCTTTACTAATATCTCATGGTTCACGGTTTTCATCACTAAAACATTGGAGAGTATGGATAGCTTCTCTTAACATACAACCAGAGGAATCAAAGGACAACCTCTTAAGAGCTTTGGTATCTCCAACTAATATCAAATACACAATCATCCTTAAATCTACACTGTTTTAGTATTGAGACTATGTCTCCACAGGGCAAGTAATGTGGACTTGCCTTTCAACTGCTATGGGGAGTCTACATGATGTAAGTCAGATTCACAACAAAAGTTCTGCATGAAGCCATTAAGTAAGATAAAGTGGGGTTTTCTGGTGTTTTGGAGTTATGAAGAGCTGGATCAGGTTGGATATGGCCCAATCCATTCTCTACAGGTCCAACAGACCCACCACTGTGCCTCCTGCCACATGCATTTCCCTATGGCAGCTTGCAGGTAACACCAGGGCACCCCACCATGTTACCATAAAATGCCAGCAAGCCTCCTCAAGACAGTTACTTATGGCTTGTAATATTGTTTTGGCAGCCTCCATGCACTCTTGGCTCAATTGCTCACTTGATCACAAAAAAAAAGGTCCAGGGACACCCCGGGGTTGCATCGGGGCAGTTCTGGAACAACTTAACCAAGAATAAGTGGGCACATGTTGATCTAGTTTAACTATAAGGTAAAGGTAAAGGTTTTCCAAGGTAATGTGGCTGGCATGACTGCATGAAATGCCGTTAACTTCCCGCCAGAGTGGTACCAGTTGATCTACTCACATTTCCATGTTTTTGAAGTGCTAGGTTGGCAGAAGCTGAGGTTAACAGAGGGAGGTAATCCCACTCCCCAGATTCCAACTGCTAATCTTTCGATCACCAAGTTCAGAAGTTCAGCAGTTTAACCTACTGCACCACTGGGGCTCCAGTTTAAGTATATAGTAGCATTTTCTGGTTCTAATTTAATGACTCTAATATCACTATTAATATGAACAAACATAAAAATAATACACTGGCTCATTTGGAGTGTGTGAACTAATGGAAACATCAGTGTTCGTTTCTAAAGAACAGTCAGCAGCATAGATATCTCAGGGCAGCTAAATGATTGTACAAGAAAGTTGTAAGTGCAGGTTTTAACCTAAATATGGATGGTTGTTGTCATGCAAATCAGACCACCTTTTCCTGCTCCCCCCCCCCCCCCGAATTGTTCACTCATCTACACTCTGCAATTATTTATCAGGAGATTTTTTATAAGAAGCAGCATTTTCAAAATGATAGAACTGCATGCTGTTTTGACTTGTCTCTTAGGTGGAGAGAAATGTAAAAACTCTAGAATAGGAGGTGCTGAAAAATGTCCTACCTTGCCAACATATTGGTAGTCTGAGCCTGTGTACTCCTCTAAAAGAAAGAACTGATTCCACATCCAGCTTCTTTTGGCACGATTAAACACGTTTCTGTTATTTCTAGATAAATCCAAAACCTTTGTGTTTTCTGGAAACCCACTAGTTCTTTTGGATAGCGGCGTGGAAGAACCTTGGTAGGGATGACTGACCCAGAAGAGGATCCAGAAAAAATGATAAGTTCTCATTGTGACGGTTCAACAAAAAGCCTAAACCGATGATTTCTTTCTTCACCTTAAAGCAAACTAGTTTTCAGCAGTGAAGGTAGCCTCATTCGTCCTTCATTCTTCAATAATCTTTTCCTGGGTCTCTATGGATCTCTGAAATGAAAAAGAAAAAAGAAACAACAATTTATCAACCATTTATAGGGCTACTTAGCATTCCACGAGTAATAGCAAATATGACGAAAAGGTAGCTGTAATTGCTGCAAAAAGGAATCCTATTAAGCCTCTCAGTTCTTAAATGCTACAAGTGGCCCTCTACATATGGAGAACAGAGTATCTTTGTTGAGTAGGAGGAATAATAGCACTATTTATTTTGCTCTTTATTCCACTTACTTGAAAAATGCTAGTTTGAGAAATTTGATTGTTCCTTTGACTTTGTTCATGGTGATTCCATTTATTAGATCAAGAAAAAATAGTTGTTTTTTATCAGGGCATTTTCAGCTATGGTAATTAGGTACCGTATGACATAAATAACTTCCCAATAATATGCAAGCTATCCTAGATATATAAAGTCATCTATCAACACTTATGAGTTTAACTTTTGTGAATTGTATTATTTTCAGATTTGAATAATAGGTTTTCTTGAAGAATTTCTAGATACCACAGTGCAATTCTATGGTCAAGTTTTGACAAAAGTTTATCATAGAATCATGCTGAAGAACTTAGAGCAGTGGTTCTCACCCTGTGGATCCCCAGGTGTTTTGGCCTACAACTCCCAGAAATCCCAGCCAATTTACCAGCTGTTAGGATTTCTGCGAGTTGAAAGTCAAAACATCTGGGGACTCACAGGTTGAGGACCACTGACTTAGAGGTTCCTGGAAATGAAACATCTTTAAGTATGATCAACTTCCAGTGAAAATTTACCATAAAGTCACCCTGGAAGACCTAGAGGTTCCTAGAGAAGTGTTCTAACAGGTTAAAAAAGCTTTTAAAATTGTGTCCCCCCCCCCCCCACTTTTACAGGCAGTCTTGCACAACTAACCTTCATAAAATTGGAAGACCTACTGGTTGAGTTTGTGTGTGTGTTGACATGCTAATCAAGATAACACAGGAAGCTCTGTGTACCTTTCCATTTATACTGAATGTTAACTCTGGAGAAATGCGAGTAGGAACTCCTGGGCTGCTCCTGTTGCAGATGTTGGCCTCCTTTCCTTGAGGTCTTTATGGTGAAACATTCATTTGGTTTTGCTCTTTTTAAAGAAGGATCATCCAGGTAATGGAACATGACTGACCCATTTTTGCTTTCCTTTAGATGTACCTGGGGAGTCTCAATTTTGCCTTGTCTTGGCAAGTGTCTCTGCACAAAATTTAACAAGTGCTGATACATATCCTTGATTTCCAAACAACATAGCAGAGAAACTTTGTGTTTAGATTACTGATCTGAAGGTTCATTGGGTTATACCACATGGAGCATATATGAATATCAAATGCATGGTCTCAATAAATGACATAATGCCATTTATGGAAACCAGTGGTTAGGGAATTGCAAGCACAAAGAGATATGCAGCAAATGCCTTGAATCATTATATAGGTTTGGCTTGATGTACTGTAGAAGTAAAGTATGACTTTAATTTGAGGTAGTAATAATTTGTGATTCAGTTTGACATATTAGTTTGAGGTAGGAAGACAGGAGAGATATTTTAGCAAAACTGCTCCTACCAATCCTGACCTGGAGCAGTCATACCATTTCCCATCTCCAAGAAAGCAACATAGATCGTGATCTTCTGCCCTTTCACTGAATAATCAAATGTGTGCTAGCATGTACCTCTTCAGCTTTAAACAATAAAATATGATAGCAGCTTCCTTGAAGTAGATGGCAGGACAAACAGGAAACTAAATCTCACCAGTTTTCATCTAAATAATAATTGCACTGATTACTTGATATGGGATTTTTATTGTTGTTTTTATTTATAACAATCCTACAATTATTAATACAAAGCAAACTACAATTAAGGTCTATCAGACAGTAATTGTGATAAAGAATGCCATTCTTTCATTAATCACAAGAGTGGGGAAGGTGAAGTTTGCAGACAACATACAGCCTCTACAGAAAAAGTATAGACCTATACTTTTTTAAAGCCCCAAAAAAGTCTCCCACATTCTTTTGGGGTACAAAAGTATTTTGGCCAGTTATAAACTTAAGAGGTAATGGCTCGGGTACTGCCTATCTTTGTGACCACATCTCCCCCCTAGAAACTGGTGAGGGCTCTAAGTTCTGCTGGGGAGGCCCTTCTCTCGGTCCTGCCACTGACACAATTGTGGTTGGTTGGGACGCGGGAGAGGGCCTTCTCAGTGGTGGCCCCGCAGCTTTGGAATGCCTCCAGGGAGATCAGGCAGAATGTCCTCCTTTCATAGGGACTTGAAGACGTGGCTATTTAAACAAGCTTTTGTGCGACAACTGCAACCATACCTTGTGAAGTCTGACTTGACCATGGTGGTCCATGCCCTAGACTGGATTACTGCAATGCACTCTACGTGGGGCTTCCCATGAAGACAGCCTGGAAACTACAGCTTGTCCAACACTCGGCGACCAGATTAATAATGGGGGCGAATTACAGGGAGCATACAACCCCCCTGTTTAAGGAGCTCCACTGGCTGCTGTTCATTTTCCGGTCCCAATTCAAGGTTCAGGTCATCACCTATAACGCCCTAAACGGTTTGGGATCTGCCTACCTTTGTGACCATATCTCCCTCCATGAACCTGCCCGATTCCTTCGATCTTCAGGGGAGGCCCTCCTCTCGCCTTTGCCGTTATCTCAGGCCCACCTTGTGGGAACAAGGGAGAGAGCTTTCTCCTCAGTAGCCCCTCGACTTTGGAATACACTGCCTGATGAGATTAGGTGAACCTTAGAAAGCTTTAAGAAGAATCTCAAAACCTGGCTCTTTCATTGCGCTTTTGGTGATTAATCATATAATCTGATATTGCTGCTACCCCTCAACATTTGTCCTTAGAGTATATCTCCTCCTCTCCTGTACAAAGACATTTTTTGACCTCACGTTCGAAGAGTATCTCCTTCACAAATAATCTGCTCCATCCCTATCTCACCCTATGTTTTTAGTTTTTAGTTTCTTAGCTTTGGTATTTTATTCTGTACAAGCGGCCCACTCACTGTCACTGTCACAATCACTGTGTTATGATTGATTTTAATTTTATATTGTTTGCTGTATTTTTATGTTTTATGAAATTTATCATGTTATTGTGTGTGTTTGATTTTATTTATTGTATTGTGTTGTTGGGCTTGGCATCATGTAAGCTGGATTTGAAACAGAGATACTGTAACTTTATAGGTAATCAGATCTTGAAGTAGGAAAAGATACCATAAAGTTCTATCAAGAGGGATGAAGCAATTTGGAAGGTGAGGGAAGAAAGGAGTTTGAATTTTCTTAAAAGAGCTTCATAGTACTTTGTCCTACATGACTATCTGTTAAGCCTCATCCTGGAACTCATTTGGTCATGTAATACATGGGGCATATGTGCCTTCTTTATCTGGGGATGTTTCCAAGGCCTGTTTTAGCATGTCAAAATAGAAAGCAATAACTTTTGCGTACAAAAATAGCAATAGACCTCAACTAACTAATTATCATAACACCCTGGAATTCAAAGCACCTTCTGAACTTAAAGAAAAATACATTGTTACTTAAATAGACCCAGGATTGTTTTCACCTCTGAGGAGCCCCCAAATGTTCCTCACAGCTTACGCCAAAAGCTACAAGTGCTTTCCCAAAGACAATAGTTAGCATGTTTTACTATGATCTTGCTTCTTAATGAGACAACAAAACACAACTTTCTTCTTATTATCACAGTTGTGAGGCATTTATGCTTAACAAGAATAGATGAAAAGGATTAGGGATGTAAATTCTCACTTCTTATACACACCCATGAGAAACCACACATCTTCTCCTTGCCTGCAAGACAATTCTGTTGGCCTCAGGAAAAATTTCACATTGGCAAGAACTATGTTTTGTAGCAATTATAAAAACGGGTTGTCTGACTCTTTTTGGCAAATCAGACATCCCTTGTACTCTTCCTGTGTTCATTCTTTGCTTCATAAAGTGAAGCAAAGTGTTTTGTACCAATTATAAACATTGCACAAACTGTGCAGTTGGTATGATTAAATTATGAGCTGCTGCCTTCTATGAACATGGGAAACATGGAATTGGTTGTCTGACTCTTTTTGGCAAATCAAACATCCCTTGTACTCTTCCTGTGTTCATTCTTTGCTTCATAAAGTGAAAACACATTAGAGAGATATTTTTGCACACCGTATGTAAATCTCAGGGGGGTGGGAAGTATTTCTTTACTTCTTCTCATTCTAGGGGCAAAAGCTCTCCTGAAATGGATGAATTCTCAGAAAGCATATTGATACAGTGGGTTGTTGTAAGTTTTTCATGTTCTGGAACATGGCCATACAGCCTGAATAACTTACAACAACCTAGTAATTCTGGCCATTAAAGCCTTTGACAATACATATTGATACAGTCTCTCTTGTTGAAAATGCAAAACTTTTGCCAATATTCTTTATATTTCTGCAAAAGATACCCTTTGATCTCAACATGCAGAGGTTATCCCTCATCTAGAAACATGCTGAAAAAATGTGTGCATACAGAATATTTATGCTTTTCTTCTGAAGCATACAGAATAAATTATGGTCTTTTTCACACTAATGAGTTTTTCATTATAAAAAACTGGAAAATATGTAAGATTGCTATGTAGAAAATTGGAGTGGGGGTGGGGAACACTACACAATCTGTTTGATGATAATATTAATCCATAAATTTCCTATGATCTCATGTAATCTTTTGGAGCAAGGACACTTAATGTGCACGACAAATGGTGGTTACTAAATAATGCTGGCCAAGGGCAAAAACTCAGTAATGTTCTCTCCACCACCCACATGGGCATAAGACAAATGTGCACATTTTCAGAAGTGTAGCAAGGAGGGACAGATTGAACACATTGCTCTTCCAAATAATAACTCTATCCCCAGTGAAATTTTTGTTCTCAGTCCCCAAATTTCTATCATTGTAAAGAGTTCTGCCTTCTTTCTCACATGCATATTCTGTATTTCTAAATATTCAACTGAACTTTTAACTTTTGGGGGAACTGAAGGATCATTTCATTTGGAGAGGGGCAGAATTCTTATTGAGGAACAGTGTTCTCACTTTGTTCACTCCCACAGCTACACCCGTATACCCGAGATACAAAGATTAGGAACTTATTTGCACCCTGGATAAAAAAACAATGAGGAGGGAGAATCGTGTTTTCTCTTCTACACCTTTGATGCTTTTTGAAATGGGTGCAAATACCCACACAGGGGTACTTGCACCCATGCCCGTCCCTGCAATGAACATTCTTCAAAAGGAGGAAAGGCATGTTCATGTGAGTCTCCCAGGCCCAATCTATACTGCCATATGAAATCCAGATTACCTGCTTTGATAATGCTATAATTCTTCTTTAACTTTCATGACAACATTCCATGGAAATTTGGGCTTATAGTTTGCATAGGCATTGCAACTATCTGATAAAGAACACTAAGGACTTCATCATGTTAACTTCATCAAACTGAGTAAGAATTGCAAATATAGTTTTCACTCAGTTAGTTTAACAGAGTGTGAGATAGGAGGGGGACATGACAAGTCAGAATCTTGCCCTTCCCTGTAGATTCAAGCAAAAATAAACTGTTGCAACCTCGCCTAGTTCGTTTGATCCTCCCTCCCTTCCTCCTCCATGTATTTTATAGCACTATGCATAGTGTGGACAGCTAATTAGTCTGCTGTCCATGCACATTGCAGACTCAGGCCCCTTCCACACAGCTGTATAAAATCCACATTGATTGGATTATATGGCTGTGTGGACTCAGATAATCCAGTTCAAAGCAGATATTATGGATTATCTGCCTTGATATTCTGGTTTATATGGTTGTGTGGAAGGGCCCTCAATCCCCTTTCTCCTGTGCTCATCAGTGCAGTGAAAGGAGGACAGATTGGCCTGCTCAACATTGCCACTTGTGAATGGCCACAGAACCTCCATGCGAGCATTCGGTCATCACAAGTTCCCAAGTCTGCCACTAGCAGAGGCACTTTTTCTACCAGGAAGAAGAAAGTAGGTACCTCTGCTGAGATCATCACGAGGTGCCTGTGATAGCTGGTGGCTTCATGGAGCCATCTGGCATCAGTGTAAGTGATAATAAGATGACAGTCCAGCAGGGCTGATGTGGTGTAATCACTATACATCAGGTTGAGAACAGAGTGTGTGGCCACCTTTGAGGCCTCTGGGGCCAATCCAGACCATTTGTGTTCAGAATTGGCACCACAATAAGCGGTCAATGAAGATGAGCAGATAGTGTTTTTGTGTCACAATAATTTGGCCATAACAAGTTGCCAAGTAAATTTAGCATAAAATCAGTTTCAAACAAAACAAAACAAATGGCTTTATACTGAACAGTACAACTGAATAAATGTGACCCAACAGGAAGAAACTGTAGACAAAGCAAGTAGTTCAGTTTATCCAGATAATGAGGTGTAACCCTGAACTCAGACCACAGAGACTAAAGTTGAGGCACTTATCTCTTCCTGTGGAAGGGAAATACCCAAACAGGAGAGCAGACTGGAAAAATCTCAAGTTATGTTTAAAAGCTGATAGGAAAGTGGCAGAATTCACTAGGGTAGCTCATATTCACAGTTTTAAGTAATCCACAGGGATCATAAAATCCTCCAATCCTCACTTGCCAGGAGTTAGCCACTGCAATTGCTGGGACTCCACCACCATACTCATGGAGAGGGGAGAAAATTAAGAGGAGAAAGAATAAACCAGTCTTTATTTTAAGTGGAAAGGAAATAGCATGCACCTAGCATACACTTTCATTTCTTTTCCCCATTACACAACAGACTTGTTGAATATTCCTTCTCTGAATTACCTTTCCACTTCCTGTCCTTCCCAGGGATCAAGAGCTAAAAGGGCATAGAGGAAGACCCAGAATGGTGCAGGACAAACACTTTTCTAATCTGGTGTAAGATCTCAGCCAATTGTAGTATTTGAGCCCCTGGTGGCAGAGGGGGGGGGGGGGGGGGGGGGGGGGGGGGGGGGGGGGGGGGGGGGGGGGGGGGGGGGGAAGGAGGGAAGGAAAAAAGAAAGAAGAGGGGGGGGGGGGGGGGGGGGGGGAGGGGGGGGGGGGGGGGGGGGGGGGGGGGGGGGGGGGGGGGGGGGGGGGGGGGGGGGGGGGGGGGGGGGGGGGGGGGGGGGGGTGGTGGCGAGCTAAATTTTCCAAGCTCTGCGATGACAGCGGTTCAAATTTGGGGAGAGTGGGTTGAGCTCCCTCTGTCAGCTCCAGCTCCTCATGCGGGGACATGAGAGAAGCTTCCCACAAGGATGGTAAAACATCAAACATCCAGGCACCCCCTGGCCAATGTCCTTGCAGACAGCCAATTCTCTCACACCAGAAGTAACTTGCAGTTTCTCAAGTTGCACCTGACATGAAAAAAAATAAGTCGTTGGATTCATTTTAATTGTCATGGCACCTCCTCAGTGTAGAATAATTTTCAAGCCATTTAAAGTAGTATCAAAGTATTCCAACTGCAGAGTATTGACATGTCTCACACTACTAAACTTTTTAATAATATTTCTAGACATTATTGCATGTGCCATTGTACTCAATGCGCTTAAAATATTGTGAGGAAAATTAAGGATATAAATGATGGATGGAAACCAGTCATAAAAGTATTTCTGACAGATGAAGCACTATCAGAGAAACAATTAACTTCCAAATCTTGATGTATGGTTGCAGAAAGATTGGCAGATAATGAAGATGACAACAAACTCACATTTTATAGATCCATAGGATGACAAAATCTATGCTGTGGACGTTTTCCTTGTAACATGTTATCCTTCTATTGTTACTGGAGCAGAAATAAACCAAAGCATAATGTGAGGCTAAAAGCATTCACTATGCTGTAATATTGACTCATTTATTATGAACAGCAAATTTGTTTCACTATTATGCCCATTTTCTTTGCCGTTTTCTTCTGAAACAATGGGTGAATAAAACTCTTTTGTCAAAGGAAAACACACAAGTTGAAATTTAAAGTCAAGAAAGCAGTACAGAGATTCTTTTTCCTAGTGCGTCATACAGATAAGCTCCCTAATTTGTCAGTGTTTGGAAAAGCCTCACTATACACCAGGAAAGTGGCTGTTTGTCAATCAAACAGGTGCAGCAGGGTAATGACCCTAGCATTATGTATCCAACTGACCCCCAGTGGGCACATAAACTGTGAAAATGAGCAGTGTACTATAACATTGGGAGAGCTGAAAGGAACGGAGTGGAATGAAAGGGGTACAAGGGGCAGGCAGCTTCGATAACAGAATATATGGCCAATGTGCTTTGGGTTCATTCACCTGTCACCTCCGCCCTCCCATGAAATGGTTTTTGACACGTTCCATTTAAACCTGTCTACCATGGAGCTGTTATATAAAGCAGAACAGTGAGTCTCATAAAACTTGAAGCATTCCTTTCTCACTAGTAAGCGACTCGCCTTTCTTCTTTCAAAATAAATAAATAATTTGGCAACACGCTTCAAGACTACATAAATAGTGTGGCTGCAGAGCATGCATTCCACAGGTGAGTTAATTAGTGCCAGGGATCGTTGGTTACCCTGGCTGGTTGCCAGCAAACAGTCCACTTGTCATCACATTCGCTCCGGCTGCCAATGGAAAGTGACTGATGATGGGCTCGTTTTTGCTCCATGCGTCTAGCTCCTTTGTATTAAAGAGGAAAGGATTTTGAGTATAGAGCAGAACACACATGTGTGCTAAACTATTATTTTATCATTAGTTCAGGCTGGTTGTGTCACTGGGGCATGGAGTGGGGAAACTGTTACTGGAAACTATTCTATCCCAGGCAACATCATTTATTTTCTTCCCACACACCTCTGTGACTGAAACCTGTGGCAAACCATTATTCTTGCATTGCATTCTAGATTCCTTTGGCCATGCCGAGGGGTAAGGGAAGCTGAATAAAATGGGTACACTGGACATTTAAAGAAACTGCTCTCAGAATGCCATTGCTCCTTCAGGGGGGACTTTTCCCCACTTCCAATTTGTTATTTTTCACAGCTTTGGTGTCACAGGACAGATTTTCTAGCTGAAAAATGGCTTGGGAGGATGGTATCACAGCTGTTAAGCACAGCTTCTTAATGTCTTGCTCAAGTGTGATATGCTACAGATGACTACAGCTGGGGATTTAAACTAGGAGGAGACTCCCTTGCTTGCTTTCTTGGAGGTAATTCCTTCTCAGGAGCTTGGCATATTGATGCACTGATATGAATCAGGTTTTCCATGTGGCTGCATGTGTAAAATCAGGGTACCTTTTCCTTTAATCTTCCTTAGATCAACGTTATCAAGAGATATTTCATTATTTCTGGAAGGTACAATAAAGCTCAGAAAGAGGTACACCATTAAGAGTTCAACCCTACGTGTCTCAGAGGAGAAGGAAAATTAAGGAAACTTAAGTACTCTATTGTCAAAGGCTTTCATGGCTGGAATCACTGAGTTGCTGTAGGTTTTTTAGGCTGGGTTGCTGTAGGTTTTTTAGGTTTTTTAGGTTGTGAGGACCTCACAATCTCTGAGGATGCCTGCCCTAGATGCAGGTGAAACGTTAGGAGAGAATGCTTCTAGAACATTCTCATACAGCACAAACAAACCTACAGCAATCCAAATGAAGTACTGTCAGGTAACACATAAAAAGGGTACAAAATCCCTTACATATTTGGAATATTTAAGAGATGAGGGAAAGGTGGACAGTACACCTTCATATTCAAGATATTTGTAAAGTTCTCGATAGTTCACTTTTTTCTTTCTAAATGCACATGCCAAGAAAACACAGTTCTATAGGCATGGATAGTGCCCTTTTTATAGTTTATTCACTAGGGGGCAGTGGACTTCATTATAGATAAGTGAGGCCAGAAGTTTCTCCTTGTTTTGTTTTTGGTTCAAGTAAGACCATAATGACATGCTGTTAAGTATTTTATGTCTGGTACAATTATTCTTATTATATTTGTTTGTGCAGTCAGGTGCTAAGACAGCAAATTACAGACTACACCAAAATTGAGAATGAAAAATAAAGGTCACAACTTTATGTGGTTACAGCTGAATGTGGGAGTTGTCTTGGACATGCATCTGGATCCAGGCACCAACCCTTGTATTGGTCAATTACCTCCTGATCTGATTCAGTGCTAGATCCTGGCCTGTAGGTCCTGAAAGTTGTCTGCTGTTCTTCCCCAGCCTCAGACATTCTCAGGCCACTTCTACACTGGTGTATAACTCAGATTGTCTAATTTGAACTGGATTATATGAGTCTACTCTGCCATATAATCCAGTACAAAGCAGATAATCTGGATTTTATATGGTAATGTAGAAGAGGTCTCTGCCCACTGAAGGTTTGCCTGCCCCCCTCAACCAAACAAGACTGAAGGCCACTCCCCCCGGGGGCACCAACTGAGGCCCCTTTGCAGACTAAGGACCTCATCAGATGGGGTGGGGGGAAGCCTCCAATCAGCATGGTGAATTTGGTGGACTGCAAGGGACACCATTACCCCTCACTCTGAATCACCTGCTACACAGCTTTCCCCATCACATGGGGGAAAACATTGCCACCCAGCTTAACCCCGTTTTTCTTTATGAGAGCATGGGAATCCTCCCATGTTTTCTGGGAAATGTCTTAGCATGCTGCCATGATGCTTCCTCTACAGCAGTGGTTCTCAACCTGGGGTCCCCAGATGTTTTTGGCCTACAACTCCCAGAAATCCCAGCCAGTTTACCAGCTGTTAGTATTTCTGGGAGTTGAAGGCCAAAAACATCTGGGGACCCCAGGTTGAGAACCACTGCTCTACAGACTCCTGCCAGAAGTAGCCTTACGCCATCTGATGGCATCTGGCAGGCTCCATCAAGGAAGCATTTTGGAAGCATCCTAGGATACTTACCAAAAACTATGTGATGAAGTGGTAATGCTAGATACACCAAAACCAATCTTGGGTCCATGACCCATGCCAATTACCTCGTACAAGGTTGTGAGAAAATTAATTGCAGCAAACAGGCAATCATTACAATCTACAACTGGTAGAGGGTGGATAGAAGTCTGAAGAAACCAGGAATGCTAGTCTGTTCCTCTTCTTTTTTTTATACCCAACTGGAATGGAAACCTCGATCTGGTACTTCAGCTGGAACTGGGTACATGCCCACCAATGAGTTGGTAGTGAGTGGCAGAGGTGTGATTGGCTAGCAGAAGGAAGGCAGCCAGTCACCACAAGAAAATTTTGATCTGGCCAAAGCTAGGGAGCCCAGCAACACGGCTAGCCATGTAGCTCTGCTCCCGGCCTGCAATCTGAACATCCCAGTGAGTCAGGATGTAACATTAGTGATGGTAAATATGTGAACAAATAATATTAAGATAAATTCCAAACATAATAGTTCTAAAATAAAAAAAATGTGCCCAGTTTCCTGACTAGTTTGTCCTTGAAATGTGCCGTGATAGGCAAAACTCTTGCTTTAAGTCTACAAACACCTAAGAGACATTTCCCCCCAGAAAATGCCTTTCAGCTTTAATAGACCAGAAACATGGCATAATTAAAAATACTGACAACCTTGTCTTGTGATAAGCAAGAGGAAAGTGTTTCTCATTGAAAATCAGCTTTCCCTAGTCTGGTGCCATTTAGATGTTTTCCACTAAAATTCCCATAATCCCTGCCAATAGTCAAATTAGCAGTGTTATTGGGGATGTGGCAGCACAGTGGGTTAAGCAGCTATCTGCAGGAAATCTGCTGACTGGTAGGTTGGCAGTTCAAAGCCACAAATTGGGGTGAGCTCTTGACTGTCAGCCCTAGCTTCTGCCAACCTAGCAGTTTGAAAACATGCAATGCGAGTAGATCAACAGGTACCACCTTGACGAGAAGGTAAAAGGGCATCCCATACAGATATCCATCTGTAACCACTAGTTAAAAGAATGTAAAATAGGGTGATGATAATGAATAAGTTCAAAGCATATGTTGACACCTTTCATTTTTTCATATTTCCCAAACTCTAATGATCACCACTTATTCAGCAAAGATATTTTAATCTAAAATTACGATGACCAAATCAGATGATGGAGTCGCCCTAGGGCTGAGAACGGTGGTCAACAAATGCAGTAAATAAATAAATAAAAATAAATTTGTCACTCCAAATATCACAGTTGTGAATTTAGGAAAGATGATGAAGCTTGGAAAAATTGCCCTACCCAGAAGCAACAGCTCTGTCTCTAACTTATCACTACTCTCTCCTGCTTGCCTTGTTCCCCAAAATCTACCACCCAAGGCAGTTGTTTCAATGTGCCTAACAGCAGAGTCAGCTCTGGCTCAGCCTGCAAACACTGGAAATACATACAGAGTGAGGGACAATCCTGATGGATTGTTTGAATCTTTAAGTAGCTAATACAGTTAAAATAGAAGGACATCATCATCATCATCATCATCATCATCATCATCATCATCATCATCGGCAACAAAGATCCGCATAGTCAAAGCCATGGTATTCCCTGTAGTAACCTACGGATGTGAGAGCTGAACCTTAGGGAAGGCTGAGCGAAGGAAGATAGATGCTTTTGAACTGTGGTGTTGGAGGAAAGTTCTGAGAGTGCCTTGGACTGAGAAGATCCAACCAGTCCATCCTCCAGGAAATAAAGCCTGACTGCTCACTGGAGGGAAGGATACTAGAGACAAAGTTGAAGTACTTTGGCCACATCATGAGGAGACAGCAAAGCCTAGAGAAGACAATTATGCTGGGGAAAGTGGAAGGTAAAAGGAAGAGGGGCCGACCAAGGGCAAGATGGATGGATGGCATCCTTGAAGTGACTGGATTGACCTTGAAGGAGCTGGGGGTGGTGACGGCCGACAGGGAGCTCTGGCGTGGGCTGGTCCATGATTTCACGAAGAATCGGAAATGACTGAACGAATGAACATAATAATAATAATCTTTATTTCTACTCCGCCACCATCTCCCCAATGGGGACTCGGGGCAGCTTACATGAGGCCATGCCCAATAGTGCATTACAATAAAATAAAACCAAAAACATAAAACAAAACATAATAAATAAGGCATAAAATGTAATAAACAATATACAAGAATACAATAGAAGAAAAAAAAGCAGTAATCCAAACATAATGACAGTGTACATAAAATGATTTCAAAAATCAGGGTGAGATAAAGGAGCAGAATTATTTGTAAGGGAGAACACGTGGAGAGACAGGGTAATAGGCAGACCATCGTACCCAGGGGAGGGGGGGTCTAGGATAAGAACATTGGGGAGAGCAACAGAATAAGATTATGTGGCTATTCTCCAAAAGCGCAACGGCAGAGCCAGGTCTTGAGATTCTTTTTAAAGGTTTCTAAAGTAGGGGCTTTCCTAATCTCTCCGGGCAATGAGTTCCAGAGTCGGGGGGCCACAGAGGAGAAGGCTCTCTCCCTTGTACCCACAAGGCGAGTCTGAGAAACTGGCAAGGGCGAAAGGAGGGCCTCCCCTGAAGATCGAAGAGTTTGGGCTGGTTCATGGAGGGAGATACGATCACGAAGGTAGGTGAGTCCCAAACCATTTAAGGCTTTATAAGTAAGAACCTGTACCTTGAATTGGGATCGGAAGATGAACGACAGCCAATGGAGCTCCTTAAACAGAGAGTGAAAAGTAGCTCCTAAATGACAGAGAGAGAATTTCTGAATTCTGTTTTCTTGTTTTGGAGCTGGGGCAATAAGATGACTTTTCAAATTATGTCTGTTTTAAGCAATTACTCTGAAAGCCTTGCTCCATTTTCTAGATTGTGAATTAGATTGTAAACTACTACTACTACTTCTCCTCCTTCGTGTCTTTCCAAAATAATAAAGAAGATCATATTTAACCAAAACCTAGGTAGGATGAGCAATTTGATGTCTAATCATTTTCAGTGTTGGGACTGGAAAAATAACTTCATTATAAACATCTCTCTTTTCCAGTTTGACCTGATTAGATCTTGTGAAAGTGAAATTGTCCAGCAAGGAGAGTGATATGTTTGAAAAAGAGGCAGGTAAATTATCAAAATGGTGTGTAATTACATTCAAAGGGATATATATATATATATATATATATATATATATATATATATATATAATATCTCAGAAATCCTTCTTCACTCAATAAGGTCAAGCAACTGAGGCAAAATAAAAACAGAATAAAATCATGCTTCACCATGGTGATATCGTCATTGCACCGCTGGTGAGATTCAGCAACACAAGAGCTGCTCAGGAAAGCTATATGTTCTTAAGCATTTAAAAGATGTTTCTGCTAGGCATTCTGCTTCAGGTATATTTTCCACCAGCCCAAATGTCCCATAATGATCACTTTCTCTGCTTCTTTGCAAGACATCTCCCC
This sequence comes from Anolis sagrei ordinatus, assembly GCF_025583915.1. NCBI lineage: Eukaryota > Metazoa > Chordata > Lepidosauria > Squamata > Anolidae > Anolis > Anolis sagrei. The sequence goes on along the minus strand of NW_026847438.1, from coordinate 159,689,587 downwards.
AGCACATCCCCTCAGTCCACTGATGGAGAAACAGCCATTGAAATGTGAAGTCTTCTCAAAATTGGTCTCAAATGCAATGGGAGAACCTTTTTGGGGGGAGAGGAGTGGGATAGATACAATATAAGGTCACTGCCATTTACCTGCAAGACTTTGTTCATGTTTGCCATAATGTCTTGCTCTAATGTGCGCATCTAGAATCACATGCAACTCTCAAAGCTCTGTTGAGTCTGTTCACCAATCTTGAGTCATTGAGGTTTCTTCAGCCTCATTTCCTGCTCATGGCTCTTAGATAACCTGATATCGTCTAAAGCAGTTTGGCTACTTCCAGATACCTTCCTACACCTGTCATTGTCACTGGATGGATGACATTTAATTCTTCATTATTGGGGTAGAATAGCTCATTCTTTAGATGCTCTCAATTACTTGGTATGTTTGTGTTTCCAGATAAAGTCATTAGCTGATGGTTTTCAGATGATTGGTGCTGTGATCTCAATAAATATCTACTTTTAGTTTGATTCTGTTTTAATCGTTTAGATCCGCATTTCTCAACCTGGGGGTTGGGACCCCCGGGGGAGTTGTGAGAAGGTTTCAGAAGGGTTGCCAAAGACCATCAGAAAACATATATTTCTGATGGTCTTAGGAACCCCTTTGGCAGAGAAGGCTGAAGATCTCTCCACCTGTCCTTCTCTTCCTTTTTGGAAATGGAAAATCCTCCCACAAAAAGCACTTCTCCACATGATTGGCCATCCTTTCAGCAAAGCGGAGGGCTGTTTCTGAGACTCCAAGTGGGGAGGGGAGATCAGACATGCTTGGCACATGGCAGTGGGGTGTGCATGTGTGGGCAAGGGAGACATGCAAGCATGGAGGGAGGCTTACACCAGGGAGTCCCTTCACGGCATGGGAGTTATGTGTGAGAAGTTCAGTTAAATTCTATCATTGATAGGGTTCAGAATACTCTTTGATTGTAGGTGAACTATAAATCCCAGCAACTACAACTCCCAAATGTCAAGGTCTATTTTCCCCAAACTCCACCAGTGTTCACATTTGGACATATTGAGTATTCGTGCCAAGTTTGGTCCAGATACATCATTGTTTGAGTTCACAGTGATCTCTGGATGTAGGTGAACTACAACTCCAAAATTCAAGGTCAGTGCCCACCAAACCTTTCCAATATTTTCTGTTGGTCATGGGAGTTCGTATGCCAAGTTTGGTTCAATTCCATTGGGTGGAGTTCAGAATGCTCTGTGACTGTTGGTGAACTACAACTCCCAGAATTCAAAAACAGCCCCACCCCCCAACTCCATGTTGGTCATGTAGGTAGTGTACCAAGTTTGGTGCCGATCCATTTTAGACTGGGTTCAGTGTACTCTTTGTTTGTAGGTTAACTATAAATTCCAGCAACTACAACTCCCAAATGACAACATCTATCCCTCAGAATCCCACCAGTATTCAAATTTGGGCATATTAGATATCTGTGCCAAATTCAGTCCAGTGAATGAAAATACATCCTGCATATCAGATATTTACATTGCAATTCAAAACAGTAGCAATGACAGTTATGAAGTAGCAGCAAAAATAATGTTATGGTTGGGGGGTCACCACAACATGAGGAACTGTATTAAGGGGTCGTGGCATTAGGAAGGTTGAGAAAGACTGATTTAGATACTCACCTGCCTGCCTTAGAAGGGCAGTTAGTCAGCAATTAATGCTTGTTTCATGCTTTCAAAGCATATACAAAGTATATTTAACATGTTATTTTTTCATGCTCTTTTCATTCCCAACTTGGAGGAAAATAAAACATTTTAACCTGGATTTATTTTAAACTTATTATCATGCAAAACTATATCAGCAAGTAGGGAGAAGTCAGAAGGACTCAGCTCATTATTAAATCATATCTGAAGAGAAATGATGGGCAATTTAAAGTATGGGCTTGTTAGCAAGTATTCTTTAAGTCAGTTTCTTATACTTGTGACATTGTTGACCTCTCCCCACTCACGCAGTAGAATTCTCATAAGAGTGGGGGAAAGGGAAATATATGAAGGGAGTCAACCTTCAATCAAGATAACTAATTTGACATGTTTTCCACTAGAGTCATCTTTGTCTTCTTTGTTCTGCTTATAAAAATAAAAATCTCTAATTCTCTTATCAATCCTTTATTTACATTAGAGAGGCCTTGCGATGAATTAATCAGTATTTACTCAATGGCTTCACAGTATAAAGGAAGCTTAATGCACTTTATGTGGAATTTATGAAGATTAAATCATTGTCAGTCTGTAGTAGTAGTAGCTGCAGAATTTGAAGAAGCTATGCCTTAATCCAACAGTTAATATCAACTAGAGTAGCACTCTTGAATCAATAGAACTCACCTTATTAAATTCTCACTGATTCAATTGTTTATGAGCGATTGGATTTAGAACGTCACGTTTTGGACATTTCCCCAAATCGCCAACTAACATTTCTTCTATTTTATGGAAATAAAATGAATGAATAAATACATTTATTTTATTTAAAGACATCCTTTCTGCTCTCTTTGCATTCAACCGCAGATGTGCTACACTGGAAGTAGAGGATCTGGTAGATACTAAATATACATTATTTTATGAGTTCTAACCATGTGAAAGGAGTTCAAAATGGTGTACATCTTTCCTCTTCATCACACTTGATTTTTGCAGGAATCCTGCCATGAAAGTGAGAATAAGAGGATGACTTGGCCAAGCTCAATGGGAGACTAGAACCTGGATCTTTCCATTCATCCACACTTACCTCCTAACCACTGAGTCACATTTGGGCCACAGTTCTGGCCCAGCATACCTGTTCAAACATATCTTCCTCTATGAATCATCTCGGAGGTTAAGATCTTCTGGGAGGGCCTGCTCTCAGTCCTGCCTCCTTCGCAGGTGTGGTTGGCAGGGATGAGAAACAGGGCCTTCTCAGTGGTGGCTCCTCAGCTATGGAACTCCTTTCCTAGTGAAATTAAATCAGCTCGCTCTCTCCTGACCTTTTAGAAAGAAGCTGAAAACATGGCTAGAGGACCAAGTCTTTGGAGAACAGTCAGTGCAATAGGCGGCTATGAAGTAAGCGTGATCATGATTGGAATGGCTCCTGGATTATGACTTCAGATATTGTGTGGTTTTAATAGCTGTTTTAATGTATGGATATGTTATAATTTATTTTATTTTATGTGTATATTTTATTTGTGTGATTTGTTTGTATGGCATTGAATATTGCCAATTTGGAAGCAGCTCTGAGTTCCCTTTGGGGTGAAATAGAGCGGGGTAAAAATATAGTAAAAAATAAATATTTTCTCCTGGAGGTGGTTATAACATAGTACTTCAGAAGTTGGAGAACTTGGGGCAGTAGTGAAATCGGTCAATTGTTGTTGTGTGCCTTCAAGTCATTTTGACTTTTGGTGACCCCCAAGTTAACCTATCATGAGGTTTTCTTGTCAAGATTTGTTGAGAAGGGAGTTGCCTTTGCCTTTCTCTAAGGCTGAGTGAGTAGGACTTGCCCAAGGTCATCCAGTAGGTATTCATGGAATTTGTTGCACTATGTATCTGGAGTCAGGATTCAAACCCTGATCACCAGATTCATAGTTTAAGATTTCAAACACCATACCACATTGGGTCTAAATCATTGAATAGAGAAATGTGATTTGCTATTTGTAATATGAGGAGGTCTGTTTGACTCTACATGTCGCTAAAGCACACAGGCAAGATGATGAAAATTGTAAATGGTAGGATGCTAGGTATTATTTTTGCAATATTTGTTCTCTACCCCTTCATTGTTTAATTTAGAAGGACCTTGGGAAAACTCAGAACCTTTCCAGAAAGCTCATAAAGATGCCACTTAAGTGAAATTCTTTGCAAGTAGCACAACACAACTCTCATGAGCTATATGCTTTTAAATCACCCCTTCTGTCAGAACTCACGTTGCACAGTTAACAACCACGAAATTCCCCTTTAGAAGCTTTGCTTCAACCTGCTGTGCAAGTAATGACTGTTTTAAACCAAGCTTAAAGTCAGTTAAAAGCAACAACAGCAACCAATGAGGCTGTAAACTGGTAGCTGTAGAAAACAATAGTGGAGGAAAATACTGTGAATCCATATTCTGCAGCTGTATAATATTCCTGTTTGTAAATCACACTGAATTGAAGAAAGTGTAATGAGAAGCTGAACAGTTCACTCTGGTTTCCCTTTGGATTTGGAATGGTGTCTAATTATGCTTAGTTATGTTGTCTCTCAGCTATAGTCTTAGTACTGAATTAACCTAGCCCTGTGAATCTGTAACCAACTTTAGAATCCGAAACAACATTTTAAATACCTTTCTATAGCCATGACAGCATTTGTTTTATTTTGTTTTGTTTTTAAGGGATGAGGAAAAAAGAAAATATGTGATTCAAAGAGCAGGACTACTGGCACTAAGTATTCAGAACTCGGTTTATGAGAAGTCCCATGAGGATCTTAAAATTTGCCTTCCAGATACTACCAAAAGACTTGGTTGTTCAGAGATGCAAAGTTTCAAAACTGTCTTGGCACAGACACAAAATATTCAAACACAGTCAAAACAGCTCCATTTTAATGTCTTTCTTTTTCTTTTTAATGAAAAAGGCCAAGGCAAGGTTGCTCTTTTAGGAAGCATAAGGTTGAGTCCAGGGTTCTGTCTTATGGGCTCATGCCCATATTCAGTAGTAATATAAATCTTTGTAAATGCTATTCTCATAAGCAAAAATAAACAATATTACAATTTTTCTCCACACCACCAGAAAGTAATGGGGAATGGCACAGTTTTTCAATATTTGCTGTTTAGGATTTATTATCTGGAGGGAAAAACCCTGCACATGACCTTTTGGCACAGAAAATAGCATTTTCTGCTTTTCTCCGCACAAAAAAAGTCACCAAAAATACTTGTGTTTTTTCACATAGAATAAGTTCTAAGCTATGAACCTTGTCTGCTAGCTAGGGCTTTCCTTTTTAGTGTTTCCTGACATTTTAAAAAACCCCATATTTGAGCAGTTTTCAAATATATTTAAATATTATTTCCATCTTTTGCAGGAAGCTCCACGTTAACTGCAGGGCGCTGTCCAGATTCCGGTGCTGAAATTAAGATTGAGCTGCCTATCGGGCAGGCTCTTATATGTAATGGAATGGATGTACATCATATTATTTGCCTTAAAAAGCAAAAACACTGGGGCTGGCTCTATTTTGTTGTTAACAAGCACTTGTAGGCCAAAGTATTTCTGCTATCGTATGTTGTCATAGATTAGGAAAGTTACCTTTTGAGGCTACACCTTCTAAAATCAGGTGGCCGTGCTGACTTGGGATTTTGTGATCTGAAGTCCAAAAAAAAAACTTTTCTAAATTCTCCATTGTCATGTCCAAATCTAGCAATTTTACTATGTTTTAATGAAAAAAAATCCATCATTTAATTATCTGTAACATTAATACTTAAGCCCTGTTTGCCTGCTTTCTTGCAACCTTGAAACTCATAGCTTTTTTTCCTTCTTATTTTTCTAGTACCCTCTTCTAAAGTAAGCCAGTTCAGTCAGAGAAATGCTATAGTTTAGTTAATGCTGGGGTTTGGTAACATAGAATTTTAGGGACTTTAGGAATTACTAAATTGGTTAAGTAGAGGGGAACTCAGCAGCAATGCAGGGGCTAAAATATGCTTGAGAGGTTGAGGCCATCATCAAGTTTAAGAACTTTTGATCCGCTTAAATGCAGATATGTTATTATCAAATGTGGAGAGATTTGCAATTGCACCCAGTGTATAATTTACTAGGAAAATCCTATTAGTTTTGTTTGGTGAGTGGGATGGAAATGAGACAGGTAATTGACACATGCATTTCCCTCCCTCTGTAGTAGTGGGATGTATGGGAGTTGGGGACAGAAAAGGGCTGAAAGATAAGTTGTCAACCTATTTATTGTTCCAGATCTCATCAGCCTTTTAATAAATCTTTTTCGACAGTACTATTGCTGGAAATTCTTTTTCTAAAAATGTCAGCTGGCATTTGAGAAGAATGCATCTTTTGTTAAACAGAATAATTAAAAATTAAGTTTGGTATGTCTATCTAGGTTGATCTGGAAAGATTTCAGTGGTGGTTATGTGGAAGGTGTGAAAGTTGTCCTATTCCCAGCGTTCTTGAAGGGGAGAGTGATATGATAATGTATGTATACCCCATAAGTCTTGACTTTTGCTGAAGCAGAACAAGAACATTGTGACCCTGCATGTCAGTGGGTGCATGAACCTTTTCAGTGTAGTGGTTAGAGAGATGAACAAGGGAATTTGGAAATCTAGTGAGTTATGAAATTTGAGCACTGAGGAAAAAAAGAGAATATCACTCAAATTCATTCTAACTCAGATTGTACATTGAAGGTAAGGGAGATGCACACTTATTCCGCTTATGATGGATGAATTTCAATTTCACTCAATATGGTGATATGGACATGTTTCTGGGAGGCAAATCATTTATCTGTTGGACTTATATGTTCATCCTAGCTGATTGATGCTGCCAGAAGAAGCCAGCCCATGAAATGGACTTCTTGGAAAGAAAGTTGCATTTCAATCCCTCTAAAAGAAACAGGTCTAAGACCACTATTCACTGGACACTATCAACCTAGGTAATTATCACCTACTTTTTAGTCTCCCTTTGTTAAACTAAGCTTTCAGAATGAAAATTGACCGCTCATTCTAGGCTTTCTTAATGAAGATGATTATCTTGATCCATTCCACTCTGGGTTCAGGCCTAGTTGTGAGAAAGAAACAGCTTTGGTAACTTTGATAGATGTGCTTTACTAGAGTGAGTGAATCTCTGCCAGATACTTCTGTAATAATTAGTATTCTGAACCATGGTGTATTTCTGGAATTTGGTCTTTGGAACGCACTGCAGTGTTTCCCTTTCTTCTTGGCTGAAAGATCCCAGATGGTGGTGTTGAGGGATTGTTGTTTAGCTCCCTCACCATTACCCTATGGCATCCCACAAGACTCAATACTGTCTCTTGTCCTTTTTATCATCTATATGAAACTGCTGGGGGGGGGGGAGGGCATCTGGAACTTTGGACCAAGTGTTATCAAATGTTACTGGGACTGTGGCACAGCTGGCTGGGAGTCAACTGCATTAAGATCACTACTGACCAAAAGGTCATGAGTTTGAAGCCAGCCCAGGTCGGAGTGAGCTTCCGATGATTTTGTGTAGCTTGCTGTCAACCTTTGCAGCCCGAAAGACAGTTGCATCTGTCAAGTAGGAAATTTAGGTACTGCTTATGCGGGGAGGCTAATTTAACTAATTTACAATGCCATAAAAATCTCCAGCAAGTAAACAAGCAAAGAATGAGAAAGTACTCCATCAGTGTCTCAAATGAATGGTGAAGCGACAGCTCCCCTGGTGGGCAGAATACCCTCATGGAAGCTGGAAAGTTAAATAGCCTCTGTGTGTCTATATATGTTGTGTGTCTATGGCATTGAATGTTTACCATGTATATGTATATTGTAATCTGCCCTGAGTCCCCTGCGAAGGAAGAAGGGCGGAATATAAATACTGTAAATAAAAAATAATGCCTAATTCTGCCTCTCTTTTGCAGTTAAGGAGGCTTGGAGATCCCAAACCATAGATATCAACTAGGGCTGGGCAACCACGGAAAAATTTGTTTCTAAACTCGATTCATTTTTTGGGGGTTTTTGCGTTTCGATATTTAAAAGAATTCCGAAATTTTTCTTTAAAAAAGTTCGATATTTACGAAATTTTGTGAAATTATGAAACAATTACGAAACAATACGAAACGAATACGAATCGATTCGTTAATGGCGGACGCGACCGCGCAATACGCTAAAAAACCTCCAAATGGGACAGGGGGAACTTCTGAAGCTTCCCTCTCCCTCTGTTGTTGACTGTTGGTGTGATATTTATAATTTTTTTTCACTGATTAAACAAACAACAGCTATAAAACTTGCCCCAGACATGCGGAAATAATAACGAAACGATTTCGAAACGATTTCGAAACGAATACGAAACGAATACGAAGCAATTACGAAACAAATTGAAAAATTCGTTTCGTTTTTTAGATGCTCCTGAATGGTTCGTTATCGCTTCGTAACCAAAAAAAAACGAAGTTTTAACGAATTACGAAATTACGAAACGAAACCGCCCAGCCCTAACATCAACGAACTGTATGGGGACGGGTCAGGATTACTGCCTGTTCTGGATGGGTATTCCATGTGAAAGGCCCTTTACATAGCTTTGGGGATATCACCCAGCATTGCTCTTAGAAAGCCAGGTGGCTGATGTAACCAGGAGCACTTTTGCCTGGATTTGATTACTACACATTATACAACTATACTTTTTTTTCCTAGGGAAAGCAGATCTTAACAGAGTCCTTAAGGCAGAATTTTGTTATAAAATGATAGATATACTGGGATATTTTCTTTATAAGGAATCAGCTTTTAACTGAAGCCAGACACTTTATGGACATTGAAATATGGGATTTTTAGACTGTTTTACCTTTAACATTTAAACCATGGACAGTTTTAAGCATCATTGAAGATTACACATGGGTTTTAATTAATGGTTTTAATATTTGTATGTATATTTCTAAATATGTTGTGCGTTGCCTTGGGTCCGCTCTGGAGAAAGGTGGCATAAAAATCTCCAAAATAAATAAATAAAAGAAGACATGTATTGTTCTTCATGATAAAGTAAGTGCTTAACATAGTTATAAAGACCAAAGAAAGTGACTGGTAAGAAAAATCTTTTCTGGTTACAACATGATCTTACATCTTGAAGCTATAATAATGAAATTAATTGGCGATAGATGAAAGAACACACTTTCCTCACATATGACCTAAGCATAGCTGTTGTTCAATACTACTGCTGGCCGCTGGCTCAACTGTGTGGGTTTTCTTGAAGGATCAAATTAATTAAGACTTGGCCTCTCAGTAAGCCATAACAGCAAAACAAAACCTCTGTGTTTAGAAGCTGTGTGCTTCTTATTACCTGAAGCTAGGGACAGAAAAATGGTTGAACAGAATTATTGTGCTGTTATCATGAACAGAGCATGACCCCGCTTTGTATCATTGGAAAGGGTGATTCACTCATATAAGGCAGCAGCTTTTGGGTGTTATGAAATGGCAGCACACTGGCAGTCATCTGATTGTATTCTATTGTTTCATGGAATCATAGGGTTGGGAAAAATTACAGTGATCATCCATTCCAACCCCCTGCCATATAGGGATACATAATCAAAGCATTCCCAATAGATGGCTCTCCAGGCTGTTTATTTATTTATTTTCCTTTATTTTTATTGTAAACACAAGGAGAATAATATCAGATTCAGTTACCATTTCATAATGCTATACTCTTAATTTTCTTAACATTGCTGATTTCACATTTATCTATCACTTGTGTCTATCGATATTTCTCCCCTACCTCCCCCCATTTCCCCCACCATCAGGAAACAGTACTTTCCTTCATTCAAATATTATTTTAGTAGATCAATCTAGGTGTGGGTATGGTTCAGTTCTTTGTAATTTTCTTTTCCTTATATGTATCTATCAGTCTTCCCCATCAAGTTCTTCTTGATTTGGCCTGATGTGTATTTAGTTCACCTTTCAAGAATGTAACCTTGGAGCATGAAATTTGCTAAATATTGGAACCATTTTTGACTTCCCGCTTTCTATGTTATTTCCAGCCCAAGGCCACCACTGCTTGGGCAGCAACTATCATAT
>NW_026847438.1:159619637-159677519 GCF_025583915.1 Anolis sagrei ordinatus | reverse complement strand
TTCAGAGATGAAAACTCCACCACGTGTTGAGGCTGTCAAACAACTCTCACTATCAAGAAGCTCTTCTTCAGGTTTAGGTAGAATCTCTTTTTCTGTACTTTAATTCCATTGGTTTATGTCTTATCATTTATTTATTAATTTATTTATTTATTGGATTTAGATCCCACCTTTCTCCCAGAATAGGATTCAAGACAGCTTACAATTGCGTGCTAGTTTCTGGAGCAGCAGAAGACATTCTGTTCCATCTTTAACACAACATCTTGTCAAATATTAAACATGGCTGTCCCCTCTTAACTTTCTTTTCTTTGGGGAAAACTTACCCAGTGCCCTGTTTTGTTTTCTGTCTCTCCCCCCCTCCCCCCCCAACACCTTGAGATGATTCATATTCCAAAATAATTTGACTGACTTTGGCTAATATACCCTGTGATTTGGATGGGTGGGAAGGAATCTATATGCTATTCTAGAATAGAATCTACTGTATATTCCGGCATATAAGACGAACCCCAACGTTTCCAGTTAAAATATAGAGTCTGGGATACATTCGCCGTATAAGACTACCCCTCTTCCAACACACACCAAATAAAATTTTTAAAAGCATCAGATTGGATTTCAATATGGTAATTTTCCTATTACTGTAACTCCTTCTCTGCCTCTCAGATCTCACATATGCGTACCTGCACCACTTCACTGCAGTCTTCAGGAGTGAGATCTGAGAGGCAGAGGAGGAGGTACGGTAATGGGATACAAGGGCGGGCCAGACAGGTAAAAGAGGTGTGTTTTTCTGGTCCCAGAGCCACTCTATTTCTTTTTCCATACCCCGGGTGCTTCGGACGCCTGCAGCTTGCTCTGCCCTTCACTTACACTTTCCCGGTGAGGTGCCCCTTCACCTCAGTATCGGGACCGCATTAAGTCCACAAATCATGATGAATGGATTTTCTTCTACCATACTAGTCAACATGGATTTATCAAAAACAAGTCATGCCAGACTAATCTGATCTCTTTTTTCAATAGAGTTACAAGCTTGGTAGATGTGGGGAATGCCGTGGATGTAGCGTACCTGGATTTCAGTAAGGCCTTCGACAAGGTCCCCCATGACCTTCTGGCAAGGAAACTAGTCCAATGTGGGCTAGGCAAAACTACGGTGAGGTGGATCTGTAATAGGTTAAGTGGACGAACACAGAGAGTGCTCACTAATGCTTCCTCTTCATCTTGGAAAGAAGTGACAAGTGGAGTGCCGCAGGGTTCCGTCCTGGGCCCGGTCCTGTTCAACATCTTTATTAATGACTTAGATGAAGGCCTAGAAGGCATGATCATCAAGTTTGCAGACGACACCAAATTGGGAGGGATAGCCAATAGTCCAGAGGACAGGAGCAGAATTCAAAACGATCTTGACAGATTAGAGAGATGGGCCAAAACTAACAAAATGAAGTTCAACAGTGACAAATGCAAGATACTCCACTTTGGCAGAAAAAATGAAATGCAAAGATACAGTATGGGGGATGCCTGGCTCGAGAGCAGTACCCTTCCCAAGTGTCTAGGGCTCCTCGTGGACAACAAGTTAAACATGAGCCAACAATGTGATGTGGCGGCAAAAAAAGCCAATGGGATTTTGACCTGCATCAATAGGAGCATAGTGTCTAGATCTAGGGAAGTCATGCTACCCCTCTATTCTGCTTTGGTTAGACCACACCTGGAATCTTGTGTCCAATTCTGGGCACCACAATTCAAGAGAGATATTGACAAGCTGGAATGTGTCCAGAGGAGGGCGACTAAAATGATCAAGGGTCTGGAGAACAAGCCCTATGAGGAGCGGCTTAAGGAGCTGGGCATGTTTAGCCTGAAGAAGAGAAGGCTGAGAGGAGATATGATAGCCATGTATAAATATGTGAGAGGAAGCCACAGGGAGGAGGGAGCAAGCTTGTTTTCTGCTTCCTTGGAGACTAGGATGCGGAACAATGGCTTCAAACTACAAGAGAGGAGATTCCATCTGAACATGAGGAAGAACTTCCTGACTGTGAGAGCCGTTCAGCAGTGGAACTCTCTGCCCCGGAGTGTGGTGGAGGCTCCTTCTTTGGAAGCTTTTAAACAGAGGCTGGATGGCCATCTGTCAGGGGTGATTTGAATGCAATATTCCTGCTTCTTGGCAGGGGGTTGCTGGATGGCCATCTGTCAGGGGTGATTTGAATGCAATATTCCTGCTTCTTGGCAGGGGGTTGGACTGGATGGCCCATGAGGTCTCTTCCAACTCTTTGATTCTATGATTCTATGACTTGTACAGTGTCATCCTTAATGCTTTCATACAGTCACTGCATACGGCAGAGACATGGCAATGGCCATTTTTGACCACCATATGCAGCAACCAGAGATTCTCCAATCCGGATTGGAAGTTTCAGCACCCACTCTATAAGATGACTCCCAGGATATAAGATGACCCCCAGCATATAAGATGACCCCTGACTTTTGAGAAGATTTTCTTGGGTTAAAAAGTAGTCTTATACGCCAGAATATACAGTATATGCTATTTTACCACAGGCATCAAACTGCTTTGGAACACCCAGATGTCATAATCTCATAATAACATACAATGGCCATAATAACCTATTTCTAGATTCAAATATGTATAACAGTTACATACTTCCTAGTTCAAGCTACCATACATATAATTGTTGTCATGGCCCCAAGAAGCATACACATTTAGCTCTTTTAGGTTCTATTTGTTAGATACAAAGTGCCACATGATCATCTCCTCCTACTGATTGTATTCAACTTCAGAGTCCCTCCTCTGTATTCAACCAGTATGAAATATATGGTTGGCTGGGATAAATGGGAGAGCCTTGTTGATCGCAGCACCAAATGCAATTTGATTTTATTTATTAATATGTCTTAGTGCTCTCTCGTTTTATTTATATTCTTTATGTTATAAAGGGAATGAAAAGCAGGATATAAATGGCTTCAGAAAATAAATAAAATCTTTTCTGGGGGGAAACAATGTGAATTGTGTATTATGAGAGAGAAGGCTTGTTATGCAATTTGTATACTCATCAGAGCAATTTAGAACTCTAAAAATAACCATGGGGTTCAAATATTCTGAAACAGACAGAATAGCCAGACCTTTTAAATATACTGAAAGAGACAAAATAACCAGTCCTTTTAGAAAAATAATTACCTCCGTTGAGTCGGCCTTCATTTAACATTGTTCATATTTTTTCTTTGGATGATAAATTACTGCACTTTAAACTAATTGTGTTATATTTTCTAGTTCCCTTTCCAAGGTCAACAAAAGAGCAGGAGATAGAGCTCACCCTCATTTTACCAAAATGAATAAATAATTTGTAATGGAATGCATCACCTCCCTTTTCCTCCCTTAAGCTAGCTTTTAAAACTTTTAATTTATAGGATTGATTTTTTGTTTCCCCCACCAAACCACATTAAAGTGTAATGAGAAAATCTTTAGGAAAAGGTTGGAGCAAATATGTAGCTACCCGCATATTACTCTTGGCAATTGCAGTTCCTTCTCCTAACTCCTCCCTTCCCTTTACTTTCAATGACAGCTGCTTTCTGCCATAGGATTGGTTTCATTTAAGTTGCCTGTTTTTTCCTATTCCTGTAATTAGACTGATGCAACATATTACGCCTGGGAATTGGGGAACCCTTTGGGTGGCCTGAAGCTTCTAGCAGCCCTAGACAATAGAGTCAATGGGGAGGAACAGTTTATCACCACTTCTCTATATACCCATTTATCAGACTCAATGACACAAAATTCAATGCAGAAGCTCAAATGTTGAATTATGCCCTGCAAAAAAAAAGCATAGGAGGGGTGGAGGGAGGAAAAGGAGAGTATAAGAGGGCAGCCCAGCATTTTCCCAAGTTTACTGAAAGTCTAGGAAAGCATGTTTAATTATGTTTGGCTTTGACTTTTCAGCAGAACATGATCATTCCCATCTCAGTGTCTCACCACATCTACCACATTACCTGGATAAGATGTGAAATAATTTATTTCCTTGATCCCTCTGGACAACGAAATTGTCTGCAAGGCATGTGAAGAATTGTTTGGATCTAATATTCTTGGCAGAGGAACTTCCAAAAAATATCAAGATAGATGGAATCTCCCATTACTACTAAATCTCTCATTGGTTTCCTAGAAATGGCCATCCAATCCTTCACTCTGGCTTGGGCAGTAACTGTAGTAAACCCTGATAATGTCACAACTGCTGTTTCTTTCTCACTTTTTTTTTACTAAGATGGTCTCAATCTGACAGTCATGATTTAAGTCATGGATCTCATCTTTGATCTCCTGACCATTTCCTCCCTCATTTTCTGTTTGGTATATTTTTAGTACTACATTTCAATCATCAGACTCATTCCACCAGGTTTCAGTTGTGATTATATCATATTTGCTTTGCTGGGTCAAGAGTTCAAGTTCATCTTGTTTTTCCCTATGCCCTGTGCCTCAGTGTAGAAATATGTAAAACCATGGGTCATTCCTCTTAGCTGATTATTTAAGGTTATTTCCCCTCTCCTACTGTTAGTTTCTTGTACTATCCACCTAATTCTTTCTGTAAGACTATTAACTTCAGCATTTGACACAACCCTGCCCTCAAGAATATTGTCTTCCTCATGCACACAACTCTGTTTAGAACCCTCCTGATCAAGTTTGCCAACAGGCTGACTCAGAGCCATCCTGCTGGCTTCAAATGAATAGAAAATTCTTTAGGTACCACATACTGGTTAATTTTGTACTAAGGAATGAAACATTTTTGACTGACATTTCAAGTGGGGGGGGGAGCATGTTTTTCTAGAAGTTTCAGATCTCTCATTTACCATTTCATATGGTTTATTTTTCAGTATTGAGTGTTGAACTGTCCTTTCATAAGGTTCTTGTGGGTTTTTTCGGGCTATAGAGCCATGTTCTAGAGGCATTTCTCCTGACGTTTCGCCTGCATCTATGGCAAGCATCCTCAGAGGTTGAGAAGGTCTGTTGGAAGTAGGAAAATGGGCTTATATATCTGTGGAATGGCTGGGGTGGGGCAAGGAGCTCTTCCCTGCTGCAGTTAGGTGTGAATGTTTAGCTGATCACCTTCATTAGCATTTGAAGGTGATCAGCTAAACATTCACACCTAACTGCAGCAGGGAAGAGCTCCTTGCCCCACCCCAGCCATTCCACCGATATATAAACCCATTTTTCCTACTTCCAACAGACCTCACCCTCTGAGGATGCTTGCCATAGATGCAGGCGAAACGTCAGGAGAAATGCCTCTAGAACATGGCTCTATAGCCCGAAAAAACCCACAAGAACCTAGTGATTCCAGCCATGAAAGCCTTCGACAATACATTGTCCTTTCATAATTTGCAAAACTAGCATTTTATATTAGGGCCAGCCCTGTATCCAGCTATCAAAATAACTTTCTATTGACATACTTCTCAATTGAAGTAGGTTGTGTAAAATCAGCCTAGCGGTGTTCTAAAACAAAAGAGGCAATATTATATCTACTAGATGTGAAGTGAACGGGCATCTATTAGCAGGGGATGTATCTAAAACTGAACAAAAGCCAAATGTTGGCTCTACTCACTGACTGATAGCTGAAATGAATCTTCTTTACCTCTTAGAGTCACAGATGCTCTAAGTCAGGGGTCCCCAAACAACGGCCCGCGGGCCGTATGCGGCCCGCCAAGGGCCTTTATCCCGCCCGCGCGGCCTGTCCACCCCCTTGCCGCGCGGCCTGTCCAAAGCCGCCGCCGCCGCCAATGGCGTCTGCTCTGCTGCGCTTCTCCCTCCACAGGCTTCTCCTTCCACACGGAGGAGAGGGAGAAGCGCAGCAGAGCGGATGCCATTCCTCTGTAACAGAAAATCCCTGGTGGCGCGAATGGTGGAGGCGGCGCCGGGTGGGCGTGGCCAAGCGATGCTGGCTTCGCGATTTTCTGTTACAGAGGAATGGCGCCAGCTATGCTTCTCCCTCCACAGGCTTCTCCACCCCTGTGGAAGGAGAGCCTGTGGAGGGAGAAGTGCAGCAGAGCAGACGCCATTCCTCTGTAACAGACGATCCCTGGTGGCAAGGAAGGCGTGCGCAAATGGTGGAGGCGGCACCGGGTGGGTGTGGCCAAGCGATGCTGGCTTCCCTGGCCCGGAAGCCTGGCCACGCCCACCCGGCGCCGCCTCCACCATTCTCGCCACCAGGGATCTTCTGTGGTAGAGCAATGGTGTCCGCTCTGCTTCGCTCTCTGTTCTCCGTGGGAGAGCAGAGAGCGCTTCTCCCTCCACAGGCTTCTCCATCCCGTGTGGAAGGAGAAGCCTGATCATTGGTGGGGTTCAGAATGCTCTGTGATTGTAGGTGAACTATAAACCCCAGCAACTACAACTCCCAAATGTCAAGGTCTATTTTCCCCAAACTCCACCAGTGTTCACATTTGGGCATATTGAATATTCGTGCCAAGTTTGGACCAGATCTTTCATTGAATCCACAGTGATTTATGGAGGCAGGTGAACTACAACTCCAAAACTCAAGGTCAATGCCCACCAAACCCTTCCAGTATTTTCTGTTGTTCATGGGAGTTCTGTGTACCAAGACTGGTTCAATTCCATCATTGGTGGAGTTTAGAATGCTCTTTGATTGCAGGTGAACTATAAATCCCAGCAAATACAACCCCCAAACCACCAGTGTTCACATTTGGGCATATTGAGTATCAGTGCCAAGTTTGGTCCAGATCCATCATTGTTTGAGTCCACAGTGATCTCTGGATGTAGGTGAACTATAACTCTAAAACCAAAGGACACTGCCCACCAAACCCTTCCAGTATTTTCTGTTGGTCATGGGAGAACTGTGTGCCAAGTTTGGTTCAATTCCATCATTGGTGGGGTTCAGAATGTTCTTTGATTGTAGGTGAACTATAAATCCCAGCAACTACAACTCCCAAATGACAAAATCATTTTTTTAAGTGAAGGACATACATTGGGTTGTTAGGTGTCCAGTGGTTTTTGAGTTCTGTTAATCCCACAAACGAACATTACATTTTTATTTATATAGATTTATTTCCTATATTTATACCCTGCCCTTCTCCCCCTGAAAGGGGACTCATGCTTACATATTTCAAAAACCACTTTCAAAAAGACAGAAAATAGAATGCTTTCCTCATTTTAATTGGAACTATTTTATCTCCAGAAATGCTAAAACCATGCTTTATGTTCAGATTGTAACAATAAAAATACATCATGCATATCAGATATTTACATTACAATTCATAACAGTAGCAAAATAGGACATATGCAATTTGGTCATCATTTTTTTAAAAAAACTATAGTCCGGCCCTCCAACGGTCTGGGGGACAGTAATCCGGCCCCCCGTTTAAAAAGTTTGAGGACCCCTGCTCTAAGTGTATTGCTTTTTACCCCTGTATTTCCTCAGATATTTGTTCATGTTTATCAGTATCTTGTTACACAGAGGTGTGGGTAGCAAAAGTACCTGAAGGATATGTCCAACAAAAATCTCTGTTGCTTTTCCATACCACTGAGAGGATTAAACAGAAAATGTTGCTATATAAAAAAGATTGGTGTTTCTGAAACTGGTAATCCCTGTAGGTCAGTTTAATATTTGCTCGCCACTTGCTATATCACCCAGTTGTAGCAGTCTAAGATTGTACTATATAGTAGCATGATAGCAATTGCTACTAATTTAATTGCTTAAATTTTGCAAAACAGATCAAAAACATCCTCTTGTCAGATTGACATCTAGGTTGTAAGTTTTTTGGGCTATATGGCCATGTTCTAGAAGCATTCTCTCCTGACGTTTCACCTGCATCTATGGCAGGCAGCCTCAGAGGTTGTGATAACTATAGATTGATATCTATTGAACCAAAAAAGAATCTATAGCAAGATCGTGCCAGTAAATCCAAGTGTGTGTGAACCCTTCACTTCCATGGATTTTGCACTTGTATTTTGGATTAATTGTTATCAAAGTGTGACATGGAGGCCACTTCTTCCCTGGCGACCACAATTATGGTGCCCCATTTCCCCACACCACTCCACTGGAGATATTCACGGTTTTACCACTTTCACAGGAGAACCGCACCCTTGTTTAAACTCCCACAAATGTGAAGGGATGAGTGATAAATGTTTGGGAGAAAAAGTGCACTGATACACACACACACACACACTGTTCATCTCAATGAATTGTGCATATGAAGATTCTGAAACTAAAACACTGGCTTCTCCTGAAAATCTCACTGCTTTCATATAAAGAGCTATAAAATCTGTCAGGTAGCCTGGACCTAAGATGTATAGGTTTTACAGGTCATAATAAGCACTTTGAATTGCACCTGGAAACAGACCAGTGGAGCTTTTATAGCAAGGGAGTTGTATGCTTTTTGTAACCTGCCCCAGTTAACAAATTGGCTGCAGCTCTTTGTTCATGTTGAAATTTCTGAACACTCTTCAAAAGGAGCCCTGCTACACATTAAAAAATAACCATCATACAAAATGCAAGCATTAAAAGAGATAAAACCACTCAAGGAAGCTTAGTAACAGATCAAATCACTTAAGCAAAAAGATTATGCAAAGGAAGCACTTCTTGACCCAGCACATAGTTAAGCTATGGAAGTCACTTCCTCAAGAAGTAGGGCCTTATCACAAAGATCAGGCAAAGTGTCCTACTTTGCTTAGCATTGCAGTGAAAGGATATGGCCAATGGGGTTAATCACACGAGGGAAGTGTAGCCCTTCTAGAGAGGACCTGTGCTGGCTTCATTGGAACCAGCATGTCACAGGAAGCTTCCCGTGTTTTCGGGGCAGCCTCCAGTGACACTTTCACTCCGGATGGGAGCAGGGCCTCCACCAGAAGTCACCCAACATCATGTGATGGCTGGCATGGGGCTACGTCTAGAATCCAGGATGAATGTGTCCTAGGATGCTAATTCCCCTGTCCCCAGGTCTGAGAGACCAGTAGCGATGGCTTCCTATTCATACAGCTTTAAAAGAGGGAGCCCCGGTGGTGCAATGGGTTAAAGCCTTGTGTCGGACGGACTGCTGACCAACAGGTCAATGGGTCCAATCCGAGGAGAGCAGGTTGAGCTTCCCCTGTCAGCTCCAGCTTCCTATGCGGGGACATGAGAGAAGCCCACAAGGAATATAAAACATCAAAACATTTGGGCATCCCCTGCACAATGTCCTTGCTGATAGATGGCCAATTCTCTCACACCAGAAGCAACTTGCAGTTTCTCAAATTGGTCCTGACACGAAAAAAAAGCTTTTAAAGAAGATTAAGATGAATCAATAGAATGTATTAAAAGAAGAGAAAGTTAAGTATAGCTAAGTTATCAGTTACTATGGCTTATGCCACCTCTAAGATGAGGTGTAATACAAGTTTCAAAGGTAAGTGCGGGAAAATAGTATCAGAGGTACATATTAGGCTTGGGTAACTACGGAAAAATTTGGCTCTAAACTCGTTTCGTTTTTAGGGGGGTCCTTGCGTTTCGTTTTTTAAAGAATTCCGAAATTTTCCTTTAAAAAAGTTCGAAATATACGAAATTTGTAAAATTACGAATAGATTCGTTAATGGCGGACGCGATTGCGCAATATGGTAAAAAACCCTCCAAATGGGACAGGGGGAACTTCTGAAGCTTCCCTCTCCCTCTGTTGTTGACTGTTGGTGTGATAATTTATTTTTTATCACTGATAAAACAAACAACAACTATAAAACTTGCACCAGACATACGGAAATAATTACGAAACAATTACGAAACAATTTCGAAACAATTTTGAACCAATTACGAAACAATTACGAAACAATACGAAATAAATTGGAAAAATTGTTTCGATTTTTAATTACTCCTCACAGTAGTCCTGCATGGCTCAATATTGGATCGTAAGCTAATTTAAATACGAATTAATAACGAATTACGAAATTAACGAACGAAACCGCCCAAGCCTAGTACATACTCTTCAACTGAGCCAATTTGGTAGAGATAGTTTCAACTGATCCTCTATTGTCTCACTTCCAAATGATTAAAAAAGTCTTATATTCACTCACTTCTCATTTCAACCCCTTACTTCAATTGCTCCAAAGTTCAAAATGTAAAAGGAGTTTTCATTCAACTCAGATGAGAGAAGAGAGTAAGGGTAGAATCTTGCTCTTCTCTTTGGGCTCAGTCAAAAGCAAATTTCATAGTTCATGTTTTTTTCTTCATTACTAATTTTGCCATCGTCACCACACTGATACGCATGGCCCCATATGTCCCCATTTTCATCTATGAAATGTTGGAGGATGCACTTGGTGAAACAACACATTACTGGCCTTACTAAGCTTTCCACCTCGCCCACAAGCCTCTTATGTTGCTATTTAATTTGCAAACCATTTATCACATTTTAAAGTCCTGCAGACAAAATACTAAAGTTTTGAAACAAAAGTATACACAGGGCAATTTGAAGTCTTAGCAGTGCTTGAAGGCAACTAGTTACAACTAATTACTTACTTTTAATGAGCTTCTTGACCCAGTAATAGAAGTATAGCCAGCCAAATGATATTAGGATTGTAATTTAAAGACATATTTTATTATTTCATAAAAGTAATCTCAGTTATTTTGAAAATGAGAGAGTAATTATTTAAAAATATAACAATAGTAAATAATAACATTTGGAGTCTTGTTACTAATTGCTTTTTAAAATGAATATATCTAAATCTGAATTTGGGATAATATTTTCCCAACTGGAATTAGCATACTTGCTTAGACAACACATTTGTAAAATCTCAAAGGCAGAAAAGTCCCAGTTCTGGAAGAAAATATGACACCAGAACACACTTATAATATATCCAACTTTTTGCAAAGACAAGCTACACTGGGTAACGTGTAAAGTAGAGCAGCTCAGGCATTTGAGAACCCTAGCACTGCAGTCTGTCACTTCTCTATTAGCTGTCATGATTATGCTTCACTTTAGGGACTACAGGAAAGCAGGAAGGTGACTCATGTATTCTTTTGCAAATTAATAGTATTTCATGTTGCTAGATAAAAGATTGACATTTCAGCTTGGAATATATATTAACCTCAGAATCACTGTTGTTATCTGCTATGTTTGATTCAATTAAGGAAAGCAGTGGGAGGCAGATTTTGTTCAGAATGGGGGTGGGGAAAAGAACATTTCGGATAAAAAGAGACTTCTAGATTTGGTAACATTCAACCAGAATTTAAATACAATCTTGTCCCCCAAGCAAAGTTCTGTAGGTTGTACAGGGCATACTCTACTCCACTCAGGGTGAATCTTCCCTCTGCAAGGTCAAGACAGGCTTTGCTTGTTCACTAACCCAGTGGTTCTCTGCCTGTGAGTCCCCAGATGTGTTGGCCTTCAATTCCCAGAAATCCTAACAGATGGTAAACTGGCTGGGAATTCTGGGAGTCGTAGGCCAAAATACCTGGGGACCCACAGGTTGAGAATCACTGCACTAGCCTCTTTAGCAGCAGTGACTTATGGACAGAGCTGCATATAGAGTTATCCCTCTCTGACATAGTAAGTCAGGGGGTTCCTATTTTCTTCTCCCATCCTGAGCATAGCTTTCCCTTAATAATGAGATGAACATGTAAGAATGGAAAGAACATTCAAACAATATTCAAATAATGGATGAAAACATGGTTTTGAGTGTTGAATTACCCTGGGCACATCTCCACAGACATTTTTATCCTGAAGGATTAGTGAATCAGCTCCATGGTGGCTACATGACACTCAGACCTGATACATATAAACATAAGCCAAGTTTCCTTTGTGAATGTTGTTTAAAAACAGCATGGCTTTTGAAGACTTTCTTGTAGCAGGAAGAACATAGCTTAAACTTCTTTTTGCTTCCCTCAAAAAAATGACTTCATCAGAAAAGTCATTTTACACATAAGAGGATGCTTTTGCCCCAGTTGAGCCATGGAGCCCCACACCACCTAACAGACGACACAGGCTGACTTACAGCAGGGCTCCATGGCTCAATTGGGGCACAAGCATTCTACAATGCTATGCCGGGAAAATGAGAGGCAGTGCCAGCAGTGCCAGCAGTGGGGGTAAGCTGCATGGCACCCAGCCGTGTAGACGAGCGGGAAGGGTAAGTACTGCAATCGGACAACGCAGTCGTCAGATGATGTACAACATGTGAAGGGAAAGAACTGCTACAGCCCCTGCTGATTCACCATGAAGGCTGGCAAATCACCCCTGGGGACCTCACAATTGTGATGAGGTCCATAGAGAGGAATTATTTCCCTATTAATGTGGCTCAGGCTCCATTCCCCCAGAAGCTATGGCATGAATTCAATTGTAGGTTCCTGCAAGATTTATTTAACCTATTCGATCAAATGGCTTTATCTATATGTTGGGACAATATTCAAAAATGGATTAAATGGGTTTACTCTATTGATAGGATTGAGGCCTATGTACCTGCATCACAACTGCATGTAAACAATTTATAAGCCATGGTGTTTGTGGCTACTACAACAATTAGACCAGGGCCAGGAAAAGATCTAAACAGACAACATAGATGATGGATGAGAACTGCAATCCAATACCATCCCAAGGGCCAAGTGTTCCCCATTCCTGTTATGCTTAATTTAACTGCATTGCTATTAAATTGGCAACCTCATTATAATCATAGAAGGCATATTCAAAAGGTTAATGTGTGGATAGAACTGTTTTTCCACTCAGTGCTAGAGACCAAATAAGGGGTTGAAGAGCTATTAACAGGATAAAAACCTGGAATGAAGGTATGGATACATAGGTGAAGGAACAATCACTGCAATACAAAGGCAAAGAACAATACTATACTTACTGGGACTTCACTGTCTATGATTGGGAATTGATGAATTATTCAGCTATCTTGTGTTCCTAGACACTCTTGGCTTGCCTGTACTCTTGCCCAAAAACTTATATAAGTTTTTAAGCCAAACAAATCACAATTATCTTTTTTCATGAACAGCAAATATTTTGATTATCTTGTCCTGAGCAGCTGGAATATGAGTGAGTACTCCATGCTATGCCATCACATCAATTTTCTCCATCAGTTCTAGGAGATTTACTACAGTGGCTTCACAACAGTAAAATGTTTGTTCACACCCCCAGCAAACATTATGCACAGAATTCAGTGAATACATTCATTGAACTAATCCCAAAATAAACTACAAAAACTGTAGGAACCGTAATGTATCAGCTATGATCAGTGAGCTAGTGTAGGCTGCCTGTTTCATCCCATTTTCTCCAAGCACAGCTAAGCAAACCACAGAATTTTGCTCCATGGTTTGTTTATCATGTTGTCTGTATTCAGGCACAGCTGCCACTGAGATTTGTTTCTCTCTCACCAAACCAGATACGAAATCCACAAGCAAACTTAAAATGATCTGCCTCCTCGGTTTCTGTTTTTGGGGGTAAGAGAAATATAACAGAGTAGCAGCTGTTTGCAAGACATGATGAACCATGGAGAAAAGCTGCTTTCAACTGCCAAAGGGAGTTATCTGTAGCATCCACTGAGGGCCCTTCCAGACAGCTTCATAATCCGGGACAAAGAAATGGGGCAAAAAATTGAACTACTTGAAAGCAAGTCCAAACACGGAGCTGTCAGTCTTGACAAATAGTCCCTGGCATACTGAAAGGTTTGTTTGTACTGGATTTTAGAGATCTGCAAAAATGGACATGGGACATCCACTGGAAGTTTTCTTTTCTTTTTAAATTGACTCTCTGAGATGTGCTGAACCTCATAAGTACTGATGCAGATATATGAATGTGCACACAAGCAGATTTTTTGACATTATCTCTCCTCACCCTCCTGCTGCCTTTACATGTGCCCTCTTAAACCCTGCTTCCATTTGGGGTCACTTGCCTGCTATTTTGGTGCCCACTGTGCAATTAGCTTTCCACTCCTGCTTGCCTAGCTGGGTTGCCGGGGGGGGGCATTTACTCACATCCAGTGAGAGAGATCATTTGGAAAATAGTCCCTGCAGAGACTGTTTTTCAGGGACAGGGCTATCTTAGCCCTGCAGGCCCACCCTGAAGCTTATTCAAGATCTGGTGCCAACCCACCCTTCTACCGACTTACAATGAATTTATTGGGTCCCCTCTGGGGCTGGGTAGGAATCCCCCTCTATGTTCTAGGGGTTTTTTTTTTACCTAAACCATGCACTGTTTCTTTATGGGCTAATTGGTGTTCATGGATCTCAAATAGGCTATCATGTGGGAAACAGGGGATCACATCTTGGTGTACACCTAAGGCATCCCTTTGTGGTGTAGGCCAAGAATGGGAACCTTCACCTGTGGTTTAAACAATCAAGGTGCGGGCGAACAAAAATGGCCTTGGAGCAAGGGGAGTTCTGGCCTCAATAGATCCTCTGGACTTGGGGAAAAATTCTCTATACCATTTCCCTGAGCAGTTGCCCTGGAACTAGAGCAGTTTTATTGCACCCGGAACCCAGGTGTCTCGCCCAAATTAGCTGAGGAATAGGTCTTGAATAGCCACTGCCTCAGCTTATTCCACACCAAGCTCATACCCTTTAAAATTGTTTTGCAGGTCACAGAAGTGTTAAGCAGGTAACATTAATAAACGTTGTCCATAGTTATTCCCATATTATTGTATGGTCTTGTTATTTCAGTGGTTGGGGGCAAATTCAAGCTCTGTTTAATTTCATAAATATGTGCCCAAAGGAATGGTTGCAGAGAGTTCTCATGGGAATTGCTTTCCATTTGTGCTTCCATTTAGTCACCTGTGTGTCTTTGACTCCTTCTGTTTACAGTCCTCATCAGCTGTTTCAAGATTTTAAAATGTGCACATGTGCTGGACCAGCCCACACCAGCCTATTGCAATGGAGTTCTGCTTTTTGTGAGTGCCAGAATATACAATGATGTGAATATGCATTTTTGGGTGATATCGAATTTTAAGCACACATTTTTTTAACCTGTGTTTTTCAGCCAATGATGCAATTCAGGGCATATTTTTGGCCAGCATCATCTAACCACCCCTCCCCCACCTTACCCTGGTTTTTCTTGGATTTCAGGGTCCCTGTAGAAGGGCTCTGAGGCACACTGCTTGTCTTCTGCAAACCAGGGTTCCACTGATCTCTGGCTGACCATGAAATGCCAGCATGCACAAACCATTAAAATATGTGGTCCTGCATTTTACATTCTATTAATGTAGTCTGTGCAAAGGGATAAGATTGAAGATTTTCTAGGCAACTGATTTTTCTGGATAAATTAATTAAGAGTAAACATTACCTCAGCTAACCTGAATGTCATGAATTAAGATGCTGTAATATTTACATCTTCTCAGTTTGCCATTTGATTAGTCTATTTTTAGAACACACTTAATTAACTAAAGTACCTTTAATCTGTTGATATTTAATGCTTAATAAGATGCTATCCTGCATCCTACCATTGTACACATTTGTGTGTGTATTTATCCTCTTGTTTTATGATGGGTTGTTTGCTAAAATATCATTTTAAAATAATGAACCCAAAATACACTGATTAATTTGCAACTTGTAGGTCATAAAAGGCAATAAAACAAACCTATATGCTTTCTATTTTTATTGATTTTATTGGTTTTTTACTGGAATAATGCATGAAGCTGTTAGTAACTGTGAATTTTACTGTAAGTTGTGATGATTGTTGTGATGCTGGCATCTAATCGTGCCTTTGCTGTGTAAGCCGCCCTGGGTCCCCTTCGGGGTGAGAAGGGCGGGGTAAAAGGCAATAAAACAAACCTATATGCTTTCTTATATATATTGCCAGAGGCTCATAGACTGGGCAGTATCTATCTGCCTCATTGCTTTGCTGCCAAGGACTCCTGGGAAGAAAGATGGAAGATAATCTTGGTCCATAGAGGGAAATACTACACCAGGGATGGGAAACAGATGGCTCTCCAGATGTTTGAACTGCAGACCCCATTTTCCTTCACATTGCCATGCTGGATAGTGCTCATGATAGTTGCAGTTCAACATCTGGAGAGCCACATGTTCTCCACAAACTAATCTGTAAGGAGGACAAAGAACATCTACCTATGTTGGCAGGCTTTCCAAGAGCAATGAGTCTCTCTCTGTAGCCTTATAAATGGGGCAACGTGTAAGAAAATAGACACTTTTGATAGTTTCTTCAGGATTCCATGGTAGGATTCCCTGCCCAATAACCAAGGTATGGATTGTAGTAAGACAGTATCCATCTTGGGTTGAAAGATAGCTTGGAATAAAAGGCTTCAAGATTTCTTTTATTGAACTAGTAGAATAAGGAACCAGTGAAATTGAAAGTTAATTGGAACATAAGGATGTAATGTAAGCACTTCAGGGAGAGTGTTTCAAAACCAGTGTAGGATCACTGCTTTCATGATTGGAATGCTATAACGCGCGCGCACACACACACATACACACACACACACACACACACACAAAGGTTTTGTCTTTTGCTAGATCCTGGGAAATGTTTGATAAATAACACAATTGGAGAAGAACTGAAGAGAGAGAAGACCATCAGTACACCACATAAAATACAGGTGTACATTACAGTACTTTGGCATAGATATCGTTGTCCCCTAACTGCTGAACCATTTTATCAAACTATGAATGCTCTGTTCGTGAAATCCAAAGAACCTGGCCACAAATGAACTGGAGGTGAGAAATCCTGAACATCGGGCAATACTGAATAAGCCCTCTTCTGAGGCTTCAAATCACTTGCTTTGTGTGTTTCTATTGCTGCCCAAAGCACAGCTTGTGCGCTCTGCAACTAGAGATTACACATCGAGAACTATTGAGTCTGTCATGGCTTTCTACAGTATACAATTAGAATAAAGCTGCCTGTTTTACTCTGGCACTTCTGTAACAGTGAAAGCAAATGTCATTCAATAGCAAAGTCAATAACTCTGAAATTCACTCTTTCAACTGCTCAAAGCACTAGCATAACCAGATTCACAGTTTTGTAGTGGAATGTTGACATGCACAAAAAATCGTAAAAGATAATGCCTGCATTATTCCTCTCCCTTAAACTTTCCTGTTTTTGCAGATCACTTTATTCCCTGAATGCATCTGCATTCTGAAACTTCATATACACATAAAATGCAGAATTAATTTCCAAATCAGTCACTCTTCCAGATTGGTTCCAAAGACATGGATTATGACCCACAGTGGCATGCAAGGAAATCAGTCAACATAAACAATAATCCAGTGCTAGAAAAGAAACAAGAAAAGAAAAAAGAAGTGAACAAAATATAGTGTCTGGTTGCATCTCAGTCACATTGATCATGGTTTTCCCCCTCCTTGTTATTGAGACATGGTAACCCCCACCCCCTGCAAGATTTATAGTTCATCAATGGCTCAGAAATAGATATATGATTTTTTCCTTTTTATAAAAGACCATTTCCAGACTTGCTCAAGTTCAAGGCATCAGAAGATCAAGACCAGACCAACAGCAGCTGTAAACCCCTAAATTCTATTGTATCAAACCCGTCAACAAACTGTATTTATAATTTTAACTGCAAGCTTTATCTATTTCCTATATACATTGTATATGAACTGTTTTATAAAATTGTACAAAATGTAGCTTAGGGACAGCCATCTTCGGTAACTTTGCTAAGATAACCCCCTAAGAATAAAACTTCCTCTGGCTGTTCCTCAAGCCAGATAATCATCAGAGTCATTGTTTATATGTAAAGATAGAAGATCGCCTGCAGCAGCCAGATTAGCCCAAAGATGTTTGTGTGATTCACCTGAAACTGAGAGCCTCCCCCACCTCATGGAAACAGAGACTTAAGAGTATGTGTATTCATCAACTCCTTTATTAACAGCCCAGTCTTTGATTGCCCAAGATTGGCACCCTTGTCTCCCAAGCCTCGGACTTTGTTTTCGGGCTCCATATCTTTGTCTAACACTGCATGAATTGCTGAGCTAATCAAAAGCTCATTAACATTCCTTTGGCACCTCCCAGGGGCTGTCCCAACAGCTGATTGGTTTTTTGACTGACCAATCCCCAGCCTTCATTCTCCCCACCAATACAATCCACACCTGGAAGCTGTGACGTCAGCGAAGCTTTTGGCCAATCCTGGTGTAGATACTAGCCAACCTCTTTTTTGGCCAAACAGAGGAGTGAGTGGGAGGTTTGAATGGTTGTCATAACTGGGTAAGTGTCAGTACTTGGAAGCTCTTGGAATAAAAGTATGCTCACAAAGGCAAATCTTTGGATACAGCTTCATTTCCATCTTACCATAAACGATAGGAAGACAGTACTGGAGAATTCCTGCCAAACCCCTGTGCATATCATCCGACTGTCCTATCCTCCTCTACAGGCTACATTCCATTCCCAAGGTTAACCTACAGTTTCTAATCTCCCCAGTCCAGATGGCCCTTATCTCAGCTGTGCTTCTCTCCTTCTTCCCTCTTCCTTTCAACCTCCATGTCATGAGGTAGATGGAACAGCTCATTCTAAGCTGGTGTGGACATCATCCTGACAATAAGGTGTTTCTCTGTATCTTTACGCTTGTACATTTTTAAGCAAACTGCTTGTACATGCATTATTTTTTGGCTGAATCATAATGGCTTATCTTCAACCTGGTGAGTTGTTTCTCTATCCTGGCCCTTCTGGTTTTAGCATATTTTCGTTGGGCACTGATCCTCTTATCCACAGTCCAAGCTAAATCACTACATTCTGCCTTATAAAAACCATGCAGATCACTCTTTTGTTAGAAGAAAAGAGTCAATAAATTATACTACAAATGTCATCACTGACACCTTACTTGTATAACCTAAAACCAGCAAGATCTTGGCGCAGGACAAACCATATTTCCAAAATGCTGTAAATTGTTAATCCACATAAATGGCTTTCTTTATATATCCATATTCACAGTTTGGTAAATGGGGCATTATGATCCTTTTAGGAAGCGGAGTAATTAGTTTATTTTCCAACAAAAAGTTTGCTGCCACTATTCATTCATCAGTCTCTCGGGACAGTCATTCTAATACTTGGCTTGGTAATCTATAACATGTAGTACAACAATAAACCTGTGCCAGTCCACAGCTCTTTGGGGAGAATAGTCTAATGCTAACTTTCCCAACATTATCTTGCTTCTTTTATTCATCCTTCAGGCTGCAAAATACCCCACAGAGCTCTGTCAGGAAATGCACTGAGGGCAATGCTATTTTGTGAGACTGTCATGCCCGTTGCATCTTGGCTTCTTCTTTGAGGCAGGTGTTTGGAAAAAAAAGAAAAAGAAAAACAACTCCACCAACATTAAATCCTGCTGTGTCTACTTTTAACAACAAAGCAAAATACAACTCAGCCTCATTCCACTGAAGCAAATGAAGCAGTGGCTTTCTTTCGGCTCACTGCCTCTCCGGAAGTGTAGTTGGTGACAGTAATCTCCAAAATAGGTCTGCAAAGCAGAGCTCTCCTTTCCCTCTTCACCCTTCTGAAGAGCACTGATAGATTAAAAACAGTAGGACAGAGAAGGGAGAAGTTGCTGAGTCCTTAATGGCACTAGAACTCGGCGATCGCATGTGGAGAGGAACATTGCTACAGTTCGTGACCTTGTCTTGGCGCACGCAGTGCTGATTATAGCAAAGAATCAAGCAGATGCGAAGGAAAATTGAGCTGCATCTCTACAGAACTCCTCTTTGGTAAATGGGGCATTATGATCCTTTTAGGAAGCGGAGAATAACATCGCTGTCTGTGTGAAGTTGCAACAATGGTGGAAATTCTTTTTATTATTGTTATCCTTATTCTAACAGAAGGAGACACAACTGATTGCTGCTGGCTACAACCTACAAAGAATACTTAGGTTAATTGGAGCCAAGAGGGCAGAAAAACATAAGAGCGTTATTTTATAGTTCTCTGTGTATATGTGGATGTGCTTTTATTTGAGTGTGTAAAGTCCTCATATTCTACTGCCATTTTTTCTATTTGTTCAGGTCTCAAAAACAGGTTATTTTATTTTCTAATCAAAATGAAAATTAGGCAAGTATGCAGATCTAGAGACAAAGAAGTGTTTTGGTGGGGAGAAGGTGTATTGTTCAGATATACAGTGGCAGTACATTTTAACAGAAAGTTGAACATCCAACTATAGGAAATATACACTCACTATGCAACAAGAGGGGGTGAGCTTGTGTCTCTCTAAATGTTACAATGCCCATAATTCCACTGCCCAATATTTCTGGGCTTCTGGATAAAGGAGTCCAAGAATGTTTGCAGCTGCCCACCCATGCTCACTTTATTAGTGGAGCTATCTTCAAATGTTCTCCGCAGAAGATATTGGTACACCTTGCTTTAAAAGTTAACACTAGAGCTGACTCAGGTCACATCTATGCTAAAAACGTAGGTCAGTGTGAAGCTGGCAGAGAAAGAAGTAATTCCACTGTGCAGATGATTACATAGGACGTCCTGGAACTGGTTCAACACCAAATGGTATTTATATGCACCACAGAGGCTGGCCTCAAACCAGTTCCAGAATCCCCAGTATCTACTGTTTTATGGTCATGGAGGAATCGTTGTTTTTTTTTAACTGCTCCCACAGCTGTGAGCATTTTTGGATCACTGGAGCACTTGCCCCTTACTCGGTTTTGCCATGTGAAGTGGTGTACGCTTAGATGTGCTGATGCACATTACAAACTGTATTTGGAATATCCTTCAACTTTGCTTTTCCAGGTTTAAAGTCCTTAATGCATATTGATCTGTGTGTTCACAGAGTGCTTCATCTAAACACCATGCCGGCAAGCTCCCTTTTAACTGAATTAAGTGGTTAGTGTAGATGTACCCTCAGAGGATACATCTACACTGTGTAATTAATGTAGATTGACATCACTTTAACTGCTATAGCTCTATATCATGGAATCCTGGATTAGTGGTGAGGTACCAGTGTCCTTGGCAGAGAAGGTGAAAAATCTGGTAAAGCAAAAGCTCCCATGATTCATAACGTTGAGTGATGGCAGTGAAAGTCAAAGTTCATTCATTCTACAGTATAGATGCATTTGGTTTCAAAAAGGGACCCTGCTAGTTTGGGCAGAGTATACTGGGAGTTGTAGTTCATAAAAGTAATCTCTTTATTCTCTGGCTGAACTAACATTTCAGGCATTCTGTTTTCTAACAATGGTCAACCAGTTGTTTAGACAGAGAAGCACATCATAAGGGGAACAGTTCTCAGTTAGGAACAGTCTTGGCACATGGCTAAATTTCGTATATTATAATGAATAATAATTGTACATTATTATGCAACAGAGAGGTGATGCACAAATATCCACCCAACCTAATTCTGTAACGTTGGGTGCACCTACACTGTAGAACTGATGCAGTTTGACACCACTGGATAAATGCTATAGAATCCAGGTATTTGAAGTTTGATAAAGCACCAGAGCTCTTTAGCAGAGAAGATTAGGGACCTAGAAAAAACAACAAGTCCTATGATTCCATAGCACTAAGCGATGGTGGCTAAAATGGTGTTAAACCACATCAATTCTACAGTATAGGTGCACCCATTGTCTAACCCAGGGAAAGGAAGACAAAGAACATCCCTTTTGAATCTGAAGGTCTAACCCAACTATTGGGTGTACTGGTCACAGATAGATGGTTCTAATATACCGTCCCCTTTCTCAGTCACATAAAGCAGCAGTCACCTTTACATCTTGAAGAAAAATGGCATTATGCCCACCTGCATCACTTCTCTTCTGCCTAGTTTGCCAGGCATATGGTGGAATTGGCAGTCATTTTTGTTTTTCCAGCCTGTTGCACAGCCCACCTGTGTCTGAGACTCATTGACTGCATGAATTGCTGACCGAGTGAGAGCCTTCTGGGCTGTTTACAGCCAAACTAACTGAGGAAGCATAGGACAATATGAAGCCATGCCATTCTGCTAATGCAAATGTTGTTATGCTTGCAGATATATAATAGTAGACTGTGTGCAAGAAGGGAATCCAATATAGCTCCAATTGCTCAATTGGTCACACAACAGGTTGCCCAGGTGGTTGTGTGTTTAGGAATCATAAAAACAAATGTGTTGTGGGCTGCAAAATTAGAGAGAGAGAAACATAAAATCTGCCACTGAAAGGGGAATGATGCTATGGAGAAGATGTGATGGAACAAGATGTAAGGTAAGCAAGCTGTAAATAAATGCTTCTACAGGTGAAGAGAAAAAAGAGAGGACATCACATGGGAAATAGAAAGAAAGAAAAATGGTTTGAAAATAAGCAAAGCATTATTTTGTGACTAGTATATTGATGTGGCCCTCCACCAAAATAGAAGAGGAGCCCTCTGAAGTGATTTCAATGCTATAATCCTGATTTAGAGTCAGTATAATGTCTCAGTGGGTTAAAGCGCTAAGCTGCTAAACTTGCTGACTGAATCCGGGGAGCAGCATGAGCTTCTGTTAGCCCCAGCTTCTGCCAAACTAGCAGTTTGAAAACATGCAACTGTGAGCCGATCAATAGGTACTGCTCCAGCGGGTAGATAACAGTGCTCCATGCAGTCATGCTGGCCACATGACCTTGGAGTTGACTACTGACAATGCTAACTCTTCTCAACTCATGCACTGCCCATCTTCAACCATGACCCCCCCCCCCCTTTTTTATATAAGTTTTGCAAGAATTGTGCAACTCCAACCACGGCTTTGTCTCTGTCCAAGTCTGAAGTTGTGTAGTTAATTACTACTGATTTTCAAAGTACACAAGCATTGTCCCTAAAACACTAAAATATTCATAAAAATGAAGATTTATTTGCTATTCCACACCTACCTCATGGATTCTGCAAGGGGAGGTGTACTATTGATAACAAAAGTTTATTTTTGTGCTTCAGGGGCATGCATGAACTGAAATATTGGTAAAATGAACATAGGAAGTCTTAGGACACTTCTAAACTAGCATAGGATGCATCTCAAGCTAAAAATGCTGATTGAAATATGTATTGTGGTTACACATGGCAGCTGTAGTCCACTGCATTGGTGGGAGACCAGTCTCTCTACCCTCCCTGCAGAGCCTCCCTACCTCCCTGCATTTCACTCCCCAACCCATAAAGGAAAAGCCTCCTTGCCATTGCAAGAGGCTGTCTTCTTCCTGGATCGAATCGCTGCAGACACAATGGAGCTTTGGAGCAGCCCACCCCCTCCTACAAAGCTCCACACCATCCAGAATGACATGATCGAGGAATGACACTATCCAGAATTTTGATCTGTTGTGCCACCTCAACAGACTTTGGAAACGCATTCTGCTGGCTAAAAACAAGAGTGTCTCATTTATTTAAAAAGGACTCTCTGACTGTGAATTGAAGACTGCTGTGAGGTGGCTTGACAATGACATCATGAGACTATGAGCATTTCCATTTTTAGTTAGGGAGCTCATAATGCACGCTACACAATATTCCACAGTTTTTTCAGTTGCCTGAGCTAATGTAAGATCATATGAACTTTCTGCCCATTCATAAAGCAATTGGGGCATTATATTTTACCCAGGATGATGTGACACAACCCTTGTGAAGATGTTCTCTGGGGTGCAGAAATGTGTGTKTGGAAGATCACAACCATGCTTGTGCTGGTARGGCTGTACCAGGAGCTCCAACTTTATTTTCTTTCTGTTATCTGTTTGCAGTCATAGGGCAGGCCTCCTGTCCATCATAATTAAGRTTTGGTTCRGRCCCTTMTTCAGGGCTRTGGGAGGGAAAGGAGSCATTTTTTTGGVCYYRCTCWCARAAGGAAGRTAAADTATAGGARYTAGACCAGCTCGTCCCYTAGAAAAGCTTSTTTTCTCAAGAGCATCCAGGGAAAAGGAACATCRYGGGAAACAGAAACAGAAATTCCAGGGAAAAGGTCCCAAGGCTCTGGCTGAGAGCTCACAACCTCTCAGCCTCACAGCAATCAGAGGGAAAACAGCCCTGAAGTTTTCAAAGAATTCTCTGAGGGAGGACAGCATTACAGATCCATGGAACTCCAGCTGAAACATCTACAAGCCTCGGCTGGTAGGTCTACTCGATACCCAGACGCATTTGGAATCGGTAGTAGGACCCACACCGATGAGGCATAGATAGTAAACAGCCTGGGAGAGGATAAATAGGGTTTTTTCCTACAGAGAAAGTACAGTTAATCAAAGTCAGGTACCAGTCCATTGAGGACTAGACTAAGAAAGCCTTGAAGTGTTGTTTGAACCACTGAAGATTTGTTGTTTGTTCCATAATAAAGATTTTGTTGTATCATTAAAGACTCTAAAGACCATCACTTCAGAAAAATGCTATTTGTTTAGATGAGTCAATGTGGGCAACTTCCATTGCCCCCAATGCCCAGGCTCCCAAGTCAAGTTCCTCAAACTGACTCTGAAACATATGTGTAGCAACATATGCTAGGAATTGTACTTCCTGGCATATGTTTCTATAAAATGCCTGCATAGGACTATGTGAATAATGTAAATCAAAAGACATAGATCTCTTCGTTTAGGGATTTTCTGCCTTCTTGGGGGGGAAAAAAACAAGACAAAAAGGAAACAGTGAAATGTTTTGTCTTTTGGAAAACATTTACTTCCAGAGAGTACTAGAAGAAAAACATATCACAGAACTGACAGCATCTACTCTGTGGGCAGACAAGAGGGAGTCTCTTTGTGTTCATCAAGGGAGTTTAGGTTGCCTGCAACAAATCAAGACTGGTACCAACAAAGATTGCCCCTGAGATTTCTTGTGGATGCAGAATGTTTCATATTCCTAAGATGCCTTTTAGACAAGCTATAAACCATGTTATAACATCTGGTCCGGAGCCAGTAAGAAGGTTCCTGCACCTTGCGTTGCAATGTAACAAATGCTTCATAGAGGAAGTATGCCTACA
Organism: Anolis sagrei ordinatus; assembly: GCF_025583915.1. Lineage (NCBI taxonomy): Eukaryota > Metazoa > Chordata > Lepidosauria > Squamata > Anolidae > Anolis > Anolis sagrei. The sequence goes on along the minus strand of NW_026847438.1, from coordinate 159,652,753 downwards.
ATGTCGAAAGAAGTTACTTGTTTGAAAAACCAGACAAATTGAAATCAACAAAGTGTGATTTGAGAGAAACCAAGGGTACAACTACACTGTAGAATTAATGCAGTAAAATCATTGTCCAGTGCTAAGGAATCTTGAGAGGTGCAGTTTTACAAGGACTTTAGCCTTTTCTGCCAAAGAGTGCTAGTGCCTCCAAATCCCATTGAGCCATGCCAATTAAAGTGGTGTCAAACTACATTAATTCTACGACAGGAGTGTCATCTATAGAATGAACTAAATATTATATTATATTATTATATTAGTATATATTTTTTCATGTCAGGAGTGAAGCCACTTCTTGTTTGGCAGAATTGGCTGCCAAACAAGGACATTGGACATTGACCAGGGGACGCCTGGATGTTTTACCATCCCATGGGAGTCTTTTCTCATGTCCCCACATGAGAAGCTGGTGCTGACACATGGGAGCTCACCCCGCTCCCTGGATTTGAGCCACCAACCTTTTGGTCAGCAATCCTGCTGGCACAAATGTTTAACCATTGTGCCATCGGGGGCTCCTATTACCATATATGAAGGTATATTATATAGTAAGTAAGTAACTTTATTACAGTTCATGACCAGACCATAACAAGGGCACCCAGTCCTACACATCCACTTCAAACCCAAGGGGTTATATACTTCAAACTTCAACAAGTTTAAAAATCTAAAATCTAAAAACCACATACAATTAGTTATTGAAACCCAACTCAACCCACAAGATTCTCCGAGGGCAGTCTAAAGGGAAGTAGTGGGGGATTATATATACCTTCAAAGTGGTTCCAATTTATGGTAGTATATTTATGTGTATTGTGACATTTTCCCATTTTGGAACTCATGGCAGCTTATAAGAGTTAAGCAAACATAGTTAAAATGCATAAAATGCAAAAGTAAAACAAAATCAAATAATTAAATCATCATCAAATTAAAACCATCTTAAAACACACACACACAGCAGCAGCAACAACAAATAAAAGTTCAGTCAATTAGACAAGGGCTAAAATATTTCTCAAAGTCTTACCAGAATCAAAAAGTTTTTACTCGCTTGCTGAAAGATAGTAAGGAAGTTTTGCTGTTGGATGGCTATTAACTTTGAAGACTAAGATCCTGTGAATAGTAAATCAGAAGCTGTGTGCTTAAAAGAATGAGTTACAAAAATCACAGTACTATTGTTAGGTTATATAAAAACATGTGTCTTCTTTAGATTTACCAGAATATATATATATCAACAGAAAATGGGAATTAGATATAGAACCAATGTATCTTCAGAGCTTTGGGATTTTCTATAATGTACTAAAGTGGCTTGCTTGGACTTTGAATAATGTCGCCAGGGATTTTCTTTGGATGAATATTAGGAAAAGTTCTTCTTTTTGAAAATATTATCTTGTTCGTATCCAACTCCAACCAGAATAAGCAGGATTTATGGAGGAATGGATGATGTGTACTTGGTGTTAGAAGTAACCAAAGCCGATTTATATTATTTTGTTGAGACTTGTACTAAATTTACAATATGTTAGGCTTGTGTTAAAATGAAACATGTCAAGTTAAGCTTTCCCAGTTCCATAATTATACTGTTGTGTTACAGTTAAAATGTTGCATTATCAGAAAGCTTAGAGAAAATTTATTTATTTATAGTTATGCAAACAGCCATTTCTTTTAAATGGAAAATAAATGAGTATATCCTTCTTTAGATGACTGGCTTATTCTTGCATGGGAAATAATTGCTAGTTTGGTTAATTTCATGTAAGAAAAGTGGGGAGGAAAACAGCAGGAACGTTTTATCAGGAGATGGAGTTTATTTGTCACACACTATATAAAATGACAAAGCACACGCTTTATGTTTTATTATATTACAGTTGTTGCTGCTGTGTACCTACAAGCCATTTCCAACTTATGACAGCTATAAGGCAAACCCATCATGAGGGTTTCTTTGGCAAGATTTGTTTGGAGATGGTAGTGGCATTGTCTTCTTCTGGAGATGAGAAAGCATGGAATACTCAAGGTTACTTTGTAAGTTCTCATGGATCAGAAAGGATTTCTACCCTGATTTTCTTTACAGTCACCATAGGTCAGAAACAACTTGAAGGCAACAACACCAAGGTCTCTGTATAAATGAGCTGGATTTTTGTTCTGGGCTGTTTTTCACAGTTTTGATGGAAAGCCACACACAAAGAAGTTCTTTATGAAATACTTTGCTGACATGTATTTGTGTATGAAATATTTTTCTTAGTAGGAAAATGCACAGAACTTCCAACACCACCTTCTTCTGCAATCCTGACATTTTATTCATTGGAATACTATTGAAGGAACTGCCTTTCCTTCAAGCAACAAGGTTGCATTTTAAAGGACACATTTTAAGGACATTTTCCCAATTGCCTCATGTGTCTATGCATTCTTTTCAGGTATATTTATTATTGAGGCAAAGTGGAGGTATTCTGGCACATTTTTATGTCATTCTCATATTCATCCTGAGAGCTATCGTTGAGAAAACCCTCATCAAATGGGCCTATGGCAATGGTGTGAGTGTGAGAAGGGCTTGTATTTCATCTGGAACGATGTCCTATAAGTCGTTATAGGCCATCATTAGCACTTTGAAGTGTGTCTGGAAATGAATAGTGAATGAAATGCTGTTTTTATTCTCCCTATAACAATACTGCAGTGGGGAAATAAAGTGAAAAAACATGAAAATAGAAGAAATATAAGTAAGGAAAAGAAAAGAAAGAAGAATGGGATGGTTAGAAACACTGTCATTTGCAATAAACCTTTTCAGAAATTTTCAGTGGATCCAGGAAATCACTTCCTTGTTTCAGATGTCCATGTTTTGCTTCCTCCACTTACAATATTAGACCCAAAGAGCAAACCTTCAGCACAGGTTTAAGCATTTTATTGTGTGATAAAGCAATGGTAAGGAACTCAGAAAAGCAACTCTGAGTATTCCTTACCTAAGAAAATTCTTTAAAATTAATTAACTGAGCTCTTAACTCAAAATTCTCTTATCTTAAAGCAATTTTTCCCATTGAAAAGCTATTATTTCATTCTTCCCCTGAAAACTGCACCAATTATTTTGTTACGTGTTTTGAAATAAGAAAATTTACTTTATAAATAACAAATAATGCATACATGTACATTTGCCTGGAACAATAAAAAAGAAAGATCAGCTTTTAAATGTATTGTCGAAGGCTTTCATGGCTGGAATCACTAAGTTCTTGTGGGTTTTTTCGGGCTATATGGCCATGTTCTAGAGGCATTTCTCCTGACGTTTCGCCTGCATCTATGGCAAGCATCCTCAGAGGTGAGGTCTGAGGATGCTTGCCATGGATGCAGGCGAAACGTCAGGAGAAATGCCTCTAGAACATGGCCATATAGTCCAAAAAAACCCACAAGAACTTAGCTTTTAAATGGTTGAAGCATCAAGTTGTGGAACAATGGTAAAAGCACAAAATTGTGGCAAGGAAGCACAAAGCACAAAATGAAGAGGCAGAAGCATCATTTTCTTCATATTGTACTCATTCCAGCCTGTCTCCCTCTCTTTTCCGCTTTTTCTTCATGAAGTCAAACATACCAGGAATAAAAACCACACAAAAACAACAAAGTTCCTAAAAGCAGACAAGAGCAAAGCGGACAGCAATCTCCCAAAGCGGAGAAGAACATGAGGCACAGAGGAAGCTCCCTTGAAGCCCTAAAGCCCTGTACTCTTGATCTACTGCTCCCTCTAGTGTAAGCACTCCTTTGGTGTTAGCTCTTAACTCAAAATGTTGTTCTTGTGTCAAAGCAAAACCCAGGCCAATTGATGGGATGCTCTTAAGTAGAGGCTCTACTGTGCCAAACACTGGTGAGGATACATTTTGGTTTTAGGTAAGAAATGAAGGCATTCACCTCATATTCATAAAAGGGTAATGTGGAAGAGATCAAGCTACAGGAAGTTTATGACAACTGATTGGTGAAGTGGTTCAGAGTACAAATCTATGGTATTGGCAAAACTACTTGAGACAAACTTTCCAACTGTTTTTTTCTTTCCCTTGCAAATTCATTCAATTAAACTTGAACTCTACTAAACACAGAGAAAATAGAGATCTGAAAGATATATATAGACATTCACAAGCTTTTAGTTCGGAAATTTGAGAGCTAGGAAAACCTAGAAGCCAAGGATTCAAAGAGTTGACGCAATCTTATTCTACGAATAGTTAAGGAATTGATCAAGATGAAGAAACAGCTGGCATGGTTAACAGTTTTCAAAACAGCATAAAATAAACAGGAGCATATCTGTTAGAATATGCAGAGATTAAAGTGATTATATACACTCTGCCTGAAACACAAAATCCTGTTGGGAAGGGGATTCCAGATATTGCCCCCCCTCCCCCATTTGTAATATTCCTACCATTTTTCCCTACCTTCCTCCTCATCCAATTTCACAAACACAGAATAATCTATTAATGAGAAAAAGAAGGGGCAAACCTCTTGACTGGTACCATGAGACATCCAAGTGAAAGAACCCTAAAGTAGACTTCTCCAACATCCTACTTTTCTAAAGACAAGGAGCACAAATAGAGGAGAGTCGAATTCTGCTTTTTCTACATGTAATCCAAACCCGTGACAGCTAGAAAAACCTGCAGTTAGATCTCAAACTGGCAAAAATCACACATTTTCTGATAGACATGTGTGTAGAAAGTGCATTTTGAAAGATAGGTAAACTCAAGGAGCCCTCCTTCATTAACCACTATTGAAAAATGGAGATCTCTGTGTCCAAAAGCAATACATCTCAGTTTACCAATTATTGAGAGAGAATGACCCTGTCATTGTTCCTTGATTGTGAGCTTGTCTGCTCAGCAGTTAGCTGATGGGAGAATGAGCTGATACAAGTGATTTCTTATGTGAGGACTTGTTACCATCTTTTATCCTGTGACTTGTAATCCTTTCTCCTACTCAAATTTACACACCCCAACTGTCCTGATTTGGCGGGGACAGACCCAATTAATTCTGTGCAGTCCCACTTTTTCAGAGGCATTTAAAATATCTCGGTTTTCCTCTTCTCCTGACACTTTCTCTTTAGCTTATTTCGATTACTCAATGAAGGGATCAGAGAGGAGGAGAAAAGACCTTGCCCTTCCCAGTAAGTAAACCAATGCAGTCGCTTCTAGCCTGTGTATTCTTCCTCAATTACAACCTTTTCTATCTTGACCAGTGTTTCTCAACCTTACTAATGCCACGGCCCCTAAATACAGTTCTTAATGTTGGGGTGACCCCCAACCATAGAATTATTTTCATTGCTACTTTATAACTGTAATTTTGTTGTTATGAATTGTAATGTAAATATCTGATATGTAGGATGTATTTTCATTCAGTAGACCAAATTTGGCACAAATACCTGATATTCCCAAATTTGAATACTGGTGGGGTTAGGAGAACTGAATTTTGTCATTTGGGAGCTGTTTTTACTGGGATTTCTAGTTCACCTACAATCAAAGAGCATTGTGAACTCCACCAACAATGGAATTGAACTTGGCACACAGAACTCCCATGACCAACAGAAAATACTGGGTTTCATGGGCATTGAACTTGAGTTTGGAGTTGTAGTTCACCTACTGTACATCCAAAAATCACTGTGGACTCAAACAATGATAGATCTGGACCAAACTTGGCACGGATACTCACTATGCCCAAATATGAACACTGGTGGAGTCTGGGGAAAATAAACTGTGATATTTGGGAGTTGTAGTTTCTGGGATTTATAGTTCGCCTACAATCAAAGAATATTCTGAACCCCACCAATAATAGATTTGGGCCAGAATTCCCACACAGAACTCCCATGACCAACATAAAATACTGTGTTTTCTGATGGTCTTGGGCAACCCCTCTGACACCTCCTTGTGACCCCCCCCCAGGGGCCCAAGCCCCAGGTTGAAAAACGCTGATCTTGACCATACCCTGATGTTGCTGGCCAAAAGGGTCTTGGTTAGGGTTTTATCTGTGAAACATTGATGAGTGTACAATTTGGTCCCATTCAAAAATTGTTTGTATTAATATGTGTTCCGAACAACCAAGTTATGTAGTTTTTGAGCATGGAATACCTTTAAAGGGAAAGAGTCAACACAAGTTTTTAGATTATGTGTTACAATTGTGTGACTCTTCCCCATGTTTTCAATCTAGGTTGCAGAGTATCAAAGGTTGGTTGAAAATGCATGTCGGTTTCTGCTTGCAAGAATAAATATCCACTTGAGGGAGCTCCAGACTTTGCCAGCTGTTTTGCGTACTTTAATAGAAAACTCAGAGTTAGCGGTGGCAAAGTCTGGAGCTACTGGCTTTTTAAAAGCTAAGGACTAAAAGATACACTTCTGTTTCACAAATAATTTCAGGGTGGAAGTGAAACAAGTGCCATGCTTAACAGCCAGGGATTCTATTTGATTGTTCCTGTTTTATTTAGAAGATGTGACATATCATGCAAATGGAGAACAGTTTGTAGCTTTTGATTATGTACTTAATGGCATACAAAAGGATTTTTTTAAAAAAACCCTTAGACATCTCAGCTGGAGGCACAAAAATTAGCATGGAATGCAGTATTTATGGAGATTCATTCTGTTCTAAGTCATGTCATTTTCTTGCCATAGGACACCAAAGCCAATTACCCATTTCCAATTAAACAAGCTCATATCCAACCACACACATCTGGAAATGACTGCTGGAACATGATGTCTACATTCTGAATGCTGATAAGTTGATCGTTTATTTTTTGGAAGCAATGCTAATTTCAAAACGAAAAACAACTAATGCCACCGTGCCATGAAAATGTATATGCCGTAGCATCCTAAATGAAAATCCAGACCCTTGTTATTATAGAAATAAACCAGTGATGTAATAAACAGAAAAATAAAAGTTGAGTTCAAAAGAAGGTATTCCTTTTTTGATGTTTAAGACCATTTGCTGCCTGCAGACTCAATACTCGATAAATGTATTCCCATATTTACTTAGTCTTTTTGATCATTTTTAGAAGAAGTGGGTAAGAATATTTTGAGACCACCTGATGCAAATTAAGCTTTGAAGTTGATACTTTGTCATGATAATCAGATACAAAAGCAATTAAATTTTACACCTCCTGCAGGTGAAAGGCGGACTAATTCAAATGTCCTTGAAAATAAGATTAGTGTTCTTTTTTAGGGTTTTGTATTTTATTTGTCCACAGGGTTAAAGAAGGTATCCTGTATACATTTTTAAACTGGCTAGAAGGAGTAGAGGATTATTGATAACCCTGAAAGGCTAACATTATAAATGGTAGTTTGTCAATATGATGAAAAGAATACCTTGAATACTTAGTGAGGGAAGACCTCTTACCCTCTTTACAGAAACTGCCTAATTTGTTAATGTGCTGTTTTACCTCTTGTGGTCAGTCTTTTGCCACTATGATCCCTCATTTATTTTCCCCATAACCTTTTCTTTTTTTTTTTAAAAAAAACCTTAAATATTTTAATTTCCAAGCAAAAGTCAAAGACATCAATAATGGAAGATTCTGAAGGACTGGACAACATGAATTCACAATGTCACCCAAAGATTCAGCCTAAATGTTACGATATACATTATTTACAGTAACAAAAACATAAAATTAAATCATTAATATGCATGCAGCTTCTAGATTTAACTCTGCCTTACAGGGTTATGTAGAAGTTGAAACAATATAATAGACAAATATTTTCTCTCTTGTTTCTGTACAGTCTTTCTAGTAGTCTTTGGTGACCAAGGATGAGAGGAGGTATGATAAATATGTGAAAGGCTGTCATAAGAAAGAAGGAGCAGGTTTTCTGCTGCCCTGGAAACTAGGACTCGGATCAATGGGTTCAAATTACAGGAAAAGAGATTCCACCTCAGCATTAGGTAGAACTCCTGACCATGCAATTATTCAACAGTGGAACTCTCTGCCTAAGAGTGTGGTGGAAGCTCTTTCCTTGGAAGATTTTGAAGAGGCTAGATGGTCATCTGTCAGGGGTTCTTTGATTGTGTTTTTCTTGCATGGCAGGGGGTTGGACTAGATGACCCATGTGGTCTCTTCCAACTCTATTATTCTATTCTATTCTATGGTTGGAAAAGGGAGGGGGAAAGGAGGGAACAGTTCATTCTCTCTCACCTCCCCATCACTCTGGCACCCCCAGCTAACATCATTCAGGTAGTTGCTTCCACTACAATGAGAATGGGAAGGAGGTGATAAGGGTGGTTCCACATGGATAGTAGGTCCGGACTTTATGCCTCTGCAACAGCCCAAGGGGTGGCTGTACAGACTTCATTCCAGCTCCACAGTGGTTTGGGCATTAGAAAGCAAAATCATCCAAGGGCCAATCAGGAATTCAATACTTTGTGTTGGCCTCAGGATAAAGTGTCTGCGTAGAACCACTGTAAAAAGGGAGAAGAACCGTCAGGCACAAGTCCATTGTGCCTCAACTCAGGAGCTGAGGAAAGTCTCCATCACAATTGCCACTGTTGTGGCCACAAAGGAAGGGAAGAGCAGTCAGCATGTGCTGGATTTAATTTCCTTCCCCATAGCGACCCCCTTTCCTTTTAAAATTGTAAACTTGAAGGCAGTGAATTGCCAAATTAGCACAATGCAAGAGTTTCTGGGAGTCTTTTTTGTCTGGTGCGTGGGGTATAAGTGCTTCAAATAAATAAACACTCAAAGCACTACATCATGTTGGGTTTTCAGATTCCTTTAATAAGTGCCTTTTATTTATAACTGCAATGCATCACTGGTGTGTTCATCTGCATTTGCTTATGAATGCTTTATCCAGATTCTAATTTTCCACCCAGTCCAGAAAATGTGTGGTTTATGGGGAAGGATGCATTTCCCTTACAACATAGAGATGCTTCAGAAGAAAGTCCCCTCGCCCCCGGAGCTGTGCATCCCTTCTAATTTAGGCAAGTGGCAAAATAACTTTGAGTTATTCACATTTCTTCAATTGCCATCTCTAATGGAACATATAGAGAAAATGCTGTTTCTCTCAGAGAAAACAAATAACAACTGCACATTTATTGCATGAAAAAAAATCAATCATCCGGAAAAAGCCTTTGGTTATATTTAGGCTTGAATACTTTTGATCTTTGATCTTTAAAGTACTGTGGCTGCATATGACAGTCTGAGAACTTTTATTTTAATTGGATACACAGGTCAATAATAATGACATGGTTTAGCAGCACAACTGACTCAAGAACTACACTGGGCTTGTCCTGTCATATTCCTGTGTTATGAAATGTTGGTCTGAAATTGATGAGTGGAGTTGATTATATTTGCTGGAACTCCTAATTCGTTTGTATTAAAGAAGAGCACCAGATACTTATAGCACATACTTCTCTTTGGCACATTTTTTAAAAAAGTTTTTAGATATACGATAAGGGAATGAACATGGTTCCACTGAAAAGCATGCCAAAGCATACATCCAGGACTGCAAGAGATCTGTGTTTGAGATCCTGGAAAGCCGTTACCAATCAGAGAAGATGGTGGTAGACTAAATGGATCAGAAGCTGTTTGTGTTTCTTTCATGCAGAGGACACACATCTGTTAACAACTAATTTGAATAATACAGTTTTATCAGACTCAAGGAAAAGTACAATATCCTGGATGAAATTGCATTAGTTGTACCTATACTACTAGTTTTTCCAACAGGTGCTAAGCATTAAAGATCAAAGGTATTGTTAGAACAGTGGCTTCCAATCTTTTTTTGGACAGGGACTACTTTGACCAGGCACCACTTGACCAGGGACCATTTTGATCAGGGACTACTTGAACAGGGACCACTCTCTAACATTAGTACCCAAAGGGTACTAATCCGTTTTTGGTCAACTTTAGATTTGGTTTGGGGTGCTGATTCAAAAAATTGCATTGGATAGATCATATCAGCCCTAGTTTCCGATATAGAACATATGCTATGGTCAGCAACAGGGAAGGAGTTGCAAGTGGCACAAAAGGAGCAGAAATAAAATAAAATAAAACAAATAACTAAAAAAGAAGGGGGCTTGCAGACCAGTTTTTTATCCTTGTGGCCCACTGTGTTAGAATGAATCCCAAGGAACAGGGATTGATGTGTTAACACCCCATTCTTTCTAAAGATGAAATAAATGCATCCTTGAACTTTTGTCACATGAGTCACAGCATATCTGATTTATGTATTGTAGGAAGGGACATTCAATTATACAATGAAGCTTGAATGATATAAACAGAAGTATGACAATCTATGGTCCACCAGTTTTTCTTCGTCTGTATCTGCAAGAAGCCCTAACCAGTAGAACCAAAGGTGAGAGTTGCAGCACACCAATATCTGGGTAGAACTACAAATCCCCCATTCAATAGTATCTTGTTGCTGACATAATTCTTCTAAAGGAGTTCAGAGATCTTTCTTTAAGGCTATGTATTTAAAAAGGTAAAGGTTTCCCCTTCATATTAAGTCTAGCCATGTCTGACTCTGGGGGGTGGTGCTTATCCCAAGAACGGAAGATGGAATGTTGGTGGGCAGGAAAAGAGATTTAAAGATGGGCTCAAAGCCAACCTTAAAAACTCTGGCATAGACACTGAGAACTGGGAAGCCCTGGCCCTTGACCGCTCCAACTGGAGGTGAGCTGTGACCAACAGTGCTGGCACGAATGGAGGGCAAAAGAGAGAAGCGTGCCAAGAGGAAGGCATGTCAAGCCAACCCCGACCGAGACTGCCTTCCACCTGGAAACCAATGCCCTCACTGCGGAAGAAGATGCTGTGCAAGAATAGGGCTCCACAGCCACATACGGACCCACAAGAATATTGGAAGACAATCCTCCTTGGAAAACGAGGGATCGCCTAAGTGAAGTAAGTGAAGCAGTGCTTATCTCCATTTCTAAGCCAGCCTTGTTCATAGATGCCTCCAAAGTCATGTAGCCAGCATGACTGCATGGAGTGGCATTACCTTCCCACCAAAAAAGAACCACTGTATCGATTTACTCACATTTGCATGTTTTCGAACTGCTAGGTTGGCAGAAGCTGGGTTTAGCAGCTCAGCAGTTTAACCTGCTGCACCTCCAGGGGGCCCAAGGCTATGTATAGCCAGTGAAAAAGCCCTAAAAAGGCTTATATTTCCTCTACGCAAGCTGTATCATTCTGATCAAAGTGCTAATAAATACCAATGTTGAATAAATGTTTCACTTTTTATCAAAGGCTATGTATAACCAGTGATAAAAAAAATGAAACATTTATTCAACACTGGCATTTATTTACACTTTGGTCAGAATGATACCGCTTGGGTAGAGAAAACCTAAGCCTATTTGGGGAGGGGAGAATGCTCTCTCCCCCACCCCTGCAACAAAGGTTATCAAATGAAGAATTCATTCAATTTGTGACCATGGTCTTTTTATAAGATGTAAACTATATATCCAATATCCTATTGACAGACATGAATAAATAAATGACAAGAAATGTAGTCATAGACAATCATGTTCCCTCTAGATCAGTGGTTCTCAACCAGTGAGTCCGCAGGTGTTTTGGCCTAAAACTTGCAGAAATCTCAGCCAGTTTACCAGCTGTTAGGATTTCTGCGAGTTGAAGGCCAAAACATCTGGGGACCCACAGGTTGAGAACCACTGCCTAGGTGTTTTGAACTCCAACTGCCATCAGCCCCAATCATAATGACAAATCCATGGGAATGATGGGAGTTTGGCTGAAAACATTGAGCAGCTGCTGGCTTTACTATCACTGCATGAAAACCACTGAGACTTTCCCTAACCTGCCTCCCCATGCTGTCATTATATTGCCAGAACCATTAACAGTTTGTCTGTTTTGCTATAAGGCAACTTTAAATATTTTCCTTGATTCGGTACATGTCCCAATTATACCAGCCACAGTGCTGAATATATGTTTCTGAGGTTGTGAAGGAAAGCACGCCAATTCAATCTGTTCCTTACTTATTTCCAACTTGTCAGTGTTTTTCGGCTCGTAATTATTTTGGTTCGCAGCTCATGTTTTCTTTTCAGGGCGGGTTTCCACCTCCTTCACCTTTCCTTACACTTGTTCTCCTTGAGAATGAACGGATTAGCATGCAGATGGTTATTTGATCTGGGAGGAGGACATTTTTTTGCATCTTCCTCATGCTGAGCCTCATATTTGTTTTCCTTTTCCTTTGAGTATTTCTATTTTGGATTCAGTGTATTGCCATAGTACCACATTGAGGATGTAAACACCTTCTGCTTTTTCTCATTTTTTCCAATACAGGCAGCTCCTAAGTATTGAAGAAGATAAGTTCTGTAGGTTGTTCTTAAGTTGAATTTGTTTGTAAGTTGAAACAGGTACATTTTAAAAGTACAACTCCAGCCAAAAATATCTAAGTTTTAGCTTTGGATAGCATAGGAAAGGGTTAACAACCCTGTGTCTGTGCCCCTATTTAGAAGATTTCACCGCACTTCCTGTTATCACACTCCCATTCTTAACTATGCGTCATTTGTGAGTCAGATGTTTGTAATCCGGGGACTGGAACTCCTGGTGGAGCAGTGGGTTAAACCTTTGTGCTGGCAGGACTTGCTGACCAACAGGTCAGCAGTTCAAATCTGGGGAGAGTGGGCTGAGCTCCCTCTGTCAGCTCCAGCTCCCCATGCAGGGACATGAGAAAAGCCTCCCACAAGGATGGTAAAACATCTAGGTATTCCCTGGGCAACGTCCTTACAGACAGCCAATTCTCTCACACCAGAAGTGACTTGCAGTTTCTCAAGTCACTCCTGATACACAACCACACACACACAAACTCAGAGACTTCCTATATTGTGAAAAGAGAGAGAGGCCCCTTCTATACTGCCATATAGAACCATGGAGTTGGAAGAGACCTTATGAGGCATCCAGTCCAACCCCCTGCCAAGAAGCAGGAATATTGCATTCAAATTACCCCTGACAGATGGCCATCCAGCCTCTGAAAACATTAAACTTCTTTGGAAGTTTAAAGCTTCCAAAGAAGGAGCCTCCACCACACTCCGGGGCAGAGAGTTCCACTGCTGAACGGCTCTCACAGTCAGGAAGTTCTTCCTCAGGATGTTCAGATGGAATCTTCTTTCTTGTAGTTTGAAGCCATTGTTCCGTGTCCTAGTCTCCAGGGAAGCAAAAAACAAGCTTGCTCCCTCCTCCCTGTGACTTCCTCTCACATAAAATATAAAATGCAGCCTATCTGCTTTGAATTGGATCATATGGCAGTATAGACCCATATAATCCAGTTCAAATTAGATAATCTGGATTATATGGCAGTGTAGAAGGGAGCAGAGAGAAGATGAGCATGCTGGACGGGAGGTACTTTTTTCATAACAAATAAAGAAATAGCTGACGCTTCTGCCTAAGTTCAAAAAGACAAGGAAACCATAAGCGTGGTTTAGCTGATGATTGTCAAGGACATTTCTAATTTTGTATGGTATACTCAGGAATTAATTTAAAAAACCAAATAGTGCATGGCAAAGTACTTCTCTTTAGGGTTTTAGTCCCTTCATTTCAACCCCATCTTTACACCCATAGTTTTCTGTTCCTCGACAGTAGACCCTTGGTATCTGCTGGGGTTTGATTCCAGGACCCCCCATAGATACCAAAATGTGTTGATGCTCAAATTCCACTATATACAATGGTGTAGTGAAATTGTGTATCATATATGCCAGGGGTCCACAAACTTTTTAAACAGAGGGCAGGTCACAGCCCCTCAAACTGTTGGAGGGTCAAATTATAATTTGAAAAAACCATGAATGAGTTCCTAGGCACACTGCACATATTTTATTTGTAGTGCAAAAAACACCTTAAAAACAATACAATAATTAAAATGAATAACAATTTTAAGAAATATAATTTAACTGATTTACAAGGCCATAAAAATCTCCAGGAAGTATGCAAAGAATGAGGAAGTACTTCATCAATGTCACAAATGGACGGTGAAGCGACAGCTCCCTTGGTGGCCAGAAGCTGGAATGTTAAATAGCCTCTGAGTGTCTGTCTATATATGTTGTGTGTCTATGGCATTGAATGTTTGCCATGTATATGTACATTGTAATCCGCCCTGAGTCCCTGCGGGGTGAGAAGGGTGGAATATAAATACTGTAAATAAATAATAAATAAATAATAAATAAATAAACGTATTAGTATTTCAATGGGAAATGTGGGCCTACTTTTGGCTGATGAGATAGCATTGTTGTTGTTGTTGTTGTTGTTGTTGTTGTGTGCTTTCAAGTTGTTTCAGACTTAGGTTGACCCTAAGCGAGGGCCAGGTAAATGACCTTGGAGGGCCATATCCGGCCCCCGGACCTTAGTTTGAGGACACCTGATATATGCAATAGCAAAATCAAGAATTGATTTTGGAATTATTTTGAACAATTTTAGGCCATAGATGGTTGAATCTATGGATGAGGAATCTGAGGACACATGGGGTTAACTGTATTGCAGTTCCACTTAGAACTGTCAGAGCATGATGACGAATAAACATCTTAGAGTGTATTGAGACTGATTAAAAAAGATCAGTAAGACACCAATGTTCTTGCTCTTTCTTATTTTAGTGTGGAGATCCTTGCACATTTTGTTATCCAAAAATATTTTTAGACAGCTTGTGGTATAATGAGTCATGCCAGCTCCCTAGGTCAGTTTATTTTTGTCCAGTAGTATAAAATCAAAATGAATAGGAAGAAAATCTGGAGTTTTTCAATACATCTGTTTTTATTGTTGTTGTTGTTCATTCGTTCAGTCGTCTCCGACTCTTCGTGACCTCATGGACCAGCCCACGCCAGAGCTCCCTGTCGGCCGTTACCACCCCCAGCTCCCTCAAGGTCAGTCCAGTCACTTCAAGGATGCCATCCATCCATCTTGCCCTTGGTCGGCCCCTCTTCCTTTTGCCTTCCACTTTTCCCAGCATAATTGTCTTCTCTAGGCTTTCCTGTCTCCTCATGATGTGGCCAAAGTGGCCAAAGTGGCCAACTGTTTTTATTAGTATGTCAGTAATCTCAGTTTTCTATCCCTATATAGTCAAAATGGAGCTATACATATACAAAAGAGCAGCATCAACAGAATTGAAGTCAAAAGAGATTAATCCCAACCTTAACCCTCAGCCTCCCTTTCCTACATAGAAAGCAGAGTGCCTCTGCTTCATTCCCAGGTGGTCTCTGCCACATAAGAATCTTATACATGTAGACATAAATAAGAATCCCCTTTTACTTTCACACTACACAGGACTGAAGCATGAAAGATGTTCCTACAAAGTTTCCATTACCATTCTAATCCTCTGCATGACCCACTGGAAAAAAAACTTTTGAATGAAACGATGAAGAATGAAAGTGCAAAATCTGGCTTTCATTGTGTGTTTCTGTATCCTGCCTTCTAAGCTGCTCTTCCACAAAGTTAATTAATGTTCTGTCATTTTGCAATACGATATATATATATATATGCATGATTATTAAAAACAGCCTGATTCTCAAAGTGCCATTAATGTGAATAAGGACTCTTCTCACCAGATCAGATGGAACATTAAAGCAGATTAAATGAAAGTCTATGATAGTCTATTACATTACTTAGTTACCCAGCTACATCCTGTACCCAGCTTCAATCAGAATATTAATCTTTGTCAAAGGTTTCAGAATGGTACCAAGCATGGAGTCACGTGGTCTGATGTGAAACATCTCTCTGTGAAAGTAGAATTGCTCACTGGTAGTTGCAGGTTGTTACTTGCTCAGAATTTGCAATGTTATTGAGCTAGACGTGAAAACTTTCTGTTATGGTTGTGTGTACTCTGCAACTGTTTTCATTTGACAGGGACAGTTCCAATTAATCCTATGTCATCCCACTTTTTGAACTGCTTTAATAATCCCCCAGTTTCTGTCACCTCTCTCTTTTTTTCTTAAATAGTTTGCACTCAATTTACATGTTTATTTGTAAATTACAATTTACAAGGAAGTACAGAAGAAAGCAGAATCTTGCCCTCCTGAACAGGGTCAGGCAACTGTTGAAACCTCTACTGGCTTTCATGTTCTTCCTCACTGACTCTGATGATGTTTGCCACTCAGGTTCCAGTTTTTAATCCCCTCGGGAAGATAGGGAGGGATACAAATAAATTATTATTATTATTATTATTATTATTATTATTATTATTATTATTATTATTATCCTGTGAAATACTGGAGACTATGGCAATGAGAGTTAAATTCTCCAGATGGCCCAGCAGAGTACAAGCATTCCCCAAGTTATGCACAAGATAGGTACTGTACATTTGTTCTTATGTTGAATTTGTATCTAAGTCGGAACAGGTACATTTTAAAGTGTAACTCCAGTCTATCTATCTATCTATCTATCTATCTATCTATCTATCTATCTATCTATCTACCTACCTACCTATCTATCTGTGATGGCACAACTGGCACCACCTGTATGTAAAACTTTAAGTTGCAAAGGTTTGAACTGTTGTTATATGTCCAGATTTGCCTGTCTACCTTGTAAATGTATAGTTGAATTCATTGGTTATCCACAGCTGTCAATCAATGTTGTTTTACATCAATTGGCTTGCTCCCCCAGCTCAATTGTTTGGCTCCACCCCTTCCTAGGGAGAAAGAAAAGCAACTTTTCACCTTTATTCTTACCACCAAAGCTCAACAGATGGATGTGCAAAAGGCTTGGCTCAAACTCCTTGGTCAAGTCATTTCTTACTACCAATTCTTACGTTTATACCCTTAAGATTCATACTTCATGCCCAGCTCATCTGGATGACGTTGAAGAATCTTAAGCACCGTCAAACCAGTCCTTTGGCATCAAGAGGAAGATTTTGTGTCTTCAATATAAGCAATTGGACTGCGGTTGTGAAAGAGGGAACTTGGAAGTTACTCAGCTGGAAAACTCCTTGGCCCCAAGACAACCAGAGACTGTAATGTATATTTTCTTTACCCCTTTTTGGAAAATTAAGTTTAATGCCTCAGAAAGATAACCCTTTGTAAACAATAAAACCTATTTCGAGTTATCTATAGTGTCTTGTTGATCCTTGAGAGTTCTAGTTCTCTAAAGGAAGGCAAGAAGCAATCCCCTGGGGAAAAGTTGCCATGTTCTTGTTTTTCACTAAAAACTAAAGATCCCCAGGCAGCGACGGCATAGTGGTAAGAAAGAATTAGCATAAGTGTAACTCCTATCTATCTATCTATCTATCTATCTATCTATCTATCTATCTATCAACTTGGATAGCATAGGGAAGGTTTAATAACCCTATGGGATATGCTTTGCTGTCTATGCCTCTGTTCAGAAGAGTTCAACTCACATCCTGTCTCTGTGATAATTGGATTCTGAAAAAATTGGCTCATTGTGCAAACAAGGGTTGGTGATAAAGCTTCAGTGGAGACATCTTTTTCCCATGATAACTTTGTCAAGAGTGAATTTCCCTTCTTAGGGGTAGATTTCTCTCACTTCCTGTTTACTAACCCCCATTCTTAACTATGGACCTTTTCATGTGGGGCATTTTAGCCCCATTTTGCCACTTTTAAGCACAGCAGAGGAAGTCCTTTGCCGGGTCCTGCAGGACACCATCAGATGATACATGGCAGGCCCTGGCCACTTTTCCACCAAGAGCTGGGGGAAATGCCAAAAGACACTTCATCCCAATTATGAGAAGGTAAGTATGTTATTGGTAGCTCCCGCATTTGGGAGATAAAAAGCCTGTGGGGGATGGTAGAAAGGGCAATTGGGCAAAGCGCATTGCTGCCCTTTCTGCCATCTGATGGAGATGAAGGAAAGAGTGCCATAGCACCTTCTCCTGTCCTCTGTGTGATGGGGAAAGGAGGGAGGGTGTGCAGGGCACACCCTTTGCTGGTGAAAGCCGGTGCAATGGCACAATCCCTTTGGATAGTGTGAAGGGATCCTATGAGTTACTTGTAAGTAGGTTGTTTGTTACTTGGAGTCTGCCTGTACTCTTTTTTCTTTTTCTTTTTGGTAATTACACAGGGCATCAATGTGAAACGAAATAAATCAGTGAGTATGGGCTCAGATGTGTTCTGTGTATTTCATGATCCACATAATTTAGCCCTAAGATATTTTGTGACTAGGGAAAATTACCTATTTGGACTACATTTGATCTGCTTCAGTTAACACAGTTCACCATTACCCTATCATAATTGCAGTGATCAATGATAATTTCTCGGATATGGGTTAATATTTTATGACCAGCTAGGACTTGATTTTTTAAAAAAGGTTTCATATGAATACGTTTCTTGTACCTCACTCTGCTATGCCACTTTCCACTCAACTGTCCTATTTTCAGGTACTACATTTCTAAGCCAAAATTTCAGAAGTTGCAAAGAAAGGCAACAAAAGAATGACAACATGTTGATATTTTCCCCAGCAATAGACTACTTGAAAAGAAAATAATGGGAAGAAGCTGTCTCTTCTCTTTCCTGAAAAATCTATTTTTAAAAAACATAAACCAGAATTTGATTTCCTGGGAAGCTGAAGTAGGATATCTGTTGAGCAGGATG
This sequence comes from Anolis sagrei ordinatus, assembly GCF_025583915.1. NCBI lineage: Eukaryota > Metazoa > Chordata > Lepidosauria > Squamata > Anolidae > Anolis > Anolis sagrei. The sequence goes on along the minus strand of NW_026847438.1, from coordinate 159,634,273 downwards.
CCTCTCCTGCATTTGCAGCACATTCATTCAGTTCCTCTCAGACTTTTTTTTTCAGCTACTAAATGGGATTTTCTTTTTTCATCAGGTGTAAAAGCATTTTGTGATCCTGCTGTAGAAAATATGGCATACTGATATCGGAGCAGAATTCTTGTTTGGAGAGGTAGTGATGACACAGGCTTCTCTAAAGCAGAACAACACAATTATTGCAATTATAATAATCCTGTTTCAATAGATTTCAGATTCAGAAATTGATTGGATGCCAGAAGTTTCAATTTTTTTTTTGTTTTTCACTGAGTGGTTAATATTCATTTTCATAATTGATACAGATCTCTTTCATTTTTTCCCCTCTTCTGTTAATTTGCTTTCAGTGGTAGACCAACCAGTCTAACTGACTTGGTATTTTCTGTCCGAGAGGTATCTTCAAAACATTATATCACTTCCTTTAAACATCTGATACTCCATATTTGAGATACAGATGGACCTATCCATCTACTATATATAAAATTGAAATTATATATATTTATTTATGTTTGTCTATCTGTTTGGACTACAAAGGCTTTTGCTTATTTGGGTTGTTGTAGATTTTTTGGGCTATATGGCCATGTTCCAGGCCATCAAATGCTAATCAAGGTGGTCAGTTGAAACATTCACACCTAGCTCCAGCAGACAAGAGTTCTTTGTCCCACCCTGGTCATTCCACAGATATATAAACCCATTTTCCTAGTTCCAACAGACCTCAGTACCTCTGAGGATGCTTGCCATAGATGCAGGCGAAACCTCTTTGCTCTAGAACATGGCCATATAGCCCGAAAAAACCTACAACAATCCAGTGATTCCTGCCATGAAAGCCTTTGACAATACATTGTTGCTTATTTATTTATTATTTATTTATTTGAAACATTTGTACTGTGCCCTTCTCAACCCCCAGAGGGGGACTCAGCATGGCTTATAGCCGGCAGCAATTTGAGGCCCCCATATATAAAACATAGTAAAATACAACAATTACATAAGTAAAAAACATTAGATTAAAGTTAAATTAAATTCCATATAAATTAGTATTCACTCTTAGCCATATATAAATCTGAAATTCTGCAACCAACAACTCAGTCCAAAGCCTCTCCACAGTCCGTTCTCCATAACATTGTCACCATTGTCAGCCTGCTACCTGAATGCCTGATCCCACAACCATGTTTTCATCTTCTTCCTGAAGGAAAGAAGGGATGCAGTTGGCCTCGTTTTGCTGTGGAGTGGGTTCCACAGGAGGGGGGCCACCATCGAGAAAGCCCTGTCTTTTGTTCCTGCCAAGCACATTTGTGACGGAGGCAGGATCAAGAGCAGGGCCTCCCCAGAAGATCTTAAGCTCCAAGGCAGAAAGTAGAAGGAGATACGTTCGGACAAGTAAGCTGGGCTGGAACGTATAGGGCTTTATAGATCAAGACCAGCACTTTGAATTGTGATCGGAACTGGACTGGCAGCCAGCAGAGCTGACACAACAGGGAGGTGGTATGCTCCCTGTATGACCCCCCAGTGAATAATCTAGCTGCCGCCCATTGGAGTAGTTGAAGTTTCTGAACAGTCTTCAAAGGCAACACCATATAGAGTGCATTGCAGTAATCTATTCGGGATGTAAAAAGAGCGTGGACCACTGTGGTCAGATCAGACTTCCCAAGGTATGGGCACAGTTGGTGCACAAGTTTTAATTGTGCAAAAGCTCTCCCAGCCACGACTGAGACCTGGGGTTCCAGGCTCAACGATGAATCCAAGATCACTTCCAAGCTGTGAACCTGCGTCTTCATGGGGAGTGTAACCCCATCCAACACGGGCTGTAACCCTATGCCCTGTTCGGCTTTCAACTGACCACTAGGACCTCTGTCTTGTCTGGATTCAGTTTTAATTTGTTAGCTCTCATCCAGTCCGACACAGCAGCCAAGCACCGGTTCAAGGTCTGGGCAGCCTCCTTAGTAACAGGTGGGACGGAGTGACAGATCTGGACATCATCTGCATAGAGATAACACCGTATTCTCCCACAGTGGCTTCATGTAGATGTTAAACAACATCAGGAACAGTACTGAACCCTGTCGGATTCCACAATACAAAGGTTGTGGGGTCAAACAGGCATCACCCAATAACACCAGGAAGGAAAAGCCCTACCTATAAGTCTGTTTTGAAGCAAGTGCAGAAAAAGCCCTTTCAAATTGTTACACTTTGTTTAATGAACTACTCATCTCATGTTGAAACCTTCCCATCCTCCCAGTCAAAAAACTAGTGCTTTGTAGGAGTTTGAGACCATTTCAAATTGATGGATACTTACTGTTGCATAAAAAGTAGTATTAACCATAATATTTGAGCAGGAGGCCACGCTGGCTGTGCATGTGTTCAATGGGGCTGTCTACTTGAAGAGGAAAATTAAAGAAATAAATAAAGCTTATCATGCTGCCATCAGTCCTTTTAGCTACAGAAACCATGGTGGCATTCTTTTTTTGAAGGTTGTAAAAATCCCAGCCAACTTAGCAGGTTACTAAGTACAAGGTGTACAAAGTATGAGCTCCAGGACAACTGGCAATGTTTATAGGCACTCAGGAGAAGAATACTGTAAGGAAAGCATGGAAACGTACTATTTAAACAACTTTGTAAGCCTTTAAAAAGAAAGTTGTTGTAATTTACAGCAACACTGCTCAACGGACTTTTAAAAGCAGTAGTCCTCCTTTCCCCCTTAGTGGCGGTTGCCAATTGACAGCACGGCAGGAAATGTAGGAATGCCTCTAAAACCTTTCCAATGAAGACTTTTAGAGGCCATTAAAAAGAAACATAACACATTCTTCATAAAGCTTTTAAATGTGAATTTACCCCTCAGCTAACCTCCACCATCTATGCTACCTAGACAGGGGGGAAAGCATTTATGTTTATAGCCGCCTTTCATTCAATGGACTTATGACAGTATAGAATGGCTTTCTCTAACTGGGTGGTGATCAGATAAATTGAACTATGACCTGAGTAATCTCCAGAAAGACTGGTGATAAGAAGGTTTGCTAGGTGACTAGGGGAAAATGATTTGGCCAAAAATAGTCATGTATTTGTAAATGTAATAATGCAAGTAGAAAAATAATCTACAATGAAGAAGTACAATCTTATGCGCTCTTATTGAACTCATTGAGGTTACAGGTAAAAATTTATTGTATAGTAAATTAGCATAATAACTGATCGGTTTTTTTTACCTATACTGATTAGAAAAGAGGACCGTTTACTATTAATTATAAAACAAATCCACTTCATTAAAAAAGTAAATGAGTTTTGACAATTTTGTCAAAGTTTGTTGTGCTTTCTTGATTTGTGAAAAATTCACAGATCAGTTCTTCTCGTTGGTTTATTTACCAGTACAGAACAGGTTTGGTTGAAATTTGCTATGCATTTTTTTGTGTTTATAGACTTCAAAACAAATCTTAAAGAGAATATTCAAAAGTGTAATTCAGAATGTAGAAAAATTTAAAAAGGAATATCAGGATACAAAGATGTTATCCATAACTAAGCAATGTTAGGGATGCTTAAAATGTGATTTTCTGCACTTAGACCAGATGATCCTTGATTGTAAGGCTGCATCTACATTATAGAATGAATACCATTTGACATGACTTTCAGGCCCCATCTACACTGCTGTATAATCCAGTTTTTGAATCCAGATTATCGGCTTTGAACTGGATTATATAATAAACTTAAGACATGGTTATGGGACCACGGATTCGAGCAGTAACTATAGCAAATGCAACATTTGAGATCTCTTATTTATTTATTTATTTATTTATCGTGTCAGGGGCAACTAGACATTTGTATTACATTTTTAACAAAGCAAACAAACAAACAGACAAAACACAAAGTTTGCAAGTTTGGTAGTTGATTAAATGTCCTTTGACCAGTATCTGGCCACTTGGAGTGCCTCTGGTGTTGCTGCAAGGAGGCCCTCCATTGTGCATGTAACAGGGCTCAGGTTTCATTGCAGCAGGTGGTCAGTGGTTTGCTCTTCTCCACACTCGCATGTCCACTTTGTAGCCCCATTTCTTAAGATTGGCTCTGCATCTCGTGGTGCCAGAGCGCAGTCTGTTCAGCGCCTTTCAAGTTGCCCAGTTTTCTGTGTGCCCAGGAGGGAGTCACTCATTTTGTATCAGCCATTGATTGAGGTTCTGGATTTGAGCCTGCCACTTTTGGACTCTCGCTTGCTGGGGTGTTCCAGCGAGTGTCTCTGTAGATCTTAGAAAAATATTTCTTGATTTAAGTCATTGACATGCTGGCTGATAACCAAACAAGGGATGGGCTGGAGATGTCACTGCCTTGGTCCTTTCACTACTGGTTGCTACTTCCCAGCAGATGTCAGGTGGCACAATTACCGGCTAAACAGTGTAGTTTCTCCAGTGGTGTAGGGCGCAGATACCCCGTGATAATGCAGCATGTTTCATTAAGAGAATCCTCCACTGTTTTAGTGTGGTGAGATGTGATCCACACTGGGCATGCATACTCAGCAGCAGAGTAGCATAGCGCAAGGGCAGATGTCTTCACTGTGTCTAGTTGTGATCCCCAGGTTGTGCCAGTCAGCTTTCGTATGATATTGTTTCTAGCACCCACCTTTTGCTTGATATAGACGGCTGATTCTCTCACTCCAGAAGTGACCTGAGATCTCTTAAAGTGATGGACTAATGGACTGATTTTGGACTACAATTTTGAACTCGTGTGATTTTAATTACTGGTTTTAATTGTATTTGTTATTTTTGAAATCTGTTTGTTTCTTGGGCATCAAGTTGTTGCTGGTTGTGAGGCTGCCCCTAGTCCCCTTGGGAAAAAAATAAATAACTTTTATAGCAGTGTAGATATATACAATCCAGTTCAAAGCAAGTAATCTGGATTCAGAAACTGAATTATATGACAAAGTAAATCCATCCTAAATGCCATGGCTCAATGTTATGAAATCCTGGGATTTGTAGCTTGGTGAGGTACCAGAACTCTTTGGTTGAGCTGGCTAGAGACCTTGTCAAACCTTAACTCCTCTAGTTCCATATCATTGAGCCTTGTCTGATAAAATGGCATCAAATGGCATTAATTATACAACACAGATGCACACGACCTCTACAATTCTGCTATACAATTGTTCTATGACATTGCCTGGAATTCAACACTGATCTGAGACATTCACAGAAATGCATGCTCTCTGTGTCATTTTCAGTAGGGGATATTTTAACAGAATATGCTTGTGCTGAGAAGCAAAAAAAATCAATCAAGTTTTGACCTATTACAACTCTACTCCTTTCTCAAACTGCTTTCTGACATGCTGTGGATGGTGTAGAACCATTTAACATATGGCCCAGGTGTCAGCTCTGAAAGTTTCCTCATTGAGGAAGTGGTATAAAGAGTCACTTTATTCATCTCAGAGAGCACTTCCTAATGGCAATCGTGAAAGAACAGTGGCTTAGAAGAGGCATATAAAAGGTATACATCGGAGAAGTGGAGATGTAGGGTAACTTGACAACACATTGGCCTCAAAGTAAATCAACACAACCAACTTATCAGCTGTGAAAAGTGAGGGCCCCACTATTTCATTTTCAGCACTTTTCCTTTTGTGGCTAATGGACAACAACAATAAAATCTCACACATTAAAAACTGGGTTTAGCACATTTTAAAGTAACAACATTGTTCCTGTTGGGGGTAATGAGGTCCAGTGTCATTCATCTTAAACATTTTAGCCAATATGCAATGAACTTTTTGCACAGCAAGTAACATTTACTTATGATCACAAACATATCCTCATGGGGGAATTGGTAGAGGGCCATTGTTTTTACTAATCTTCTGGATGTTTCTAAAAAATGTTGAGAATCATAGAATCAAAGAGTTGGAAGAGACCTCATGGGCCTGCATCAATAGGAGCATAGTGTCTAGATCTAGGGAAGTAATGCTACCCCTCTATTCTGCTTTGGTTAGACCACACCTGGAATATTGTGTCCAATTCTGGGTACCACAATTCAAGAGAGATATTGACAAGTTGGAATGTGTCCAGAGGAGGGTGGCTAAAATGATCAAGGGTCTGGAGAACAAGCCCTATGAGGAGCGGCTTAAGGAGCTGGGCATGTTTAGCCTGAAGAAGAGAAGGCTGAGAGGAGATATGATAGCCATGTATAAATATGTGAGAGGAAGCCACAGGGAGGAGGGAGAGTAATGCAATACCCATATACAAACTGATGTCCAACAACCTGTCTTACAATTTTCACTGTTATTTTAAATTTTTTAAAAGTAATTTACATGCCTCTTTCTCTACCTATAATATAACATGTTAGCACAAGTTCGGCTTGTATCAATATATACTGTGGGAAGCTCTTGAGCACTCTCGAGCTCAGTCAGCTTGAATAATATTCCATTCTACCTTCCCATTTCATCTTCTGTCCTGTTCCCCATATGTACAGCTGGGACCACTTAGTACATGCAAGCTATTCTTGGAGTATCAGATATTTTTGAACTTTGGTATACCTTGGTATATCCAAGTTTCCTCATTCCATCCCACCCTTTTGGTGTGGATATCACAGAAACTGCACATCTGTAGAAACCAAGTTGATATTAGATTCTCCTTTCCAACTTCTAATGAAACAGTCTTTAGGAGCTAAAATGTGTTTGCACCTGGGGCTTGTCTAGAAAGGCATTAAAATCCAGATTCACCCTGACGTGGTTCCTGGGTGTCTTTATCACATTTCTCAACTACTGGTGAGTATTGTGTATTAAACAGAGTAAACCAGCTTTGCCCTACTTCAGTAAAAGTCAGGGGAGGATCCAGAGTTTGCTTGGAACTCAAGAGTGTCTAGCAACTTTGGGCCAGTGTGGCTAGCTGGATTAGGTCTAAGTTGGTATGGCCTGCTGTCCACTTCTTACTGCCATGATCACCATCTTCAGCACAAGGAAGAAGGGACAGATCATTCATGCCACTGCCATCACTGCTTCCAGCTGGCCACAGTGCAGTCATAGCAAGTTCAGAAGGGTACATGAGGCCACCTCTGGGTCTAGTGTGAAGCATTTCTGGCTAGTGTAGACATGACCATAGCTGACACATTTACCTCATCTAAATGACCCTGGTACAATAAAAGCATTCCATTTTTTAATCTTTCTTATCAGATTTTTGGTTTTGGTTACATCCCGTTTATACTACTGCAACGCTCTCTACGTGGGGTTGCCTCTGAAGACTGCCCGGAAGCTTCAATCAGTCCAACCTGCGGCAGCCAGATTGCTAACAGGAGCAGGGTACAGAGACCATACGACCCCTCTGTTACACCAGCTCCACTGGCTGCCGATCAGCTTCCGGGCACAATTCAAAGTGCTGGTTTTGACCTATAAAGCCCTAAACGGCTCTGGCCCAGTTTACCTGTCCGAACGGATTCTCCCCTATGAACCATCAAGGCTATTAAGATTGTCCAGGGGGGGGGGCTGCTCTCGGTCCCACCACCCTCACAATCACGGTTGGTGGGGACGAGAGACAGGGCCTTCTCGGTGGTTGCTCCCCGGCTTTGGAACTCCCTCCCACTAGAGGTTAGATCGGCCCCCTCCCTCCTGACGTTCAGGAAATAGCTAAAACATGGCTCTGGAATGCGGCATTCGCGGACTGAACCTAGAACCTTCCCTGTGATGAATTATGATGAACTGTGACTATGACTATGAATATGATTATGACCATGACTGGATTGACGATTTGGCATAGGAAACTGTAATGATGTAATGATGATGGTTTTATTGTACTGAGTTGTACTTTTTAATATCTAATGATTTGTATTTGCTGTTTTTTCATATGATTGTATTTGATATGTACTGTAAACTGACCTGAGTCCCTCGTCGAGGTTGAGAAGGCCGGTATAGAAAACCTCTAAATAAATAAATAAATAATAATAAATACTCTTGAATGTGGGTTGTTGAAGTCACGAATCTTCCTTATAAAGGTATGGCTAACTTAGTATATTTTGGAATACTGGTAACAGATACGACACATATAACACCATGCAAAATAGGGTATTTTTGAGAGCTTTTAGTTTTGATTCTTTTCAGCACAGAGTGGATGTGACTAATTCGGAAAACCCCACTAGTGAGAGTGGTAGAATACCAAGGGAGTTAGATTTCTGTAGTTTGTTGTCCAATTCAAAACACACTGCAGTTAAGAGAAATTGCAGCATGGTTAGAAAGTCTCTGGAGCTTGAGGACTGGAAGACAACAACTCAGTTTCTCTTCTCAGTTCCATCCATACAATCCCATGAAGAAAATGGGATCGTACGTGTGCAACTGAGGACAGAATTTTGCCTAAGGAAACCTGCTGGCACAATTCTTGACCTCCACACTTTTTCCTCAAGGCTCCTTTTACGTACTGCTTCATGCTCACTCTTCTCCAGTGTTATTTAGTTTACTTTTCAAATCTGGGCCTCAGCTTTTGTGCCCTGAGCCAAACTGGGAATTGGATTTATTTAGAAGAAGAAATGTCAAGGAACTATCTTTCTTCTGGGAATTTTCGCTTCCTCGTGTACAGAAAACTTTGGAAAGAGACAAAAGGGAGTAGGACTGTCTTCCCACATATTCATCTGCAAATAACTTCCACACCACACAAGCCTAATTCAGACTGACAGTATTGTTAGCCTTCCCAAATCCAACAGTTGTAGTTCAAATTTTCTAAAGGGCACTAGGTCAGAGAAGGCTGACTGCATTATGACTTATTGTACAAAATGCTAACCAGCATGCATCATAATCTAAAACAAACAGTCAATTTATACCAATCAGGTAGAGAAATGATTATGTAGTAGCATACAATGACATCACAATACAAATTGATCATCCCTTACTTAGAATACACAGGAACAGAAGCATTTTGGATTTCAGAGCCCCCACTTCCCCTAGATTTTGAATAAATTTTGAGATATTTCAGAAATGGGACCCAGGTCTAAAACATAAAATTCAATATGGTTCATATATAACCTATGCACACAGCCTGAAGATAATTCCATACAAAATAATTTTAATAATTTTTTTGCAGGAAACAAAGTTTATGTACATTGAACCAAAGGTGTTGCTACCTCAGCCAACCATGTGGACAATTCGGGTGTAGTTCAGATTTGGGATTTTCACATACAGGACGATCAACTTGCATAAGGACTGTACAATAAAATCCAAGAAAAAAACACATTACAATATACAGAAGAGATACAGTGGGAACATTATTCAGTGGACACTTGGTATCTGCTGACATTTGGTTCAGAACTTCCCCCAACCCCGTCTCCACCATGAATACCCAAATCTGTGGCAGCTCAAGTCCCATTATAAAATGACACTGTAAAAGTGTGTTCCTTATATAAAATATAAAGTTCACAAAACTCTTAGCCCTTGTTTAAGATATTTATCCATCATCCCTCAACAGACATTTGTCTATCTGATAAAGCTGACTGATAGATCAGTCTTTGCTTTTTTTCCCCCCTACCAGGGAAATCAACGTGTTGTACAGTATCATCCAATAAAATCAACACAATGTAAACACAAGACACACACACCAATCCAAAACCAGATTTAAAGATTGTGTCAGGTAAAACTTTGTCTGATGAGACCTTATCACATTAGAGAATTTTACCATCCTAGCATGCCTCCAGGATACTGGAAGGACGAAGCCTGTTGGAGCCCATCAGACAAAGAAGGGCTACTTCCGGTGGAGCTCCATGCTTCCAGTGTCCTGCAAGCATTGTAGGACACTGCCTCAAGAACATTGGAGGCGTCTCTTGTTCTCATAGGAAAGAACAGGGCTAGCATGGGGGAAAGCCGGGTAGCAACGCTTCCTCTCATGCGATGGGTAAGGGGGTGATGCAGGCAATGCGGGGCACAGGGTGAAGGTTTCCCTTGCTACCCGCTGGATTCTCCACACTGCCTGGTGAATCCCCCCCTCCATCACCCACAAATTGGACCTCAATGTGATGAGGTTCTTACTGAAATTTGCTAGGTTCTGATGGAGGTGGGTGGAAGTGTATTAGCGCTTTTCAAAAGATTACAACAGATAAACTCTGTCACAAGAACAATATATTCTCAAAGATGAAGGAAGTCACTTTTCCCAATGCAAAAAAAAAGTTTTAAAAAATCTGATGAAGAACTATGAAATAGAAGAGATGGACAAATTGACTGTGCTGACTAAGGAGAAATCTTTGACTAATTTTAAGTAAGTTTGGAATGCATTCATTACCCTTTTCACAACAAGAATGGGGCATTTATCAACTGTGAGATGCACACATTAACAGGGTGTTGCCTAAAATAGAAGAGTGATCACACAGACTTCTATTGGATAACAACCATCAGATAGAGAGTGAGAAACTTGTAGCTTATAAAATATTGTTTAATTGTAGTGTACATTATGCAGTCATGTAATTTTGGTAGTTTAAAATATCTAAAATGTGTTTTTGTGTATTTTAGTTCCTCTTTCATGAATTAAAAATATTTTTAAAGGAAGGAGGGAGGGAGTTAGGGAGGGAGAGAGGGAGTTAGGGAGGGAGGGAGGGAGGGAAGGAAGGAAGGAAGGAAGGAAGGAAGGAAGGAAGGAAGGAAGGAAGGAAGGAAGGAAGGACGGAAGGAAGGAAGGAAGGCAGGCAGGCCTTAATCACCAGATTAATTTCTCTTGGAGATGGGACACTTAATTACATCAAATTATGGTCAGATTCCTTCAATAAGGAATATATAGGTCAAGACAGGCACAAAATTAATTCTCCCATCTCTCAGAACACACAATCAAATTCAGATGCAAATCTAGTCTATCTTCCCACATGAAAACATGTAAATCCCACTCCATAAGTAAACGTCTTCCCAGTGAAGTTGCCTTCTTTCAGGATGCATCTACACTTTTGAAAACATGCAGTTTCACCATGACTCAATGCTATGCAATCATGGGACTTGTAGCTTATGGAATCATGGGATGTTAACTACCATGGCTCAATGCTATAGAAACATGGGACTTGAATGTTTAGCCTTCTCTGCCAAAGAGTACTAGTGCTCATCGAACTACAGTTTGCATGGTCCCATAGCATTGAGCTGTGACAGTCAAACTGCATACATTCTACAGCAGGCATGGGCAAACTTTCTAACTTGGGGGCCTCATGGCGAGCTAGAGTGGGGTTAGCAGGCTGGGAGAGAGGGAGTTTTCCCCAAGTGCCCACTCTTGCTCTTTCCTCTCCTTCCACTTCTCTTTCAGGGGCAGAAAGTGAAGGAAAGACAGGAAACATTTGGATCCAAAAAAGGGTTAGCCTTGGTGAAGATGAGATGGTAGATGGGAGAGAAAATTGCCTACACCTAATATACAATCCTAGAATCCTAGAGTTGGAAGAGACCTCCAAAGGCCAACCCCCTGCCATGCAGGAAGCCAAAATCAAAGCACTCCCAATAGCCTCTGTGGAAAAGCCTCCCGGGAAGGAGACTCCACCACACTCCAAAGTAGCCTATGCTACTCTCCAGGAAGTTCTTCCTAATCTTTTCAGTCAAATCTCTTTCTCTGCCATTTGAAACCATTGCTTCCTTTTGCCCTGGTCTCTAGAGCAGCAGAAAATCACCCCCCCCCCAAAATGGGGCACCCTTTGAAATCTTGAAACTTGATCCTCATGTACCCTCTCTACCTTCTCTTCTCCCAGCTAAACATCTCCCAGGAGGAAAAGAGGAAGGAAAAAGAGGGTGGAAGGGAATGGATGAAGGGAAAAAGAGGGAGGGGAGGGAGGGAGGAAAGAGAGAAGAAAGGAAAGATGAAAGGAAGGAAGGAGAGAGAAGGAAGGAGGAAAGAGGGAAGGAAGGAAGGATAAAAGGATGGAAGGGAAGGATAGAATGGGGAAAAGGGACAGAAGAAAGGAAAAATAGGATTGTGTGAGAGAGGGGGGCCTGAGAAAACAGGCCAAGGGGCTGCATTTGGCCCCTGGGCCTGGGTTTGTCCATACTTGTTCTACAGTGTAGGTATGCCCCAAGTAACTGACATGCACTGAAACTCAACTGGCTACACCAGGGGTTCTCAAATTAAGGTCCACGGGCCGGATGCAGCCCTCCAAGGTCATTTACTTGACCTCTGGTCTAAACTTTAGACTTAGGGTTATCCTAACGGCGCTCCATGCAGTCATGCCGGTCACATGACCTTGGAGGTGTCTACGGACAACGCTGGCTCTTCGGCTTAGAAATGGAGATGAGCACCACACCCCAGAGTCAGACATGACTGGACTTAATGTCAGGGGACTACCTTTACCTTTACCTTTAAGTCTGAAACAACTTCAAGTCACACAACAACAACAACAACAACAACAACAACCTGAATTAACTTGACTATCTGATCAGCCAAAAGCAGGCTCACAATTCCCATTGAAATACTGGTAAGCTTGTGTTGGTTAAAATTGTTCATCATTTAAAATACTGTATTTGTTTTTCTTTCTTTTCTTTTTTTGCAGTACAAATAATATATCTGCCGTGTGCATAGGAATTTGTCCATATTTTTCTCAAAATATAGTCCGGCCCCCAAACAGTCTGAGGGACAGTGAACTGTCCCTCTGCTTTAAAAGTTTGAGGACCCTTGGGCTACATAATGCCACCATTACTATAAAGAAGAACTATTTTTTTCAATCTAAGAAACAGTAGAATTGAAGCTGCAGTCAATTACAGCCATGAGCGCTAGTTATTGGTGCAAAGAATGAGCTCTAAGGAATCATTTTATCTCTCCAAACTACACTGGAATTGAGAGCATTTGAAGCACAACCACAGCTTGGAAAAACATCTTTTTTCTAGACCACAACTGCTGCCTGTATGGCCACTGTCCATCATTGTGATTTTTAAAAATCTGAAAATATTTGATGCTAAAATGAGCATTCTGCAAATCCCAGTAGAGAGCAGAGAAAGGGTCCATTAACTGCTTTAGAGGCTAGTAACAGTCAATGCTGAAACTAGAGGGAACTGAAATATTAATATTAATCACTGGAACATGGCATCTGTATGAGAGAGAGAAAATGCTGTTGCTATATGTCTGTTTCTTCATTTCAGCTTTGAAGGCAGACCAGACACTTGCAGATCAGGGATCTAGCGTTGAAAATGTAAAGCCCCCTGAGCTCATGACAATGCTAAGCGGTTGATTAAAAGGGAAACCACGGAGCAAAATCAAAAAGTTAAAAGAGTTCAAGCAGGGCCACAGAAGGGAAAGCCACTGCTTAAATCCCATGATGCCTTTGATTTTTAAAAAAGTGTTTTACTTACTGAAGAGGGTGAAAACCCAAGGGGAGTTTAAAGAAGAAAGCGAGGGAGAAAGAGAATCTTTTTAACTGCAAGCGAGATGAGTCACCAAGTAGAAGACAGACAAGAGCAACTACTACTTTTATTTATTTTTTATTATTATTATCTACATTTATTTCCCATATTTCTCCCTATATTAAAAATCAAGATTTTTTAAAAAAATTAAAGAAAACGCAGATTAAAATGCATCATTCATGTATATGTATATATTTACACGTTTTTTTCTAAGCTGTAATACACACACCATTCAAAAATCCATTAAAACAGTGCTACCCAAAGTGGTTATTCTGGAACCATTGTGCTGACCTAAAATTCTGGTCAATTTCTTCTAGCACAGTGGTTCTCAACCTGTGGGTCCCCAGATACTTTGGCCTTCAACTCCCAGAAATCCTAATAGCTGGTAAACCGGCTGGGATTTCTGGGAGTTGTCGGCCTGGGGACCCAAAGATTAAGAACTGTTGTTCTAACAGTTTTATGTTCAGTTCCAGTAAAGACATGCAACCCCTCTATTCTGCCATAGACCACATCTAGAATACTGTGTCCAATTCTGGGCACCGCTATTGAAGGGAAATGTTGACAAGCTGGAACGGGTCCAGAAGAGGGTGACTAAAATGATCAAGGGTATCTAGAACAAGCCCTATGAGAAGTGGCTGAAAGACTTGGGCATGTTTAACCTGCTGAACAGAAGTCTGAAAGGAGTCATGATGGCTATGTATAAATATGTGAAGGGAAGTCATAGGGAGTAGGCTTGTTTTCTGCTGCCCTGGAGACTATGACACAGAGCAATGGCTTCAAACTACAGGAAAGAAAAGTCCACCTGAACTTGAGGAAGAACTTCCTAACTGTGAGAGCTGTGTGGTGGAGGCTCCTTTTTTGGAGGCTTTTAAATAGGGGCTGGGTTGCCATCTGTCAAGGATTGGATGCTTTGAATTGGATTTTCCTGCTTATTGGCAGGGGGTTGGACTGGATGGCCCATGAGGTCTCTTCCAACTCTATGAGTCTTTTATTATTCTTGGTGCATATCATCAACAAGAATGACTAAAGCTGCTTTTTGCAAAAAAGCAGTTCTGAAGTCAGATTGAAATGGACCTATGCAAAGTGATACTTTAGTACTTTTGATATGAACAGGGTGCATCTCTATAGTGTAGTATTAATGCAGTTTGGGTCATTTTGTAGCATCAAGACACTGGCAGAGAAGTTTAACAACCATTTATAATTCCATTTCCTAACCTAAAGCATTGAGCCATGACGGTTAAAGTGGGGAGAAGCTGTATTAATTCTACAGTGTTGTTTGTTGTTCATTCATTCAGTCGTCTCCGACTCTTCGTGACCTCATGGACCAGCCCACGCCAGA
>NW_026847438.1:159391881-159618581 GCF_025583915.1 Anolis sagrei ordinatus | reverse complement strand
TTATCCAGCGGATATTGGCAATTTGGTCTCTCGTTCCTCTCCCTTTTCTAAACCCAGCTTGAACATCTGGCAGCTCTTGCTCCATGTATTGCTGGAGTCTTCCTTGCAGGATCGTGAGCATTACCTTACTGGCATGAGAAATAAGGGCCACTGTACGGAAGTTTGAGCAGTCTTTCGCATTTCCCTTTTTTGGTATGGGGATATAAGTTGATTTTTTCCAGTCTGATGGCCATTCTTGTGTTTTCCATATTTGCTGGCAAATGGCATGCATCACCTTGACAGCATCATCTTTTAAGATTTTAAACAGTTCAGCTGGGATCCCGTCGTCTCCTGCTGCCTTGTTGTTAGCAATGCTTCTTAAGGCCCATTCAACCTCACTCCTCAGGATGTCTGGTTCTAATTCATTCACCACACCGTGAAAACTATCCTCAATATTATTATCCTTCCTATACAGATCTTCTGTATAGTCTCGCCACCTTCTCTTGATCTCTTCAGCTTCTGTTAGGTCCCTGCCATCTTTGTTTCTTATCATACCAATTTGTTTCTTATCATACATGATAAGAATTTGTTTCTTATCATACATGAGTCTACACTGACCATATACTGATGTTCCAAACTGCATTATATGGCAGTGTATAGATCATGGAATAATGTATACAAAATTCATGTAAAAATGAAATATTTTCAAATGTGAGACAGGACAAAAATATTATTTACTGTCTAAACACATTAAAACCAAGCTAGGTAGCAGCACATGTTGCAAGTCAAAGGCAATCCATGGAAGAAGCAGCCCAGAAGGAGATAAGAAACTTGGAAATAGGGTGAAATCATATTGGAGACTTTAAAAGTGTAAACTTTCTTACGAAAGGAGTTAGCACTTTCCATCTGAACCATCTGAAGGCATATTTGGTTGTGCATTCAGTTGCTCCATATTCATTTGTGCACTCAGATACATTTATATTAATGCCCACTGCATTGCCATTTGACCAAGCATTCAGCAGCACAATCAATGTGCATATTCCCAAATGGCGATATACGTAGCAATTGAAATATAAGATCTTGGATTATATCTCTACCTACAGACACATCTACACTGTAGAATAAATGCAGTTTGACTCCATTTTAACAGGACTCAGTGCTATGGAATTTGGGGAGTTGTAGTTGGGGAGAGAAGGCTAAAGACCTTGGAAAATGACAGTACCCGGGATTCTATAGCATTGAACCCTGGCAGCAGAAGTGGTGTCAAACTGCATTTGTTCTACAGTGTAGATGCACAACGTACCTATGGAAATGTCTGGGTTTATAGAATTAAGAACATAATAAATGAGTGAGCCAGCATGGAAGACTGGGAGATGCTCTGACTTCTCAGGAAACCATTAAAGGATCAGCCTCCTCTGCAAACGAAATACAAAATGGGTGTTTCCCAAAGGTTCTCAGACACTCTTTTAGATAACACTGGAAGCATCATCACCATGTTTTAGCTTACGTGGGCCATTAACAAGACTTGAACATAATCAATTTATTGTGCATTTTCTATTCTTTAAAAGACCAATTCTAGGCTTAAATTGGCCAGCTACCTCTCTGAGGTGAAGATGATAATGATGGTGATGATGACGACAACAACAAGAACAACAAGAACAAGAACAACAACTTTATTTTGTACCCTGCCTCCATCTCCCTGAAGGGACTTGAGTTGGCTTACATATGGCACAAAATGCCTCCAGCCACCCCATCCATCTCCAAGAGGAGATTTTGGAATATTGTGTCCAATTCTGGGCACCACAATTG
Organism: Anolis sagrei ordinatus; assembly: GCF_025583915.1. NCBI lineage: Eukaryota > Metazoa > Chordata > Lepidosauria > Squamata > Anolidae > Anolis > Anolis sagrei. Next base: position 159,616,793 of record NW_026847438.1, on the reverse strand, counting down.
CAGAGAGATATTGACAAGCTGGAATGTGTCCAGAGGACTCCTCCCCAGTAGCATTTTGGCCATCTTCCGACCTGGGAGTCCATCTTCCAATGGCATACCGACATATCTCTGGTTGTACTGGTCCATTTAGTTTTCTTGGCAAGGATACTGGAGTGGTTTGCCATTGCCTTCCCCAGGGATCACGCTTGGTCTGACCTCTCTGCCACAACCGTCCCGTCTTGGGTGTCCCTTCACGGTTTCGCTCATGACATCATTGAGGTGCTCAAGCTCCAGCGCCCCGACAAGGCGGTGATCCTTTGCTGGAGATTCTACAGTGTAGATGCACCCTAATAGTGGCCTCATGTACGGGCTTATCCAGACAGGGCTTTAAACACCAGAGTTCCTCTTTAAATGTGTGCTGATTTGGACCAAATGAGTGAAACTGCAGGATATAAGGTCCCCTTTTAATCCTGTTTCTGGCTGAAAGCTGCACATCTTTCCTATGTTTTAATCATTTGCATCTTATGTTGTGTGATTTTTTATGCTTACTTTAATATGTATTTTGTAGAAATATGTTTGAATATGTGTATTTTGCCACAAGGAGAGGTGGCTAAGAAATAAAATTATCATTCTTATTATTAGATGGCAGTGTAGATGGGGCCAGAGAAAGAAAGTTGTATCATAAGTTTTCACAGAGTGAGTCTACTTCATCAGATGCATGGAGTGAAGTAGCTATGAATCTTAAATAAATTTAACTAAGTAAGCTCAGACTTCTAAAGCTTATGCTTCAACCAGCATGGTGGAGGGTTAGACTAGATGCCCCATGTGGTATCTTCCAACTCTATTATTCTATGTTTCTGTGATATTATTATTCAACCTTCTTTCAATTATTCTCAAAGGTGCTACAATATCCCTTGGCATGCTCATCCAGACTAACACAGCTATGGGCCCTTCTACACAGTCATATAACCCAGAATATCAAGGCAGAAAATCCCACAATATCTGCTTTGAACTGGGTTATCTGAGTCCACACTGCCATATATTCCATATATATGCTGGGGCTTATGTCTCTGAAATGGAACTACTTAAGGCCTCTTACCTAGGGTCTTCTGCAGCTGATAACCCATCACCTTGCTTTAGGCTCCTTTCACACAGCTGTATAAAATCCACATTGAACTGAATTATATGGCAGTATGGACTCAGATAACCCAGTCTGGGTTATATGGCAGTGTGGAAGGGCCCTTAAGAATCCTATATACAGTTGTGGGACCAAGAAAGTCTTCTTTAGAACAGATCATATAAAAGCCTTCTTCAGACATGTTGGAACCCCACATTGCTAGGAAGAGGCATTGGCGGGATCTACACAGCCAAAGAATGAATTTTGAACTCACATATAGGTCTATACTGACCAAATTATCCAGTTCAAACTGCATTATATGGCAGTGTAGATCCAGCTTAAGATGATTACAGGGAATTCACTCTGACTCTTGATGAACGGCCCCTCATTATTGAATTCTTCCCTCAACCCCTGGATTCACTCCTTGTTTGACCACAAACCCAAACAGTTATTTGCTCTAGCTGATATTTGGCTTTAGGGTTGTAGAGGCAAAGTGAAAATTTCAGTTCAGTGTTATTTGTCTTGGCCATAAAAAGTAAAAACAAACAAATGATAACTATATTGAGAAAAGAAGAGCAGAGACAACACAATAAAATAACAACAAGCACCCAGATGTCCAGTTTACAGTCTGCTACATGGCCATTCAAGTAATTTTGACTGTAATTGCTGTTTGCATTGTGTCAAGTTGCCATGGATTTGCTTTTTAATATATTTTTTTTCAATTGTGTTTTTAGCGTACCCAATAATTTGTTGTTGCTAATTACTACACATGCACTGGGGATTGTCAAATTAAACATGTCACAATAAATATATTTAATATTGTGATAGACCTTTTTATCTTGGTTGTACAGTTACAGTTGTTTTGCTAATGTTACAGAGGCAGATCTATTAAAATATTATCTAGAGGTCTATTGGGACCTAAACAGAGTCTTCCTGCTTCCTACTCTAGTCAAAGTCAACACACAAGGATGCACACATATTGGCTCCTCTGAGTTATTTTATGCTTCGTAGTATAAAAATAGAACATCATGGCAATAGGAACTGGTCCACATGTGGCTTTGTTAGTTTTCATTTTCTTAAGATTTCTCACTGCTCACTGTCAGACTGTGGAACTCCCTTCAGGATATCTTCATCTTCTTTATGGTAGCAGGCAAACAACTTTTTACGCAAACAAGAGGTGATTTCATAGGATGGGAATTGCATTTTTATGCCCTAACAAGCATTCCAGTTTGGAAGGGACAGTCCTGATTAATACTCTGACACCCCACTTTTAAAAACACCTTTAAAATGTCCCATTTCTATCTCCTTCATAGTCATCCTCCTTAGCTTACTCCTACTGCTGCAAATTGAACTCAAAGTATGAATGTAGTTTGCACTAAGGATGCATCCAGTCAGCTCCTTTAGCGTGGAAGTTATCGCAATTAAAAGGAGGCTGTCCAGATGATGTCCTGAACAAACCCAAATTAATCACCACAAATCAAGAAAACCCTGGGTTTTGGTGAATTAATTTGTTAGTGGGTTTATTCTGTGCCTTCTTGGAATGTGTGGGATAAACTCACTACTTCCAGTGTCTGGACTGCAGACAGTAGTCCTGTGGTTTTCTGGGCTAAATTATCCCAGAACACCATGAGAACACCATGAGAACACCATAATATCCAGATGTTCTCCTGGAACTTTCCAGGAGAACACCCAAACATTCAAACCCCCTCCCACAAAGCCCCTCAAAGCCCTGTAAAAAACAAAAGATCTTCCCCGGCCCCCATTAGAGGGCTGCTGGAGCTCTCCTGGCACATAGAAATGATATGCCAGAAGAAATGTTCTTTTGTCTTTTTAACAGGGCTTTGGGGGGCTTTGGGGGAGGGGGTTTGAGTGTTTGGGTGTTCTCCCGGAAAGTTCCAGGAGAACATCTGGATATTATTTTCACTAAATTAATGGTTTATTTATTTGCTCTTAAGGCCGAGCCAGTTCTATAGTATAGGTAGGGATGAAAAGAATATTTGAACATATTTGGAAAATGATAGAAAAACATGTTTTTGCTATGTGAAGTAACTCTGATAAGAATAACCCTGGGTTGGCAATAATCTTTGCAGTTCTGCACAAAATTCACACCTGGTTGTTAGTTGCAGAAAACAGCATTTCCTGCAACCACAAAAACCCAGTCTTTTGTATGTATTTTTGAGGGAGAAATATTTTCTGCACAGAAAAAAAAACCTGTTTTCTGCATAGAAAATACTGCAGTGACATAGAAAATGCCTACAGCAGGAGAATATTGGGGTTTGGGAGTGCAAAAGATGGAGGGGTTACATGTGGCAAACTGACCATACTTTGTGCATTCTTGCTTTAAATAACCACTGGGTCATTGTTTCAAATATTCACACACACATAAACGCAAATAATTTTCTTCTATCTTTCATTTTGCCTTTTTAAATTGATACATGAATTGGGCTGTTGTAGGTTTTTTCGGGCTGTATCGCCATGCATCTAGATGCAGGCGAAACGTCAGGAGAGAATGCCTCTAGAACATGGCCATACAGCCCGAAAAAACCTACAACAACCCAGTGATTCCGGCCATGAAAGCCTTCGACAATACATTGATACATGAATGATAAGAATAGTAATGGTTTTCTTTTTTAAATTATTCTGAAAAGTATTCTGTTGGCTAACCTTAAACATTTTTAAAAGAAGCATGGGATTAAGACAACATAATAAATGGATAAAGGTTTTTTGGGGGGAGGGGGAATCAGATCACCTTTTAAAACATGCAAAGAAACACCTCCAAAATAGAAATTGAGATTTCAATCTAAAATGATAAGCTTCTGCTAATCCTTCTGTTGGAGACATCAATAGTTAAGAACATTCCATGCACTGTGGTTTAATACCAACTTTAATAAAATTGTTGCCTACAGGCAAAAGACAGTTGGGATTCTGTCTCTTAAAAGTTTGGTCGCCCCATTCACATTTTCATAGCCGGGAGCTCTCAGACTGCCATTGATACCAGCCCCTTTGAAATCTGCTCATTTTGAAGATATTCTAAATTATTAAATACCTTATTAAAGAAAAGATTAGCTTGAGGGTGAAAAGAGTTGTATTTAGACAAAGGGGAAAAAATAGATATCGAAGCAAAGGGAAGAATGAGAGGAATATTATTTATATGAAATGATACCGCTTTACTGTTGATATAAAAGTGGTAATCCATAATCCATAATTCATTTTAAGAAATGAACCCATCATATTACATCACAACGTGTGACAAATTACTACTGTGGAGCTACCAGCAGTAAATTACATAGAATCGTTTTGTCAGAGTAGGAACTTCTTTGTGCCTTGGAAAAGCAATGTCACTACAAGGTTATCCTCCTATTGTTCCATAGGACTCTCTTATCACACAAATCCTCATGCTGTTACACTGCATTTTTTTCTGTAGGAAAACCAGAAAATTTGATTGTGTGATAACGATCACAAACACAGAGAAATATAGACATATATATGCATAAAAAGAAATTGCAAGTATTCTCCTTTGTTTCTTAATAACTCTTGTCAATCAGGTGATCATAGTCATTTCCTATGGGTGGGGGACCCATAAAAACAAAAGTCAAGTGATACCATAACCTTCATGGAGAGCTCTTCCTTAACTGTCTGCTTAAACTGTCTGCTTGTTATACTGTTAATTGTTCCGTTTAATTTGCAAGACAAAGCCTGCTTGTTGCTTTGAAATTCTTATTCATGATGTCATACATATTAGCACATAAATATTTAAATTAGAAAACACTGCAATCTCCTTTCCCCTCTGCCTTCTTCCCATAACTCTGCTTGTATTGGTAGGAAGGATACCAGTTTTTCAAACCTGGCAAGATAATCAGTTTGCCATTTGAAAGGTAAGCTTAAAGAGTGAAGGATGGAGAGAACATAAATATTAAAGGGGAAAAGGTGTTTTAAAATATTTAATGAATAAAGCTGGAGTTTGCGCTAAATTAGTGTGTGAAGCAAGGCTCTGTTGCCAAAGCTTAATTAAGCAGTCATGCTCCCCTTCGAAAAAGTTTTCTATCACTCTCTATCTTCTGTACCATCTCACTGCTGGCTCCTGTGCCACGTTAAATCTTGCCTGTTTATTCCGATCAGGCTCTGCTGTGTGTTATAACTCATCAGGTCTTGGCACCAGAGTGGAGAAGTGACTCATTCATTCACTTGGGCTCTGGTCCAGAGAAGGACATTTTTGCACTTGGCGAGCACAATTGTTGCTAAGTTATTACGAAGGGTCCAGACGATAGTTTAAATAATAGTACTTCTGTGGTGGCTAAATGGTAATTTTACAAAGCCAAGAAAGAAAGAAAAAGAACCTCAATTTTTTTTAAAAAAAAATGCAATGCTGAGTTACTCAGAAAAATGTGATCTCTCTCTCTCTCTCTCTCTTGTCAGGATATGTGTTTTGTGAGTTGGTCCATTTTTCTTTCGGATCTCTAAGGTACCCAATCTACCAGCTGGTTCATGCAATTTCACTAATGATGGGCCATACAGCTGACACCCACAATACCCCTGTTTTATTTAGTGTTCCTTAAAAATATCTCCACCTTATCCTAGAACAATAATCTTTTCAGGGGAAAACACAGTATTCTTCTCCAGCTAGAACAGTGGTTCTCAACCTGTGGGTCCCCAGATGTTTTGGCCTTCAACTCCCAGAAATCCTAACAGCTGATAAACTGGCTGGGATTTCTGGGAGTTGTAGGGCAAAACACCTGGGGACTCACAGGTTGAGAACAACTAAGCTAGAGTGAAATAGTTTCCACTCCAGGTTGTAATCTTTACTTTAAGTGAGTGGTCCAAGGTACTGAACCCTTTTGGAGAAAAGGGTTAAAGACCTTGGATAGCTCCTTCAAGCTGGGACTCAAAGTGGATTCAATACCTTACTGACATGGAGTTGACAAGCTGCCTTCCACAGAGCTTTCACAGCACCATCTTATCCACTGAGCCTTAAGTGCAACCTATGCACATGTACCCATCTGGGAATTGGGATAGTGCTTAACACTGTCACAAAGCTTTCCTTTCTCACTGGTACCCTTTCAGTCCATTAGCCAGTAGTGATGGAAGTCTCCTTCCTCTGGGCCTGTTATGCAGCAGCTACCAGGACAAAGCTAGCACCAGATAACCCTGATCATTTCAGTATTTTATATCCCATTGGCATGACTGAGAAAATCAGGCTAACCAAGACAAATCCTTTGTAAATTATGTGTTTTGATATCTTCAGACTGTACAGAAGTGATTATAATAATATGATTATAACTGTATTTGTGTTTGCATTGGTTGCCCTAAGGCTGGAGCGGCCTAGCTGTGAGGAGTGTGTTACCATGGAAACGATGCTGCAGAGGAGTGGGAGGAGCTTAGAGAAGAGTGTTTTTGAAAAGCGACAGTTAAGAGTCAGTCAGGTTTTAAGCTCAGAGGAGTGAAGAAGCAGGGTTTAGGCTCAGAGGAGTGAACAGTCATGTAGAGAGAAAGTGGGAAGTAGAGAAACAGTGTTCGTGAATAGTCAGAGATTTCTTCAGTTAGGAAAGCTGAAGGGGAAAACCTTATTAGTTTCTTTAGTTAGAAAGAACTAACAGAGGCTTGTTTAGATCACTAGTTAAAAGAACTAGAGATCTGGTGTTTGATCACAGAAGAATCAAACAGGGAGACTATTCACCACAGAAAACATTGTTTAATAAAGTGCTTCACCACAGCAAGAGTTCTATAAGTTGTAACATCGGAAGTCTGAACTGTATCGCAACCAAGTTACATGTAACGTTCTCCAAGTATTTGCCAAGCTTAACATCAAACTGCAACCATACGCTTTGTTACAAAATAAACTTGTTCTCTTTGGTTTTTAAAACTGCCTCATCTCCATTAATTCCTACGTTCGGTGTACCCAATCATACAAAATTACCTCACAACACAAATAGGGTGGCATCCAGTGGTATTAATACCAGAGCCTTTTACAAATCGGTGGCTCCTCTCTCCTAAACCTAAGCACCTCTTCGCAATTTGGTGGCGGCTCTTCGCAAATTAGCGGCTTCGTTACAAATTGGTGATAGTAGCTTTACCAATCAAAATTAACCTTGACACATAACACAGCTTTGAAAAGTTATTGTTTTACATTGCAATTTCAAGAATTCTTCAGCCTCTGATTATATTGGTTGGTGACTTCTGGGGTCAATTCTTTCCCAAAGTAATTTTTCCGTGATCTAGTATGAATAGCAAACATCTGGCCCTTGAGCTGTTTCTGGCTCATAAAGTCTTCCCAGCTAGGCTAACAAGACCTGCTCCACTTGGCAATGTCTTCTTTTTATCATGGACACTGGCTATTCATGAGAAAGTCTACATACATGGTAAAATGCATTTTTGAAAATTGGATTAATATCACAACAACATAGTGGCCCCCGAGAAGTAGAAATAAAATTGGCCTTTGGGTGTTAGACATTGGCAAGCTATGTTTTCCTCTGTTTGGAGGTGGGGAAGCATTACTTTGTTTAATTAATCCAGCTAGGCTGCTGACAAATACATTTGGCAAACAAGAGAAAGAAATCTGGCCCCTTGCCTTTATAAACTAATCTATCTTTTTCACTGCAGAAAGGTTACAGGGCTGTTGCATTTCACCTTTTCCATCTGCTTCCCTGCCTGTAGGAATTCAGCAGGTGAAGACGTATCATTGCCAATATTTTGAAATGTCTCTCCAATTTCCTGGCTCTTATGTAATGTTCTTGTCTCTGTCAAATGTCACAAATTGTTCCTCAAAAAGGAAATACCTCCTGTACTTGTATAGCAACAGTTTATTTTTTCCTTTTTCTAATCATATGATGAAATCAGGTAACAGAACCAATGTGTCTCAAGAGAATTACAGAAAAGCAACATCAAAATGTGAACAGAAATAAAAGGAAAATGGAAACTTAGACAAGAGAGGTTTGCCCCTCTCTCTAAAAATGCTATTTTCCTTACAAGTAAAATAATGAGTGACCTTTTCAACTCCTCTTCATTAACATTGTATGGGCTCGATGTATCTGCCTCTGTGGCTAGAAATGTGGCTGTAATTTGGCTATCTCTAACTTAATCCTAAATCTCCCAACAATTTTTAATACTTGCACAGCAGAAAACAATTTACCACATATAACCCCAGTGGTGCAGTGGGTTAAACCACTGAGCTGTTGAACTTGAAAGGTTACTGGTTCGAATCTGGGGAGCGGGGTGAGCTCCCGCTGTTAGCTCCAGGTTCTGCCAATGTAGCAGTTCGAAAACATGCAAATATGAGTAGATCAATAGGAACTCCTCCATTGAGAAGAACAGATTGGAAGCCATTTGAGGAATATTTATTAGATGACCAAAACAGGAAAGATACAAGAGAAGAGGAAGAATGAGTTTTTAGAAAAAGGAAAAAAAAGAAGAAGAAAGCAAAAAAAGACGGAACCAGAGAGAAGATGATTAAGGAAGTCAGAAAACCTTCACTACACCCCCCCCCTTTTTTTCTTCCTATCGTACTCCTCTTCCCACCCCAGATTCCACATACTTTCCATACCCTCCTTTCCTAACCTGGTCACACACCTTCTCCAACCTGATCCTTCCTTTCTAATCCATGTTTCCCTCCCCCGCAACCTGAACATTCCTAATCCCCCAATTCCCAATCTGCTTTTATTTATATATCTGTAAGAATACTCTTCAATAAAAAGTATTTTTTTAAAAAATAGGAACTGCTCCGGTAGGAAGGTAACGGCGCTCCATGCAGTCATGCTGGCCACATGACCTTGGGGATGTCTATGAACAATGCCGACTCTTTGACTTAGAAATGGAGATGAGCACCAACCCCCAGAGTCAGACATGACTGGATTTAATGTCAGGGGAAAACCTTTACCTTTACCTAACTATAGTCATTCACGAGAAGAAGGGGACACAACTCAGTCTTCTCTAGGCTTTGTTAAAAGTAATTGTTCAGATTTTATTTCTATACACACTCAACTGGGAGTACTCCATTGACCTAAATTAATTTTTAGTTTCAGGTAGACATGGGATTGCTTTGTAAAAGGCACAACCACTAGGAATTACTTGCAAACACCTTGGTTTTCTCTCATTCTCTTGAGACACATTGATTCTATTACCCCCTTAAGAAAAATAGAGAGAAAGGACAAATATAACCCAACAAATGTTGCTAATCTGGAGTAAAACACATGGATTGAGTCCAGTCACCCAGTACCTAAAATGAATTATACTGGTTCCACAACCACACCGTCCCCACCCTCTGACTATGTAAGTAAGAGCACAATAGCAACAAGTAAGTAACACCAGCTACCCTTTCATGACACTGAAATCTGCTGCCTAATGCAGATTTCAGTTTCATAAAATTTGCATCATTCTCACTTTTCTCAGTTGCAGAGCTTGCACCAAGGAATGGGGACCAATCAAGAGCTCCTGAGTAGCCCACATGACTTTTTTATGCCATCCTAGTTATCTCAGAAGGAATACAGTGCTCTGCACTAGAAACATGTCATTCTTCCTCTGTTTCCATAGTCTACTGAGCCATGATAGACTGGTTTCTGTCTATGTTGTGTTCTGATTCGCCTTCCAAAGCAGCAGTTCCTGATGAGGCGGGCTACATGAAGAGCTGTACATTCTGAAATCCCGGGAAAGTGGCTTGCAAAATAATCTCACAGCACTGAAATCTCTCCATTCAATCTACAGCTGGTTAGCTGCATTTGTTCCCTAGGTGGCACCACAGATTAAGTAGCCAATTTCTGTTCCGACCAAGAGGAGACGTCTAAGCAGCCGTGGAGCAGGCAGTTAGCTAAATGCGGTGGGGGTGATGAGGAGAAAAGAAAAACCTGCAATACTGAAAGTGCAGCAAGGAGATGCAGCCAGAATGTGTGTGTGTGCGTTAAATCTGAATATTCCCAAGCCATTCTGTTCCATTTAAATGCAAACCACAAGGTATCCAGTTTTCCCAAATTGTCAACAATGAATGTGCTGTCATGATCAGTAATGCCAGTTGTGTATTAAGTGCCTGCAGTGAAAGTTCATTGCAATAGATCATCAGGAAACCTGGATGAAGGTTGTTCTTTAACTCTACATGCCTCTGACAACGGTCGGTGCAGAGAAAGTGACCTCACCATAACCAGCCTGATGAAATTACAACCACTAGCTGGGGAGGGGAGAGACACAGATATCTTTTAGGGGAATACACTAAGGAGAAGCTTAGAGTATATCTAAACAGACAGACAGGCTGACTCCAGCTTTTCATCCCTACACTGGAGCCATGTGAAAGGGTTAGGGGATGGTGGTCTTTGTTACATTTACATTATGCCTTAGTTGTCCCATGAATGCAGAGGTGAAGGGAAGCACCCTCTTACCTCATTCTATGGAGAGAAATCCAAAATACATAGAATGTTGTGTTCCCTGGGAAAAGCAGGATGGCAAAAGGGAACTCCAGCATCAGCCAGAAAAGGAGCAGCTGTACTGAGCTTGATTATATATTCCTTGTCGGAAACAAAGCTTTATTCCTTTGCACCCCCTAGAAAAACAAAATTGAAGGGAACCAGAAGGTGTGCCTGCATAGACAAGGCTGTGTGGATATTGTTATAAACTCCTGTAAGCCACCTTGAGGATCATTCATCTGAAAGGCAGAACTATTCTAAATAAATCATTCAAGTATATCTGATTACATGGGTTACCCTTCCCTCGCTTTTTCTTTGTTGTCTTTAAAAAAAGACTGAGCAAGATCTTCTCTTTCTCTCTTGTTTACGGTCTTCCGTAATATATAGCACACCCAAGATCATGGCTGAAGCTGGTGGAACACAAAGTTCAAGAAGATGAAAGTCACCAACTGGTTTGGGTCAGGGATGCAGCTGTGCCAGGTGCCATCCAGCATTGGTGGTCAGCCTAGCAACAAAATTTCATAATGTGGTTCTAGATACCTGCTTATGCAACACTGGGGGAAAATACTGATTCTAATGTACAATATAATTTTGATCAATGTGTGTAACAGCACTATATATCACCACCACCACCACCACCACCATCATCATCACCACCACCACCACCATCACCATTAACTGTCACTTTACCATCTCATCACATGGGAATAAAACTGGTGTCATGCACTATCTAGCCCCAGTCACCCATGGAGCTGGTCAGCTCCCATCAGACGATGTTATGGCAGCTCCGTGGGTGAAGGAGGGTGGAACCGGCGCAACATGGGAGGCTTCCTGTGTTGCTATTTACTTTAATGGAGGAAGCCACATGCACCACGGGTGCTCCATGCTTCTCCCCGTGGGATCAACAGCTGCAGGAGCTGGGCAATACAGGGTGAGGGGTAGTGGCTTCCCCATGCAGCAAAGCAAGGCGAGCCTTTTTCGGCAGCCATGTGATGAGGTCCTTAATGAATATGCTTGACTAAACTCACAGTGAGTGTGGTTTTCTGTCACTTGCTCACTGCTGAGTGTGTTTTTCTGTAGTTTGCTCACTGGTGTGTGGTGTGGAGGGTGAAACCTTTTTCTTGCCAAGGGAGAAAAAGAGCAATAGCTAAATAATCATCATGAAAAAGGTCTTTTCAAAGTCATGATTAGGGTTTTTTCATTCCATGTGCAGAAATGAGGAGAACAGCTGGTCAAATCATCCTTTATTACCAGTAATGGACAATGTCCTCCATAGTAAGGCAGGGCAACAGCCAAGGTTAGGGTGTGCAGGCCAGGTAAGCAAGTACACATAGCTCTGGTCGCCAATATCTTGCCAGCAGGGAATGTTTTTCTGAGTCCGGGGCTCAAGCTGTAGCTGAAGCCCAGCATCTCTCGAGCACTTTTGCAAATTAAGCATTAGAGAAAGAAAACCTGTTCGCAATGCCAAGCGTTAGAAGAGAACAATGCAACATTGCTGAAAATGAATTCTGTTGGCAGAGCACAGAGGAAGAAAACCTTGCTGCAAAATGAGAAAGGCCTTAAAGAACAGGTAAAAAAATATCATTCACAAAACTAGCTGTACTTACCTACAATTTTCTACAAATCTCATTGCATTTTAACCCTGTCATAGGAACAATTTTTTAAGTTATTTTTTTTAAAGATTCAATACTTTAGAACGGATTAATGAACAACACTGCATTTATCTAATATTTTGAAGCCAACATCTCCAAAATCCTTCTAAATTTATGGGAAGGACTTTTGTTTCAGAATTCAGTACAGGGCATTGAGGAAGAGATTTAGGCGAATGAAGAAGATACTTCGTTCAAAAAGATTTAGACTAGATTTTATACAGACCTCTTTGGGGAAAATAATATTGTCTGAGATTCCTAAGAATAATACTGCTACCAATGCCTCACAGCTTAGACTGTTCCTGTCATTTGCTGCTTGCTATTAAAACTAGCTCAAATTCTATAATACAGAAAAACAACTGATACCCAAAACGGCCCATAACATCCATATTTTCATTTTTCCCTTTCTTCACCAACCATAACAGCGAAATAAAAATCAATATGTTACAGAGATTAAGCAAGAGACTTAACCATGAACAAGTCTTCATTTAGAGAACTCATTGGGTAGCCTTGAGCTAATCACACTCTTAGTCCAACCTAACACACAACACTGTTGTGAAGATAATAGAGTGCAATAATGAGCCTTGAACTAACAGGGAGAAAGGCAGGATAAAAGCTGTGATGACAACAGCAACAACAGTAGTGGTCATAATGTGTCATTTGCAAAATTCCCAGCGAGCTTATAAAATTACATCCAAACATCTAATTATTCTAAAACAAATCAACAACCTCAAAGGCAGCATCTTGTTTAATAAATATACAATTGGGAGGATGAGGTCACCAGAAGTCATCACTCAAGCCTTATTTATGACATTGAAATTACCCCAGTCCACACTTGCAGTCTTTGCATAATTACAACAACTGAAAATCTTACCAAACTCAACCTTTGAACCATCACAGCCCCCCAAGACAACAATTTTTAAATGACTGGAGAGCAAGTTGGTGATTAATAGTAATGTGTGTAGCCTTATCCCAGTCATGCGGTGCATCAAGACAGGCAGCTGTGATGAGACCCTGATGGAAGCTCACAAAGCTGTCTGAATATGCCTCTCTCAGTGTGTCTCACAACTGGGTGAAGGCTGGACATATCATTAGTGACTGCCTCACTACCCTGTATTTTAGAAATGGCTGTGTTTGAGTAGGGACAGTGAGGTTTCATAGGTAGGATTTTCAAGGATAACATCGAGATATGTTCTAGCTACATTTCCAAATGCAAGATCTTAGCCAATTGCAATTAATCCTAGTACTTTGAAATTCATCTGGTACACAGGAACAGTTGTACTTTCGGTTGGTATCTTTAATTGTTCCACCTTGGCAACACCATTGAACTTATAATCCAATGTTATATGTGATCATTCAGAAAATTACAAGTTCTTCTATGTTAAAACTCACATTACCATGTTGCAAAGGTTTGGAAGGTATGGGATTTTAGATTACAGATCCCTGAATACCCCAAACCGGGCATCCTCAAAAAGATTTAGTAGAGGGCTGGTTCATGATACCTCTGAATGATGTTGGGGGGGGGGGGGGGGGGGGGGGGGGGGGGGGGGGGGGGGGGGGGGGGAGACTGTGGTTTGAAAAAAATATATGAACTAATTCCTATGCACACTGCACAGCTGTTATTTGTCATGCAAGAAAATATGAAAGAACACTACAACATTGAAAATGAAAACAATTTTAACCAAGATAAACTTATCAATATTTCAATGGAAAGTACGGCCCTGCTTTTGGATTATGAGATAGTTAAGTTAATTAGGACTGTTGTTGTGTGTCTTCAAGTCAGACTTAAGAGTGACACTAAATCTGAAGTTTAGGGTGGGGGCTGGGTAAATGATCTTGGAGGGTTGCATCTGGCCCATTGGCCTTAGTTTGGGGAGCACTGCTCCAGACAGTGATTATGTTGGATCGGGGGATTCTAGGAGGTGTCATGCAAAAAGCATAATTATCTGCTGCTCACAAGGCTGCCATTTCCGACCATCCTTCAAACAGTATCTTCCACAAATACCTTTCTTCCTGAGACCAGCTGTTTTCTGAATTCCCAACATCCAGTTAACATCTGCTGCCTCCTTGGCTTCCTGTCCTTCCCTTAGTGAGCAGCTTCCTTTGACAGTTTCTTCATCTTCCCGAAAACTTCCTAATGTTAGCTGAATAGGATTATCATGCCTCATCTCCACTTGCTTTTCTTAAACTTCTTTACAAAGGGGTCTGTCTGCTGACAGTAAGCCCAGTTCACATTCCTGCTGCTTCTTGATCATGATCTACAGCCTAGGAGTTTCCTCTTCTGGCCAGATTAATTGGGAGTATTACACAAAAGTATTATTTCTTTGCTGGAGCTTCTTCTGCAATGCTGCTGGCAACTGGAGCAAGATAAACTTTGCAAGTCAGCTGAGCTCTGGCATCAAAGCAGATCTCTTTTTGCGAGTTAATTGCAATCAGCTAAGATTTGCAGGAGCTCAACTAGGATTAGACCTGATAAACAGCAGAAATTGCTTTCCCCACTTTAGCATCCGAAACAGCATTCAACGAAAGTGGTATGCCTTGAGCATCACAAGCTTTTCCACTACGTGTTTGTGCATGTTACAGATGCTTTGTGAACAGAATGTACCAATTAACACTAAGAAAAGGTGTGATCCCAAACACATCTACCAAGAAGTGAGTCCCACTAAATTGCATAAGAATTAACCCCATGTAAAGGTGCATTGGGTTGCATCATTAGGGAAATCCAGATTAAAATCCAGCAATTAATATACACTTAGGTATATTTGCTTGGGCATATATCTAGTTAAATCATGTTGGATTAAAACTGAGCATGCATGTATAGGACTGAACTCCAAACAAATTATTCAATGAAAGTGGAGGCTTGATGCACAGTCACACATATGCGAACTCCCTACCATATTCATAGATTTTAAAAAGCCCTCTTCTCAGCCAGAAGAGTTTGTTTAAATTAGTGATTCTCAACCTGTGGGTCCCTAGGTGTTTTGACCTACAACTCCCATAAATCCCAGCCAGTTTACTAGTTGTTAGGATTTCTGGGAGTTGAAGGCCAAAACATCTGGGGACCCACAGGTTTAAATGATCCTATATCATATTGGTTGTATATTAAGATCTTCAGAAGAATCCTTGTAACAAGTATCACAGATAGGAGAAATCACTATGTGTCTACAAAATAAAGAGATTTCAATGCATTGGCACCCTAGTTTTGTATTTGGTGCAATATTAATGTTTTGAATCTGTTTTAATATTTGTGGGTCATTTTCAGTCCTCACCCATGGGTATAACAATTTGAAGAGGGGGAAGAAAATAAATATTCCTAAATCGTCTCTTTTGTGGTAATCAAAAGCGGTATCTATAATGGTTTTATGTTCCCAGCTGGCCTTGAAATGACTGTGATGGCAGTCACATATACCAGGCCAATCCTACTGCGGCACCACATTGGCATTGAGATGGTTCGGATAGCTTGAGACTGCACTGGTCACACTGGGTGGGCTATCACCTTGTCCTCTGTGTTGCCACTGCAACTTTCCACTAGCCATGGAGCTCCCTCCAACTATTCAGCTATAAAATCCTAATAGGAAACTGCCCTCTAAGTTCTAATAGGGAGCTCCCTGCAACCACCCAGCTTTTGAAATCCTAATAGGAAACTCACATGACCAGCAAGAAGAGGACAGATTAGACTTCTTGCTGCTCAGGTGGAAGCTCCATTCTGACAACGACATACATAACCGTGATGGTCAGGCATTAGCAGGGAGCTCTGTGGCTGAAAGAGAAAAGCAGCAATGTCATAGGTCTCAGCCAACACATTCCCCTATGTTGATCAGTGAAAGAAGGGGGGTGTACATCTGGGATGGGCCAAAGTAGACTTGATCCAGCTCTCCAAATTGCTGTGAAGCCTATGGATATGATGGAAATTTAAGTAAGCTGAATAGTATCCCTCAACATTGTCTAAAGTGGAACAAACTGTAAGGGTGTGCAAAATGGCAGAAATCTATTCTGTTTTTATTCTGTTTTCACACACACAGAGTTCTGTTTTCTGGAATATTCTGGGAGATTAGGAGGGGCGTTATTTAGATCCGTAATTCAGGATCCAGAGTTCCATTTCTATTTCAAGAAGAATCTTCCCAAAAACATAAAGGGGAGGGGCGCTGAAATTTGAAACTGAAAAAGAAAGAAAAAAGAATGGATTTCTACCATTTCACACACCCCTAGAACAAAGTTGGATTAAGTTAAAAAAAACCTGGGAAACTCACTGAAAGTTCCTGTGCATCTGGGAAACAACTAGTGCTGAATTTGAGGTAAGTCTAGAGGGTTTTTTTTTTGTTCATGTCATTCAAACCCAAAATTGCTTGAGATGAATAAGTGCAAGAGGATTTGTAAATGAGCAACCTTTACAGTCTGGAATGCTTTTCTCTCTCTCAGTGATGTACTGTAATGATGTAATTATGAATTTTGAAAATTTCGTACAGTACAGAGGTGTCCCTCACTATGAAACTTGCAAAATATCAGAATAGTTGCAGCAGTCTTTGTCAAGGAGGGGATGTTCAAATGAAGGGAGAGCAATTTTCTAGTTCTTGCCTCTTACTCTCAGTGTTTTGCTAAAATGGCTTGTCACCAAAGCATGCTAATTTTGTAAAAAAGCCACCTAGGCAATTTTGTTGAAGGATAGGCAACGAGCCTACACAGCTAAGATTAATGAAAATCAATTTAAGTCTTCTAATTTTTTTTCTGCTGAACTGACATCAAAATCACAGAAAATGCAATAGGACAGGATGGATGATAGCTGGCATTAATATGGTGACAGAGGAAAAAATGACCCAGGGTTTTTGAACCAAACACCCATTGCTGCCTCCCCTAAAGTCCATGCAGAAGTCTTTGACATCCTTCCATCCTTTTATTCATATCTTATCCTTTTCCCAGGCTGGGAAAAAAGCAGGTTACAAAAGGACATAATACAGAACAAGTATCTGGAGAGTGGGGTGAGCTCCTGCTGTTAGCCCCAGCTTCTGTCAACCTAGCAGTTCGAAAGCATGCAAATGTGAGTAGATTAATAGGAAAGGCAGTGGCGCTCCATGCAATCATGCCAACCACATGACCTTGGAGGTATCTATGGACAATGCTGGCTCTTTGGCTTATAAATGGAGATGAGCACCAACCCCCAGAGTCAGACTCGACTAGACTTCAGGAGAAAACCTTTTCCTTTACCTTATAAAAAAAGTGTAGTTGAAAACATACAAAATCAGATTAAAACTGTTAGCAACAAAATTTCACTGTTCTGAAATGTGGTGGTGTTTCCATATTTGGAAGCTGTACTTCTACAAGGTTTTTAGCTTTCCCTGTCAAAGAGTGGTTGTGTCAAAGATAACTACAATTCCAGAGGCTCAGTAGCATTAAGCCATGAGAAACATAGGTTTCTGTGGTCCTCCAAATCTGAACTAACAAAACTTTGGAATACTACAAGTTCAGTCTACTTGGGAGAAAATTTATTTTGATTCATGTATATTCCAGGCCTCTCCAGATTACCTTCAATTTGTTTGGGTTTCCATTGAACCCCTATCACAACCCTTGTTAAAATAACTACCCCAGGCAAACCGCAATGAGTCGCCATACAGGCTGAGATATTGGCGGTATATAAGCGCACCAAATAAATAAACAAATAAATAAATAAAATATAAGTTTTCATTTTCAGTTAGAATTGGGAACAGCAAGTATGGTGAATGTAAAGGCTGGAGTATAACATCTACAGGTCTGAACCTATAAATATTTGCTCTAATGTGTGTATTATTGCATTCAGTGAGATTTACTTCCTAGTAAAACTGATTAGAATTGCACTTCTGCCCTTGGACTAACCAGCCCACTGCACTCCTTCAAAAATGGGTCTAAGAAGCAACAGGAGAGATGTATTGATCCTGCTGATGATTAATATGCTTCCTCTTCTGAGATTTCTACTCTTTGGTCAAAGGGTGATCCCCTTTGGCTCTTAAACCAAATCATGGTTTGTGAACACATATCCATTATCAACTTAGTTTTGATGCCAAATAGATTTCTTTCCAAAGCTATAATTAGAATTGCCCACAAACTCTCTTCTTGTCTCTCTGTGTTGAGGAAGATCTGAAACATGGGATCATATTCCCAATTAACCAATTAACCCCAATCTAATTGTTACTTTTGGTACATTTGGCCCTAACATTTGATTTTTCATTACATGGAGTGGAAAAGGTACTCTCTAGTCAAGATCCCCTCAAAACATGACTGGTCTTGGATCCTCTGTTCTCTGTTTTGAGACTGTGGGTGCATCTACACTGTGTAATTAATATGTTTGATACTGCCTTAAGTGCAATGACTCAGTCTATGACTTTATGGGAGTTGTAAGTGTTTTGTGTTCTCTGGCAAAGAGTTCTGATGCTTCACTAAGTTACAACTCCCATGATTCCATGTCAATAAGCCATGGGAGTTACAGTGGTGTCAAACTGTATTAATTCTAAAGTGTATTCCCTGCATCTTTTACTTCTTTGTCTCAGGCAGTAAAACTGTTTTTGTGCCAATTCTGAGAACAAACTACCTATGTTTTCAGATTCTCTTAACTGAAGGTGAAAGTGCAGAAACAGCTGAGTGGTTGGACTTTTCTGTTTTTCCTTTACAAAAAAAAATCCCTCACAGGAAAATACAATAACACTCAAAATCCATAAACAGCTAAACCTCAATTGGGTCAATGAAATATGCACTAAATTCATCATACAAGGTCATTCGCATCTTCATCAGACAAAGATGATAAAAGTCACATAGGAGAAGGGAAACAATGATATTAGTGTGACAGGCCTACATTTGGTCAAAATGCTATTTTTGTTGTTTTCTTTTACGACTATCCATTTATAAATATCCTGCCTTTCCCTATGTGGAATCCGGAGGACAAAGACACATAAAACTACTAAGTATTATGCATTCCCAATAAAAGTTTTACCATTGTTGGGAGTAGAAATCTCAAAAAATACCAGTCCTTTGGCTCCCTCCCCTTTCTTGAGGATTCTCCTGCTATGGCTCATAGAGTTATGTCTAGTGATGGATTTGCCTTCACACAAAAAGGAAAGGGGATTGATGGACTACAATTCCACTTACCCAAACCATGAAGCATGTTGGCAGAGGCTACTGGGAATTGTAGTCCAGAAATGTGTAGTGGCATAGCACACTCCCTATTGTCCTCTTAGTACAATGTTCCTCCACATGTAAGGAGACCCCAATTTCCAATGGTTAATCCTATCTAAAATCGGTCTCAGTCTACATCATATCCCATGCTGTTCCAAAGAGTTCTCTAATAATATGAATAACTTTAAGTGGATGAAGCAGATTAAGTGGTTTTGAGAAACCATCAAAAATAAGTGCAATGTCTTTCCACTAAGGAGAAGCCCCAATTGATATAAACCACTATCTTCCTAACACCTGAATTTTAATTCCTCTAATTATTTACCATTTTTATTCCACTGAAAGGATCCCTTTCTTACAAACTGCTGGTCTAGCTCCAAGGTGAGTCAGAACAATTGGAAATGATGGACAAATTGACTACATGTTGCTGCTCAGACAGCTGTAAACGTTGCAAGAAGATAAAGGAATCTGTTTAGCAGAGACAAATGTCAGGTATCCAAACAAGTGCAGGAGTAGTGTTTTCATAAATATTTATCTTCACACAGTTTATGTGTGTGCAGCTGTGCATGTGTGCCCATGCCTCCCTCCACATGTGTGCATGTGTTTGTGTATGCAGCAAGGGAACACTTGGAAAAAATGTGATACATGTTTTATATTGCAAATGAAATCTAATAGTCACATTCTGGCCGTAATTAAATATTTCTGCATAATGCATATATATATTCTGGCAAGCAAGCGTAATTAATCCATAAAATGCTTCCTCGCATTGCCAAGGCAAAGGCATTATCAAATGGATTGTTTTGAAATCACAAACTTGGCATGATTCTGAGCTTGAACAGATGGAAAATGTATAGACCATGAGCGTTTTTGGGATTGAGGACTGTGCGTACCACACAACCCATGCTATATTGCTATTGTACTAGAGCCCATCCCTAACGTTTACGGTAGCATCTCAGTTATCAACAGTATGGTTTGTTGAGCCAGCATGGGATTTGAGAACTGGACTAGGATTCTTGAGACCAGTGTTCAAATCCTTGCTCAACCCATTGACATTAGGCAAGACACAAGTCTCATAAGAAGACAATGGCAAAACTCCTCTGAACAAATCTTGACAAGAAAATCTTGTGATAGGTTCATCTTAGGGTTACCATAAGTCAGAATTACTTAAAGACACACAACAATGCTTGGTTATGGTTACCATACAGTGATGCTACTACACATTGCTTTTCCTCATGGGCATATTTTGCATTTCACATGTTTTATTTTGTGATTAGCCACTGGAAGATAAACACAAATTTCTTTCCTGGAAGAAAACCATATGAATTGGAGACAAAATCCCTCCTTTGTAATATCTAGTTTGCCCAGCTTTTCCTAGAGAACATATAGAAAACTAGCAGAAAATTTCCAGCCCTCTGTATGTTTTGCATTTCTATTCCCAAGAATCCCACCAAATATAGACAATAACAAGGGATTGTGTGTATGTGCCTTCAGGTCACCTATCATCTTAAGGCAACCTCATGAATTTCATTAGATTTTCTTAGACAAGGAATACTCAGAGGTAGTTTTGCCAGTTCCTTCCTATGAATATTGCCCATAACATATTAGTCTCCCATTCTAATATTAACCAGAGCTGACTCTGCTTAACTTCCAAGATCAAACAGGATCTGGTGCCTTTAGAATATTATAGGAGTTGTGATTCCAACCATCCTGAAAGGTAATGATTCTAGAGAATTTCAAAGAGTCCCCAGGTCCAAAAAAGCTCAGCAAGAAAGCCTCTGCTACTGATAATAGCACTATTGGTTTACTTCCTTTTTGTTTAAACTGTGTAAGTTTGGGGAAAAGGTATGTGGGAGGATATGAAAGAAACAGGAAGATGGCAACATCAAGAACACAAACAGGTAAAAGTCAGTAAGTCATCTAATTAGTTATTTTCTACTGTAAAGACTTCTAGGCACATATGGTGCCTCCATTGCTGATAAACATTGTGGGCATACCCTTCTCCCAGGCTGGGAACATTGTGGCACTGTCTCTACTTCATACCACTTTCATCCAGTTCCACGACTTTCCCAAATGCATTAGTGAAAAGTGAAAATTTCTGAGAAGCAACGACAACAACAACAACCAACAGAGAGATATGTAAGGGTGTCTGTATGCCTGAAATAACCTTGACCCGTGAAGTTCAGATGTTTTCTTAAGCAAATAATACTCAGAGGGGCTAGGTTTATCCTCTGGAATATCCAATCCAACTACTGACCAGGGCTTACCCTGCTTAGCTTCCAAGATTGAACAGAAACTAATGCCTTTAGAGCATTTAGCAAGATTTTTTTTTCAGTAAAACACATGAAAATGCACACAGACCAATTATGAAAGATTAATGGCATTAAGCTATTTGCAATGAAGTAGTAATGTTGTCTAAAATAAGCATTCTTTTACTGTTTTTCAAAGACAACAGAGGAGACCAAGAGAATAGAGCAAACTACTGGTCAAAGCAGCCTAAACATGACTTAGATGGATAGTTAGAGATATGTATATGAGTGTGTGTATTGTATTTAAGACATGGATGGGATATAAACTAACAGGGGGAATTCCACATCCCACCCCATTCCACTTAGTTTACAAAGTGAAGGAATTGAAGACACACCACTGTTAGTCAGATGTAGGTCTTCTAACTCATGATTGGGCCATATGTCGCATGAAAAGTCTGAAGCTGGACTTAGAAGGGCACAATAGGGCTGATCAGGCCCATAGCCAGGATTTTGATTTGGGAAGGGGGGCTGAGTTTGGTTCGGGGGGGGGGGGCTGAGTCTGAGTGAAAGAGGGTCTACCCTAGCAAACCTTTTGTATCGTTACCCCAATACCCCCATGTATGGGATATATTGAGCATGGTGATCAGATCATGATATGAATAAACATAACAGTTTAAATAATGTACCAGTAAGGCCTTTTCGCGAACCACCATGAGAATTGGGGGGGGGGGCTGAAGCCCCCCAAGCCCCCCCCCCCCCGCTGTCTATATGCCTGGGGCTGATATATGAGAGCTCAGAAAGTGGAGAGGGGAAGGGGGCAACAGGGTTCTACTATGTCCTTAAGCCACCCTGACTCCTCAAGGGGAGATAGGGCAGAATACAAATAAAGTCTTATTATATTATCCCTGGTAGGATTGACCTATTCCCAATGCATATGAAACTCACATTGCAAACAGAAGCTATATGGTGAGAAATTGGATGAAGCATGTTGGTAAAAAATTATAGCAGCACTTGTATCAGTTCTGCTTCTTATCCAAGCAAAATTAAGTATCCTTAACGAATAGTGATTTCAGTATTAGAGATCTCTGTCAAAGCCCTTTGAAATCAATCGACTTAACAAATCCAACAAATTTGGCTGTGTTGGATTGTTGAAAACATTCCAGAAGCAGCAAAGAATAGCTAGTATTGTTACTGTTCTTTCATCAGAATGGTACAGAACATAGAATCATAGAGTTGGAAGAGACCTTGTGGGCCATCCAGTCCAACCCCCTGCCAAGAAGCAGGAAAATCCCATTCAAAGCACCCCTGACAGATGGTCATCCAGCCTCTGCTTAAAAGCCTCGATAGAAGGAGCCTCCACCACACTCCTGGGCAGAGAGTTCTACTGCTGAACAGCTCTCCTAGTTAGGAAGTTCTTCCTAATGTTCAGGTGGAATTTGAACAAAATAGAATAGAACTAATGTATTTAGTCAATTAATTAGTTACCATGATATTTTTTTTAAAAAAAACTTTCATTGAAATCAATAATTCTCATGGATGATGATGATGATACTCATGTTTCGTTGCAAGACACATGCTGTATCACAGAATACAGAAATCATCTCACACAATTGACTTTTTTTTTTGCTAAAACATATGCGTAACTTGGTTTATTTTCTTTTTAAAATATGATTTTTTGTAAAAAAATAACATAATTCACGGGAAAATGTAAATGGTTTAATTAAAAAAAAAACATTTAGGTGCATCAACTGTGATTTCTTTCATCAGACGACAGCACAAGAAAGAAAAGGAAACATTGCCGTACCTTTTAAAGCAAGTTGTTTGACAGAAATGCAATGTGTTCAGTCATATCGACTTCTGAAAACTTAAATTGCTGTGTGGGAAAATAATTTCTGAACGACTGAAAATGGTCTATAGGAAAATAAGAAACTATACAGTAATCATTCAGCATTAGCAACTTGTCTTTCAACTCCACATTTAATGACTAAATTGATGTGACTAGCTGGCAGCTCAGTTGTAATAATACACATCCTTTCAGTGTCCTACTTGTTTTACCCCACTGATGCAACTTGGGGCCAGATGTCCTTAATTTTTCCAAGTTAAAAAGTAGCACTAGTATTTTGGGGGTGCTAAGAAGCTGCAGTATTTGGAATTATGGACTTTTTCATAACATCATGGGGGGGGGGATATGGGCGCTATGGAATAAGAGAACTGCATTCAAATAAAGAACACTTGGTAATTCTCATTCAAAAGCTTCATCCCACAAAAAGCTCTGTGAATTTGCCATTGTCTGAAACAAGACCGTATGCCTGTAAAGTAGGTGGAATAAATTCATTTGAAATGGAGATTTACGACTTTCCAGAATGATCTCAACCATTTGCCATCCAAAATTGGCCATCTATGTGCAGTGGTTCTCAACCTGTGCGTCCCCAGCTGTTTTGACCTTCAACTCCCAGAGATCCTAACAGCTTGTAAACTGGCTGGGATTTCTGGGAGTTGTAGTCCAAAACACCTGGGGATCCACAGGTTGAGAACCACTGATAGAGAGAATATCTAACTACACATACCTCCTCCTCTCAGAATAATGCTCCTTGACAAACAGAACTGCTTCAAAATTGACTTGTCAGAAGTATTATAGTCACAGGTTAATGGCTTTTTGCCAGTATGAGGACTAGTAACAAGGCACAATCCAGCTGAATTTAATTTTTCTCTTTGAGCACAGCAAGATTTAGATAAGTTTAACTCTGGCCCCTTCCACACAGCTGTATAAAATCCTACATTATCTGCTTTGAACTGGATTATATGGCAGTGTGGACTCAGATAACCCAATTCAAAGCAGATGTTGTGGATTATCTGCCTTGATATTCTGAGTTATATGACTTTGTGGAAGAACCCACAGACTCAGTGATTTATCTGACCCCTTTAGAAAAGCAAAAATAAAATAAAATATCAGAGTAGCTTATGTTATTGTTTAATGTTCTTATATGTTTTAATGTATTTTATAATTCTATTTTTAAATGTTTTTATTATTTGTACATTGTTTTAAGGCATCAAATAGTTGCCTATGCCTAAAGCTACCTTGCATCCCCTCCAGGGTTGAAAAAGATGGGATAGAAATGTCATAAATAAATAAATAAATGTTCACGGTTTACCAAAAGATACACACGCCCCATGAAAAGTTGTGGCGTGCAAACAAGCATGACTTGGCCAGATCCGATCACATAAAAAATACATCTCTGCTGGGAAGACAGTCAGGGAAAAGGAATTTTTGAATGCTTTTGAGGGGAGCGGGAAGCTAAATAATTTGTCCAAGGTCATATAGCAAGTTGATGTCAAGAGCCAAAGGCTGAGATTTATGTCTGGCACCAAATTACCAATCTAACCATTACATCCCTCCCAATCACAGGACAAAGGAAATTAAAAAAAATTGATGATTTGCTTTATCGAAAAAAGCCAATTTTGCTGCCATCTTCCAAACAATATTGCAAAACTGTCTCCTCATTCAGACTGTTTGGATAGTTTCCATATATGATTCACTACTAAAATGCCTGGGTCTGAAAAGGGAACTGGTAATCTGTTGCCATATCATCCAGTTAGGCAAATGAGAAAGGTAGCAAATGATTTTTTTTTTAAAAAAAAACTTGGAAAAACTGCACATTCCAGACTTAAGTCTCTGAACAGAACTCACTGCTCTGTGTTCCCAGACTGAATGGACCCCACTTCATTTGGAGAGAAATGTCAAGCAGGAATCAATAATTCAAGGCAACATGCATCTGTCAGATTTCCTTCCCCCACCACACAAATCTTTCATAGTTGAGGGATAATGTTTATAAAGTGCAAGTCAACCCTTCCACTGGAGCCATCACCAAAGACTGATGTGCTACCATATAGATTACTTCATTCCGCAGGCTGGGTATATATCTGTCTGTATATACCTTTTGAGATAGACAAGTAGATGGAAATCTGCTTTATTTTCCTTTAATTTCGACGGTGAGGCAGAAATCGTTTTTGAGATACCACAATAAATCAAATAAATGAACTCACTGTTTTTGATAAATTCAGCAATATGCAACTGCAGTCTGGACTTACAATTTCTTGAGGTGTGTCCATGGGGTGTTTACTTCTTATATTATGCATACATTTCAGATGATTGATAGAATTGCAACCAATAAACAACACAAAGAAGATTCATCGTTTGGACTGATGTTCTTCAATGCCAACTTGGTATGTGTGTACGTGCCTTCAGGTTGCCTGTTGATTTATTTCCACCTCATGAATTCCATAGGGTTTTCCCACTAAAAAGTGATACTCAAAAGTGATGGCTTAGTGTTTGGGCTGAGACTAGGTTAACATGACGTAATAGCCATGTTTCAGTATGTGAAAGAATGTTGACGATGGAGCCAGTTCATTTTCTGCTGTTCCAGAGGCTAGGACTTGGAGCAATGGATTAAAAGAGTATCAGGTGGGACATCATGATGGTGCGAGTTTTTTAGCAGTGCAACATGCCTCTTCCCACTATAGTGGAGTCTCCTTTAGAGGTTTTTAAAAAGAGGCTGGATGTCCATCTATTAGGAGTGTCTTGATTGGGTTTTCCTGCATAGTAAGGGATTGGATTGGATACCCCTGCTACTCTTTTCCAATGCTGTCTTTCTTTTATTCCTTTCCGACTCTAACTTTCTTTGACTCAGATATCATGACACTATCAGATATTTTAGCATGATGTCTTACATTATGTTAATGGCCCTTACATCCCCAAACAATGCTAAATTCCTATTAGTTTAAGCACTGGAAGATAGCATTACAATAAAACCAGAAGTCAGTGTCAGAAAGTCAATGAAAAAGATATCTCAGAGGAGGAGAGACAGAGCACATGCAAAATTCTGGTGAAAGGTAGATCTCAATTTTTCATACCAGAGCTGTGCAAGCTCTTTACTAATAAACGTGTGCATTGATCATACCGCCTCTTGCAATCCATGCGTGATCTGTTAGGATACAAATCAAAGTTGGGTCCCTGCCAGATGTGTTGGACTCTGCTGCCAACGTAGGATGGATATGCAAGATTGGGAGGGTGCCATGCTGATTTATATCCACTGAGGAGTTAATCTGGTGGAAGCCTCCACTCACAAAACAACAGCAAAATAAAAAAAATGCATGAGAAAAAAWTTAACATCTGTGGAGAAGGCAACACCATTCTGTTACCTATTAATTTCATTCACTAAKTGGGAGTTGAATGTAAACCTCATTCAGYGATCAAAGAATAATTGAGGAATATGTGCAYTGACAACTRGGAATGGCTATGGTATACYAWTTCTGGATCATGGGATTTAAATGTTTATACTGTGATGATTTRATGCTTYTCTGAATGTTTSAATTTTGTGTATAWCTTARGTTTAATTGTTTTAATTGATTTTAAGTTCGTAGTTATATGTAGTAATTAGTTATTATGATTTCTTTGTGTACTGTATGTTGGCATTGGATTTTTGCCATTAGTATGTTGTAAACCACCTTGAGCCCCCCCCCCCCTTTCCAGGGGTGAGAAAGGTGGTGTATAAATACAATAAATAATAATAAAATAACCATGAGTCTAGAGAAGCAGGCTTGCCTATTAAAACTTTCATTAAGTTTCAAAAAGTACATGACTAATGTTCAACAGAGAGAAAAATAAATGGATTTCCCTCCTCTAATATCAGTCTCACACTATACGTAGTGTTGGAGGCAAAGATTGTAAAATGTTAACCAGCATTTTCAACTGACAAAAATGGGAAATTAACTTGCATGGGGGACCCAATAAAGGGGCCAGACGATAGGTGTGGAGACATGTATATTTCTAATGGAGAACAGTGTGTGAATGAGAGGATAATATATGGCGATGACTAGCCTTGAGATATGTGAAAGCTGAAAATTGGTGTGAAAAAAAACCCCACTACTATAAGAAGGAACGAGCTAGTCCCTAGAGGGGACACCAGCTTTCAAGAGCTTCAAATGGCTGCAGAGGATAACTGCAGGGAGCCACCATCAGACTGAATAATTTCCACTCACTTTTAAGACATACAGCCCTCCAACTGCCTCTGATGGTTATTTCGGGGAAACCAGTTACTTTAAAACACAAATATGATATTTGGGACCAAGTGCTCTCAGTGGAACTGAAAGCAAGCAAAGCCTGCATGTGCTACAGTAGGGTTTCTCAACCTGGAAGTCAAGACTCCGGGGGGGGGGGGGGGGGGGGGGGTGTCACAAGGGGGTGTCAGAAGGGTCACCAAAGACAATCAGAAAACACAGTATTTTCTGCTGGTCACTGAGGTTCTGTGTGGGAAGTTTGGCCCAATTCTATCATTGGTGGGGTTCAGAATGTAGGTGATTATATAAATCCCAGAAACTACAACTCCCAAATGCCATCTCTATTTTCCCCAAACTCCACCAGTGTTCACATTTGGGCATATTGAGTATTCATTCCAAGTTTGGCACAGACCCATCATTATTTGAGCCCACAGTGCTCTTTGGCTGTAAGTGAACTACAACTCCAAAACTGATGGTCAATGCCCACCAAACCCTTCCAGTATTTACTGTTGGTTGTGGGAATTCTGTGTGTCAAGTTTTGTTCAATTCTATCATTGGTTGAGTCCAGAATGCTCTTTGATTGTAGGTGTACTATGAATCCCAGCAACTACAACTCCCAAATGACAAAATCAACCCCCTCCCCCAACCCTACTAGTATTCAAATTTGGGTGTATCGGGTATTTGTGCCAAATTTGGTCCAGTGAATGAAAATACATCCTGCATATTGGATATTTACATTACGATTCATAACAGTAGCAAAATTACAGTTATGAAGTAGCAACAAAAATAATTTTATGGTTGGGGGTCACCACCACATGAGGAACTAAGGCGTATCAAGGAGTCGTGGCATTAGGAAGGTTGAGAAGCACTGTGCTACAGTCAACTGAATGACACTGTAGCGAAGCAATTCCATCCTGCAGTTATTTGTTAGCCCATTTGATCTGTTTTAAAAGAGCCTGCTTAATTGAGTCCTCCTCTCACTGTGCCAGTCTGCTAGAAATCTGAATTCATGTCTCAGGGGTGAAGGCATCTGTTTGATCTCCTCTGAGCAAACTCAACTGCAGACCCCTCCCCTTGCCTCATGGAAAGTTATTGCCTCCATCTCCTCCCTGTCTCCCCAAAATAAAACCGGGACACTACTGACCATCAATAGAGAAGTGTTGCCAATCTGAATTGAAGAACAAATGAAAGTTCCACACAAATACTTTCTGGCAGTAACCAAGCATCCCATGAAAGAAGGCTTTGTCTTGACTGGAGTAAGAATATGCATAGATAACCGGTGAATCTAGATGTGTACATTCCAGCTACACATTCTTTCCCGGTGCACATTTATCCCACGCAGTCTCATGCTAAGAGGAGAGAGCTGTGGTAAGTCCCCACATGCACACCATGGATCCTTCTAACTGTAGGAGTGTCCCCTCATGTAGTCCCACATCCATACTTTCCTCATCTTGCATAAATTTGCACACATCTGTACACAAAGACTGAGGACAAGTTTCAAAGCACTGAGCCAGAACTGCTCCATAAGTTCCTTCTGAGCATCTTTCATTAACTTAATTACACAACAAACAAAATATCCATGCAATGCTTTCGCTACTAAGCACGTCCTGCTTCCTAACAAACTAAGAAGGCTTTTGCTCATCAAGCCAATTAATTACTTTCCCCTCTTGGAAGCACTGAAGCTAAAGATCTCCTCTCTCATTCAGATCTTGCAGTCAGAAAACTTTAAATTGTGGGCAGCGTCGGCAGCCAACTCCCAGCTTCTCTCTGGCGAAAGGGACCAGATGTGCCGCAGGGCTGAGTGTCATTTTTGCCATTAAACTTCCTGATCCCTGAATGTCATCAGGAGTTGATTTCGACCGAACCGCATCCAGTTGCACTCGCAAGGCACTGCATTTAACTCTCCATAAAATATGGATTTTATTGCAGCACTGTCAAGACCTCATTCCACAACTGCTGACCTCTGTGCCTTTTGCATATCTCCAGGCTCCAACCTTTGAATTAAAAATTGTGTGTCTCCCTATCTGTCTATACCTGCCTCTCCAACTATTTATCAGGTGGAGTGCAGCTCTGCTATATATATATATAATAGGATGGCATGCAATGATTTTCAAGACATGCTGAATTTCATTCCCCACATCCCCATTTCAATCTAGGACTAACATTTCTGCAACTGCGTACCTTCAGCATCCTATTTATCCACTGTACCCTGCGCTGTGAACATTTCACATTTTTTCTGGCAGCTCCTGCAAACTCCTTTTGTTCTTCTGACTTTTCTGCAAGGAAGAAAAACCCCCTAAAGTCCTTATATTGAGAGGAAACCAGGACAAAAAATAATAATGACCTCAGCTGCCTTGACTCCCTATATTGGGAGGAAGGCGGGATAAAAATATAGTACCCTACTTGTTGTCGAAGGATTTCATAGCTAGAATCACTGGGTTGCTGTCAGTCTCCTGGGCTGTATGGCCATGTTACAGAAGCATTTTCTCCTGACATTTCACCCACATATATGGCATGCGTCCTCAGAGGTTGTCATGCATTGGAAGCTATGCAAGTGGGGTTTATATATCTGTGGAATATCCAGGGTGGGAGAAAGAACTCTTGTTTGCTTGAGGCATGTGTGAATGTTGCAGTTGGCCACCTTGATAAGCATTGAAAAGCCTTCCAGCTTCAAAGCCTGGTTGCTTCCTGCCCGAGACAATCCAGAAGGAAGCTGGGGAGGGGGGAGTTCTATATCTGTGGAATGTCCAAGCTGTGAGAAAGAACTATTGTCTACTTGAGGCACGTGTGAATGTTGCAATTGGCCACCTTGATTAGCACTGAAGAGCCTTGCAGCTTCAAAGCCTGGCTGCTTCCTGGCTGAAAGACTCCAGAAGGAAGCGAGGTTAGGGGGGTTTATATATCTGTGAATGTCAAGGGTGGGAGAAATAAGTCTTGGCTGCTTGAGGCAAGTGTGAATGTTGCAATTGGCCACCTTGATTAGCATTGAAAAGCCTTGCAGCTTCAAAGTCTGGCTACTTCCTGCCTGGGGGAATCCAGCATGTGGACAGAAAGGAGGAAACTATGAAAATGAATAAAATCTGGCTACCGCTATTTTAAAAAACTCTAAAATCAGGACAGTAAATAATGAACAACACTAAAAAAATGGGGGAATTCCAGACGCTCTATATAGTCATGCTGGCCACATGACCTTGGAGGTGTCTACGGACAACTCCGGCTCTTTGGCTTAGAAATGGAGATGAGCACCAACCCCCACTGGACTTAATGTCAGGGGAAACCTTTACCTTACCTCCAGCCAAGAAACAATCAGGGCTAGCTAACATCTCCCAACAAAGGATTCCCCCAGACAGGAAGCAACCAAGTTTGGAAGCTGCAAGGCCATTCAGTGCTAATCAAGGTGGCCTGCCTCAAGCAGACAAGAGTTCTTTCTCCCACCCTGGACAAACGCACCCTTGCCTAGTTTCCAACAGTCCTCACAACCTCTGAGGATGCCTGCCATAGATGTGGGCAAAACGTCAGGAGAGAATGCTTCTGGAACACAACCATACAGCCCGGAAAACTCACAGCAACCCAGTGATTCCGGCCATGAAAGCCTGGAAAACTCACTGCAACCCAAAGTCAAAAAAGCTCATATGAAGTCCATACCTTTGCCTGGCTAACCTTCTCCTTCTCTTGGCTTTCCTCCTGTCCGACAAAATCGATATCAATTTGGAAGGAGAATATTTTAAATATACTTTGATTGGTGGTGTTTCTAACCGGCTATCAGTATACTATCCAATAAGGCTGGGCAACTGGAGAGCTGCAAAAGGGGCCTCCTTTTCTCTTTACTTTCCTGGAAAGGACAGCAAAGATAGGTTCCTCTCTTGCAAGCACATGAACTGGCATCCTGTCCATGCGCAAAAATCAAAGGAAGGAAAGCATCCCACATCCTCCATCCCCAGCCGAAAGGAAGCCACCGTGGTCCATGCGGTGCCACTTTGTAGTGCCCTCCAACTTTGAATGAGAGAAGGGATGAGGAAGGGAGCAGGATGGAGAGACCAAGCAAGTGGACAGAGAATCCCAAAGCTGTTCCTTACCTTGGAGAAGAAGGAAAGGCTACAAAGGATGCGCCAAGAAGGGCTCAGCACTCAGCGCTCTCTGCGTAAAGTCGGGATGAAGCTGAAGCCGGCAGCTTGCCTTCTCTCCTTCCTCCTCCTTCCCTTCTTCCTCCTCTTTCTGCTCCTTCGCTGCCTCTGCTGCTCTCCCTCCTTCCCTTCTCGCCCAGCATCACTTTCAAAGTCTGGGTGGAAGGGGAAGCCAAGCAAAAGGGGCTCCCTGCTTGAGTGGGTCGCCGAGGAAAGGAGGGGGAGATGGCTCAACGTCCCCTCCTCCCTTTCCCTTTCTTTCTCACTCCTTCTCTCTCTCTCTATGCATGTGCCCGGTCCGTCTGCCTTGCCGCTGCTCTCTTCTTGCTGCGCCTCCAGAGCTCGCTGTGGAGAGGAGAAGAAGGAGGGATGGGGAAAAAAAAGAACAAGCGCCTCTTGGAGGCTTCTCCAGCGATTTGCGAAAGGATGCGGTGGGAGGGACGAAGGGGAGGGCTTTGTGGGAGAAGATCTCCCCCCCCCCCCTACACACCCCACCACCTCAGTCTGTGACCAAAGGAAGAACTGTGCTTTTCTGTTCTCTTTGGAATGATTCCCCCTTACACTTAATCCATTGGATCTTGCTGGGACCAATTGCAAGGAAAGGCAAAAGGATGGAGGGTATTCCTAGCTTTTGGAGCTGTGGAGTTGTTGCAAAAGCAGCCCTCTCAAGTCTTGCCACTGACTCAGGCTGTGCACCCAAATGCCTGCAGAGGACTCCAAACCTGTGATCAGCTATTTTGGCACCAATGAAAGCTCACAAAAGCACTCCTCCCCTAGCTAGCAGTTAGGATGACTGTCTCAAAAGTTGCCCTAGTAAGGTAAAGGTTTCCCCTTATTTATTTATTATTTATTTCGAGGTTTTCTATACCGACCCTCTCACCTTCAAAGAGGGATTCGGACCGGTTCACAACATGTGTTAACATACAAAGAATATACAATAACAACACAATGCCACTTCATTACACGATTAAAATATCAGCACCATACACATTAAAACATTATCATCACAGTTAAAAGAGCCAAATCGTCCAACACCATCACAATCCCATTCATCATCCTCCTTTCATGTGGGCAAAGAATTAAATCAGTTGTCAAATGCCGCGTTCCACAACCCCTTGATATTAAGTTTAGTCATGCCCAACTCTGGCCGGTGGTGCGCATCTCCATTTCTAAGGCAAAGAGCCGGTGTTATCCATAGACACCTCCAAGGCGGGGGGGGGGGCTTGGGGGGCTTCAATATTGAGACTATGTCTCCACAGGGCAAGTAATGTGGACTTGCCTTTCAACTGCTATGGGGAGTCCACATGATGTAAGTCAGATTCACAACAAAAGTTCTGCATGAAGCCATTAAGTAAGATAAAGTGGGGTTTTCTGGTGTTTTGGAGTTATGAAGAGCTGGATCAGGTTGGATATGGCCCAATCCATTCTCTACAGGTCCAATCAGGCTCCTAGCCAAGGGGGGCTTGAGGGGCTTCACCCCCCCCCCCGAAATTCTCAGGGTGGTCCGCGAGAAGGCCTTACTGGTACATTATTTAAACTGTTATGTTTATTCATATCATGATCTGATCACCATGCTCAATATATCCCATATGCATGGGGGTATTGGGATAACGATACAAAAGGTTTGCTAGGGTAGATCCTCAGCCCCCCCCCGAATCAAACTCAGCCCCCCCCCTTCCCGAATCAAAATCCTGGCTATGGGCCTGCTCCAAGGTCATGTGGCTGGCATGACTGTGAAAAAGATCTTGGAGTCCTTGTGGACAACAAGTTAAACATGAGCCAACAATGTGATGCAGCGGCAAAAAAAAAAAAAAGCCAATGGGATTTGGGCGTGCATCTATAGGAGCATAGTGTCTAGATCCAGGGAAGTCATGCTACCCCTCTATTCTGCCTCGGTTAGACCACACCTGGAATATTCTGGGCACCATAATTGAAGAGAGATATTGACAGGCTGGAGTGTGTGCCCAACTCTGGCCAGTGGTGTTCACCTCCATTTCTAAGGCAAAGAGCCTGTGTTATCCGTAGACACCTCCAAGGAGGGGAGTTCTTTACCATTTAGTCAGTATTTTCCTTTGTGTTTCTCTAATCCTTATATACTTGATATTTTTGATTGAATTGATCCAGTGTTCAGTGTCTGAATCATTGTTATTTAGATCCTCTTTCCATATTTCTGCCAATGCTTGTTTCAAATTATATTGAATTCCAACTAATTTCTTGTATATGAACCCCATCAGTGGAGCGGTACCTATTGATCTACTCACATTTGCATGTTTTCGAACTGCTAGGTTGGCAGAAGCTGGGGTTAACAGTGGGAGCTCAGCCCGCTCCCCAGATTCGAACCTGTGACCTTTTGGTCAGCAAGTTCAGCAGCTCAGCGGTTTAACCTGCTGCGCCACTGGGGGCTCCTTACAACACAAGCCAAGTTTTAAAACTTGGCATTGCCACATCACACTAGAGAAGGAATCCACTGTAAATCTGGTTGCTGCCTCCTATAGAATTCTGGAGTTTGTTGTTTAGGGAGCAGCCTTTAACAGCCTCTCTAAACTACAAGTTCCAGAATTCTGCAGGAGGCAGAAACCGGTTTTAAAGTGGATTCATTCTCTAGTGCAGGCATGGACAAACGTCAGCCCTCCAGGTGTTTTAAACTTCCACAATTCCTAACAGCTGGTAGGCTGTTAGGAATTGTGAGAGTGGAAGTCCAAAACACCTGGAGAGGCAAAGTTTGCCTATGCCTGCACTAGTTTGATGAAGTAGCAAATGCCCTTTTGACCAGTAGCTGGCCATTTGGAGTGCCTCTGGCATTGCTATAAGAAGGTTCTCCATTCTGCATGTTGCAGGGCTCAGACTGCATTGTAATAGGTGGTCTGTGATATGCCCTTCTCCAGACTGCATGAAATGGACTCCACTTTGCATTGCAATAGGTCAGCGTTTCTCAACGTGGGGGCCAGGACCCTGGGTGGGTAGCGAGGGGAGTGTCAGAGACCATTGGAAAATCCAGGATTTTCTTTTGGTCATGGGGTTTCTGAGTAGGAAGTTTGGCCAAATTGAATTCTTAGTGGGGTTCAGAATGCTCTTTGATTGTAGGTGAACTATAAATTCCAGCAACTACAACTCCCAAATGTCAAGGTCTATTTTCCCCAAACTCCACCAGTGTTCACATTTGGGCAGATTGAATATTCATATCAAGTTTGCTCCAGATCCATCTTTGTTTGAGTCCACAGTGCTCTTTGGATGTAGGTGAACTACAACTCCCAAACTCAAGAACAACGTCCACCAAATCCTTTCAATATTTTCTGTTGGTCATGGAAGTTCTGTGTGCAAAGTTTCGTTCAATTTCATTGTAGGTGGACTTCAGAATGCTCTTTGATGGTAGGTTAACTATACATCCCAGCAACTACAATTCCCAAATGACCAAATCACTTTGTGTTTCACTTTGGCATAAGAGCAGCATTTTGAGTTAAGAGCTGATGCTCGACTGGGTTTCACTTTGACATAAAAGAAGTGTTTGAGTTAAGAGCTGTTGCTCAGCATGGTTTTGCTCTAACATAAGAGAAGCATTTTGAGTTAAGAGCTAGCACTAGAGGGAGAGTTAGCACCAGAGTACAGAACTTTAGGGTTTCAAGGGAGCAGCTTCTGTGTCTCATCCCTCTGTGCCACATGATCTTGTCTGCTTTGGGAGATTGCTGTCTGCTTTGCTCTTGTTCGCTTTGAGGAACTTTGAGTTATTTGATTTTGTGTGGTTATTATTCCTGGTATGTTTGGTTTCATGAAGAGCAGGAGGGAGACTGGATGAATACAGTATGAAGAAAGTGATGTTCTGTCTCTTCATTTTATGTTTTATGCTTCCTTGCCACAACTTTGTGCTTCTACCATTTTAAAGTTGATCTTTTTTAAAAAATTGTTCCGTGTGAATGTGCATTTATAAATTATTTGTTATTTATAAAGTACATTTTCTTATTGAAAACATGTAACAAAACAGATTGGTAGGGTTTGGGTGGCAGAACAGATTAATTACTTCTCAGTGCATTTCAATGGGAAATTTGTTTTGAGATCACGATGTTTTGAGTTAAGACCTCAGTCACTTAGGACAGTGTGTGTCTCTCTCTCTGTGTGTGTGTGCATACAGTAGAGACTTACTTATCTAACATAAACACAGGTCGGCAGAACGTTGGATAGGTGAAAATGTTGGATAATAAGGAGGGAGTCAGGAAAAGCCTATTTATTTATTTATTTATTTACAGCTTTTATATTCTGCCCTTCTCACCCTGCAGGGGACTCAGGGTGGATTACAGTGTACACATATATGGCAAACATTCAATGCCAATTTTGACATACAAACATATACAGACATACACAGAGGCTATTTAACTTTTTCTGGCCACCAGGGGAGCTGTCGCTTTCATCGTCCATCTGCGACGCTGATGAAGTACTTCCGCATTCCTCGCATGCTTCCCCACTAGAATGCTGGAGTCTTCTTTATGGCCTCACTTTAATGTGGTACCTAATTTTCCTACTTGACAGATGCAACTGTTTTTCGGGTTGCAAAGGTCAACAACAGGCTACACACAATTGGTTGGAAACCCACTCCAACCCAGGCTGGCTTCGAACTCATGACGTTTTGGTCAGAGTGATCTTTAATGCAGCTGACACTCAGCCAACTGCACCACAATCCCGGTGCAATCAAATTACATTATGATTTTACTATTTAAGCACCAAAACATCATGTTTTCCAACACATTTACAGAAAACAGCAGCTCAATACACTGTGACACTATGTACTAATTATTGTATTTATGAATTTAGCACCAAAGCATCACAATCTATTGAAACAGTTGTGGATCTGGGCAGGAGGCAGTCTGCATTTGATAATACAGAACGTTTGATAAGCAAAGGTTGGATAAGCAAGACTCTACTGTATATATATTATTAAACTAAATTAAAATATACAATATAAAATATTAAATATATTATGAATTTGTTTATTTTTCCTATGTATAGACACCTTTGGGATGCCCTGTCTTGTCGTTATTGTTGCTGTTATTGTATGTCTTCAAGTGGACTCTGACTTTTGGTGACCCTATCATGGGGTTTTCTTGGCAAGATGTATTCAGAGCGGGTTTGCCTTTGCCTTCCTCTGAAGCTAAGAGAGTGTGACTTGCCCAAGGTCACCCAGTGGATTTCCACGTCCAAGCAGGTATTCAAACCCTGGCACCCAGAGTCTTGTCTAAAACCTAGAAAATAAATGACTAGCAATGAGCTGCCTTCTCACAACAGAAATCACTAGCAATGCACTGCTTCATTCGGCTTAATGGGAGGGCTGCCCATAATTGTTATCGAGGGATCACATTTCTCTTATCTTGTTCTCCCTTCTCAGTTGGCTGCCCACTATCCTTTTAAACCTTTGAAAAGGCATTTCTCACAGCGGGGAGCTCTTATTATTTATTACTTGCAATCTGATACATTTTTTTCTCTTAGGGCAAGTCTCCAGTTTATTCTAAAGGCAGATTTAATACATTGGATTGGAGGGATGTGACAAGAGGCCCTTGTTATCTGTTGCACTGAGGATGAAGAACTTCTAGAGATGTTTTTCTGCTTGACGCCTTGTCTTGTAGTTTTTGGTAGAATCAGTAAAATATGTTTATTTTGCCAAGGGTCTGAAGTGCTTTGAAGCTGTCTTTCTTATTTTGACTATTCTTAGTAACTCAGCTATCAGGCTCTATGTGTTTGTTTTTGTATTTTATGGACAGTTTGTATGAATTTATGGATTTATACCAGCATGGAGGTCCCTTACAGGCTGAAGGTGTGGTTAGGGATTGATTTGAAAAATAAATAAATCATGTAGAGCATTGTTTTGTTTATGACATTATTTTTCCTTCCAAGATAACATTGCCCCTTCAGATAACTATGGGATAGGTCATGCTAAAATGTGAGCATCATGGTTGAGTAGAGATTTCAACCCAGATCACCCCATTTTTGTTTAATATTCTTAGCACTATATCATATTGGTTCCTTTTAATATTACAATATATCCATTAAGCAGTGCTGCAGTTTCACTAATAAACAAAGTCAACAGAAATTATTTTATCAGAGGCAGGAATGATACTTAGCTTTTACGTGGTGCTTTAGAATGCAGTTCTTAAGACATTTACTTGGAAGTAAGCCCCACTGTATTCCATTCTCTCTTAGTACCTAGTAAGTGCATGGGCATTACAAGTGTTTTTTGAAATGTGTTATATGTCTACTATTTCCCCAAATAGACTACTGCAATACACTCTACGTGAGATTGCCTTTGAAGACTGTTTGGAAGCTTCAATTGGTCCAAACGGTGGCAGCCAGATTGCTCACCGGAGTGGCATACAGGATGCATACAACCCCCTTGCTGCGCCAGCTCCATTGGCAGGCAGTATGCTACTGAGCACAATTCAAAGTGCTGGTTTTAGCCTATAAAGCCCTAAATGGTTCTGACCCAGCTTACCTATCCAAACATATGTCCCTCTATGATCCACCTTGGAGGCTAAGATCCTCGGGAGAGGCCCTGCTCTCGGTCCTTCCCTCCCCTTGCAGGCGCAACTGGTGGGGACAAGAGACAGGGGCTTCTCAGTGGTGGCCCCTCATCTGTGGAACTCCCTTCTTAGTGAAATTAGAGTGACCCCCTCCCTCCTGACCTTCAGGAAAAAACTAAAGCCATGGCTGTGGGAACAAGCTTTTGGTCAGTAAGCAGCACAGTAAGGAACTACAAATAACAGAATGATGACTCTGATTGGCTCTTGAATATGATTTGTATTTTGTGATTTAATGTTTGAATGTTTATGTTTTTAATTAGGTTGATTTTAACCCAGTTGTTTATTTACCGATATGTATACATATATATTAGGCCTGGGTAACAACGGAAAAATTTGTTTCTAAAATCGATTCATTTTTTGGGGGTTTTGCGTTTCGATTTTAAAAAGAATTCCGAAATTTTTCTTTTAAAAAGTTCGATATTTACGAAATTTCGTAAATGGTAAAAAAATTACAAAACAATAACGAAACAATAACGAATCGATTCGTTAATGGCGGCCGCGATCGCGCAATACGCTAAAAAAACTTCTGAAGCTTCCCTCTCCCTCTGTTGTTGACTGTTGGTGTGATATTATAATTTTTTTTCACTACTTAAACAAAAAACAACTATAAAACTTGCCCCAGACATGCGGAAATGATAACGAAACGACCTCAAACCAATAACGAAACGAATACATAACGAAATACGAAGCATTTACGAAACGAATTGAAAAATTCGTTTCGTTTTTAAGTTGCTCCAGAATGGTTCGTTATCGCTTCGTTAACAAAAAAAATAACGAATTTTTAACGAATTACGAATTAACGAAACGAAACCGCCCAGCCCTAGTATATATAGTAAATTTTGCCTTTTTGAGAGCACTCTGAGTCCCTTTCAGGATGAGAAGGAAGGGGTACAAGCCTGGCAAACAAATAAACAAATAAATAAATAAATACTAGGGTTGTGCAAATCCATTCCACTTTCACTCTGTTTTTATTTTGAATTTTTGGTGCCTCCCATGCTGTTTTGGAGCAGATTCTGGGAGTTTAGGAAGGGGTGTGTACGTTTGGATTCATAATTTAGAAACCTGAGTTTCATTTCCATTTCGGAAAGAAACTTCCTTAAAACAGAACCGGGGCGGGGGGTACACAAAACCAGAATGGAATTCTGTGCCGATTCACACGACCAATGCCTATTATATTTGTTTTACAACAGATTGGGCTGGTAGGACAGCACAATTAATTCTCTTTCACAAACATGAATTGACATATAGAAGCTGTGCTTTAAGCTTATCAAAGTATTCTTGGTAGATATGTAATTCAGTTTCATTTTGAGTTGAATTCAGACTACGTTGCATTTGGTTCCCACTGAAATAAAGATGGTTCTGTTGTCGCGTGACTTCAAATCACTTTTGATGTAAGACACCAGAGGCACTCCAAGTGGCCAGCTACTGGTCAAAGGACATTTAATCAACTACCAAGTTTGCAAACTTTGTGTTTTGTTTGTTTGTTTTTAATGCAGTACAACTGTTTGGTTCGCTCCTGATATGATAAATAAATAAATTCAGATGACAGCCCTATGAAAGAAAGTCCTAGGATGAATACATGAGACTACAAGCATAAAGGCAATAGGAAGGCTTGTAAGCATGTCAGGTCTGAACTGGAACCAATGCCCATAGGAACATATGTGGCAATCACAAATCCCCTTCTCACCTTAAGGCCTCATGGTCTTTCATGCACCTTCATATGGCTTCTAACAATCTCTACAAAGAAGAATAAAAAATACTCTTCCCTAATTTGTTTGCTGCAGAAGAATTGGGGAGAGGACCAGGGATTTTGAGGGGAAGAACTTGCGAGCTCAATTCTGGGTACACAAAATCCTAGGCTGTGCATGTGCTTACAGGCCTCCTCGTTCCTTAGTTTTCAGTGCATTTCCTTCTGTCTGACTCACTATTTGGCATCTTTTGGCAGCTGACGGATCTCAAACTTCCAGTAAAAGAAGAAAATCCATTCCCATAAGGCAGATGCTTTACCGCCCCCTTATAAGAGCCTGGAAGCAATGAACCCACCTTCACAGGCAACTACCTGCTGTTTCATGTGCGGGTAATTTTTGTCACATCTTTCCACTGGGTACAGTTGTATTACTCAGTACCTGCTGTTGTGCCTTGTTGAAGTAAAGTACCCCTGAATGTGGATAGTTCTGCATCTCTGCCATGGAAGTTAATGTAGTTTTAAACTGTCATGATTTTGCAGTATGTATACAGCCTTGTGTCCAGTGGGTGGGTAGCAGGCTGAATGATAAAACAAGTGTTTGAAAAAGCTGTCAATAGCCAGTACCCTCTTAAAAGAAAAAGTTTTACATGCAAGAGGAAGGGTTATTATTAGAAGGCTGGACTATGACTTGTGAAACTAGCCCCCATAGGCAATGGCCATGGTTGCTGAGGATGATAAAAAATAATTGGAGGGCGGAGTGTTGAGAACAACTGTTCCTTAGATGATGCTTTCTATGGATTCACACAAAGCTGCTATTCCATGGCAGCTTTCACACAAAGCTGCTATTCCATGGCAGTCTTGTGATCACAGATAGCAGATATATACAGGGATGAGCACCTTCTACATCACACCTCTCTTCATTTGTACAACTGTGCCAAATCACCAATCTGTGATCCCAGGATCATACATTTGCACACCCTCGTAATCCCACCTTCTCACACTTCTCCTGTTTCTTTTTTTTTTTTTTTTGTAATTTCACAGTTCCAGCAATGAAATTTTTTAAAAAGCCCTGTAAAATCTATACACATAATAAAAGTGAAAAATGTGTATGTGTGTATATGGCAGCAGTGTCTATTTAGACAGCCTCCTGCTTCCACAAACAGGCTACAGTTCCAAGTGCTGAGAAGCCTCCAAAGGCACTCCCCTGAACTGACATTACAGGTTAAAGCGAGCACCGTGAACATGTAGCCCAAATCCTGCCAATGTCCTCCCCACGCACTACAGCCCAACACCAAAGAAATGCTTTCATTGGGGAGAATTTCATCCTAGATTTGACACTTTCCTCCACACAGGCAGTCATCCCAGGGTTTCTTGTGTGGAATCTGCATGATTCTGCCCACTGCCTCTCCCTTAAACCTTCCCTATTCTACAGTAAACACAGAGGAATTAATCAGCAACTGAACAGACTGAAGGGGTTTAGGGGACTGATTCAACAGGATGGAAGTTATAGTTCATCCTGCATCAAGGCAGAGCACTGTAACCCTCTTCGGTAATGGACCTCGAGCACATTTGACACACAGAACTCCCATGACTAGGTTTGGGGAAATTTACCTTGATTTATAGGAGTTCTAGTTCACCTACATCCAGAGAGCACAGTGAACCCATCCAATGATGGATCTGGACCAAACTTGCCATGGATGATGGGACTTGCAGTACCTTCACTCACTTTCAGAGACCACTGCATCCCCCACAAATGATGGATCAGGACCACACTTGGCACACAGACTCTCCCATGACCCACTAAATGTCCTGGTGAAGTTTGGAGGAGGATGGACCACGGATACTGGGATTTGCAGTATCTTCACTCACTTCCAGGAACCACTACGACCCCCCACAAATGACACACCTGGACCAAATTTGGCACACAGACTTCCTACGTCACTCTTTATGTCCTGGTGAGTGTTAGGGGAGGATGGATCACAGATGATGGGATTTGTAATTGATTTGTATTTGTTGTTGTAGTTCATCCTTATCCAGAGAACACTGAACCCAGCTGATAATGGATCTGAACCAAACCTGGCACACAGACCCAGCATGGGAAACTGTGCATATTGGCAGGGTTTGGGGGTGATTGCCCTGGGAATCTGGAAGTTGTAGTTCACCCTTATCCAGAGAACACTGAACCCAGCCAACAATGGAT
Source organism: Anolis sagrei ordinatus (assembly GCF_025583915.1). NCBI lineage: Eukaryota > Metazoa > Chordata > Lepidosauria > Squamata > Anolidae > Anolis > Anolis sagrei. The sequence goes on along the minus strand of NW_026847438.1, from coordinate 159,574,651 downwards.
CTGTACCAAACTTGGCACACAGAACCAACATAGCCAACTGTAAATACTGACTGGGTTTGGGGGCGATTGATCTGGGAACCTGGGAGTTGTAGTTCACCCTTATCCAAAAAGCACTGGACCCAGCTGATAATGGATCTGGACCAAACTTGGCACACAGACACAACACAGCCAACTTTGAGTAATGGTAGGGTTTGGGAAGGATTGACCCAAAATACATCCTTATGCATTTTCTAATGGGACATTCATAAAAAACAAAAGGAAAGACTGACTTTTTTCCTAATAAATAGCGTTGCACATTACCAAACTTATATTACCAAACTTCAAAAAACAAACAATGCCTTTATCAAGTAACCTAGGTACCTCCAGGTCCTCAAGCTAGTATGAAATAAATTGAAAACAGCTTGAAAATAACAAGTGTATGCGGAGGTAATGGGACAGGAGGAGAATTCTGTCCTCTGACATTGCACAAAGTAGATAATTGGAACTTTGTGGGATTGTGAGACTTTGATGGGTTTTAGTCATTAATTGCAAAGGGTAGATTGATCACTCTTCACAATAACACAAACATACATTGCAGATACGTTTTTCTTTTTGCTTAACTACTGGCTTGGACTGTATACTCCTTCCAATGTTCTAAGAAAGGTGAGAGTTCATGCCACCCTTCTTCTTCTTCTTCTTCTTCTTCTTCTTCTTCTTCTCCTCCCCCCCCCCCCACACACACATCCTTGTGATTGGGGCAATCTAGGAATTATTTAATCTGCAGTTCATGTTGTTTCAGGTAGTAAATGCATTAATCTGTAGCTCACATGGTTGCAGAAATCTTTGGTGACATCTAATCTCCACTTCAGCAACTTAGGGCCACATCCATAACCACATTTAGTCAATTTGATTCATTGACTAAAAGCCATTTGATTTTAGAAATGTTAGTTAAATAATTAAATGAGTTGCATTAATTAATCATTATATTAATGGGTTTAGCAAATTAACAACCAGTCTAGAGCATTAGAAAACAGTATTCCCCATCTCTCAGAAAATAAATTTGGAAGTTTTGATGTGAACATCTATTATGGTCTACGAAAATGTCATTTCTGGTGCTAACTGAAATAAAATACATTTTTCAGTCTTCATCTATACAAGCATTATTTTAAGAATGGAGAGGAGAGTTCTGAAAGTATAGCTTTAATGGGAAATGTATTCAACCTCTTGATTATTATTTGATTGAAACCATATTCCGAGTGATGATACTTAGAGTCCTAGGATTTGTTTCACAACAGGTTCAATGCAAAATGGACCAAAACTAGAATGTTTCTGAAAAAGTTGGCTTGCTGATTATTTCCTGGTCCAGCACCTGCATAGCCGCAGCTGCCTCCAATGACAAGGAAAAATAGAGGCAGGTGTCATCAGCATACTGATGGCACCTCAATACAAGCCTTCATCTGATCTCACCCAGTAGTTTTATGTAGGTGTTGAACAGTATGGAACGTAAGAGGGATCCCCGTGAAGTAATCCCAAAGCCTAGTAACCCTCTGGAACCAGCCCTCTAGATAGGTACAAAACAACTACAGAACAGTGCACTGCTTTCTACTCCTATCCTATAAAGTCCATCCAGTAAGAAACCATAATAACTGTAAGCCGCCCTGAGTCCCCCCCGGGGTGAGAAGGGCGGGGTATAAGTAAGTGAAATAAAAAATAAATAAATAATAATCAATGGTATCAAAAGCCACTGAGAGATGCCAGAGAAGATTGTAAATTAGAGCAAATGAAGCCATTTCATTGCCATACCTTGGCCTAAAACCAGATTGAAATTGCTCCGAATAACCTGCTTCTTTCAAAAATGTTTGAAGTTATCCAGTTTTTTTTATGTTAGGAGCAATTTGAGGAAACTGCAAGTCACTTCTGGTGTGAGAGAATTGGATGTCTGCAAGGACATTACCAAGGGACGTCTGGATGTTTTGATGTTTTACCATACTTGTGGGAGGCTTCTCTCATGTCCCCACACAGGGAGCTGGAGCTGACAGAGGGAGCTCATCCATGCTCTCCCCAGATTTGAACCTCCGACCCAGAAATCTTCAGTCCTGCTGGCACAAGGGTTTAACACATTAAGCCACCGGTGGCTCCATAAGTTGTACAGTGATATGCTCAAACACCTTGCCCAAAAAGGGGATATTTGCAGTCATGGTACACAAGCATTTTTTTGATTGCAACACAAAAACATGCTCTATTTTTGTTGAAATTTTTACTTGAATATATGAACCCAGTACTCAGATAAAGAGAAAACAGAAATGCCTCTAGTTGATGTGTAGCCAAAGAGCAAACAGGAGGAGATGATAGTATTAAGACTGCAGTGCTGTGCAAAATTGCTTGGGAATAAATATCTCTAAACTCAGTAGAGTTTACCCCTTAACAGCAAACAGGTTCAGGACTAAGCTGTAAAATAGTCTTAGGGTGAAAAATACCTATATATCCAGTTCCAGCTTTCTTGACGTTATTCATGAACTACAGCTGAGAAATGACCATTGCCCAATGGAAATCACATGTTTCAGATGTTAAACAGTCTGCATATTGAGTTAAAGGAATTCAGGCTCAGAGCTGGGAGTTATCTGGGAACTTTGAGTGCCCCTGTCAGTCAAAGTATACAATGTTGAGCTAGACAGATTCCATATAAGGCAGCTTCATGCGTTCAAAGAATAGTTAAAATCATGATCCAGACAAGCTAGCAGAACTGTTTGGGGTGAGCTCCAAGAATCCTAGAGCCTACAGACCAACCAGAACATAATATTAGAGAGCGAGATATCATCCCACCACTGACCTGTTTCCCGAAACATTCCTACAGTACACAACAGTTTTAAACCAATCCATTGATTTCCCGTTACAGTACATAGTTTTTGAAAAACACACCACCCACACACCTTTCCTCTCTTCCAAAACTAAGATCAGCAAAACCTAGGATATTAATCTTGCAGTGTAGGAGCAGCACGTCCACCAACTGTGACTTGACATCTGTCACATTTATTAAAGTCAGATGGATGCACATTTTCAGAATCAATTTCTGATCAGTTTTCAAAAAGATCTGTGGTCTCCGAACTTCCAACAGAATTTCAAAATGGTTAGACTTGCCCAAAAGCTCTCCAGATTTTTTGTTTAATTGTGTGCTGGGGAATGAAAAGTGCCCTTCTTATTTATCTCCTAATTTTAGGACTGACTATATCTTGCACATGTGCATGTAAGAAATGTATTCGTGCCTTCTCCACCATTAATACTAAAAGATAATGATGTATTGGAAAATAGAGATATGTGCCAATGGCTACACATTCTGATAGCTGTTTGTTGCCTTCAGTTATCAGTTATGAAAGAACAACAGTGAAAGAGAGCTATTTTTTCACATTCATGGGTTTTTGGCCATCTGTGCACAATATAACATGGACCTAAATAGTACACTATTGTGTTCTTAGATTTCTGTCTCCAAATCTCTCTTACATAAGCCTATGTATCTTAGAAAAGCTAAGTTCCATACAAAGATAGAAAGATGCTGTTGATAAATCTGTTATGAAACTCTGGGGCTTACTGTTAGTTTGACACAGACAACCTGTTGCCCTTTTTGCTATAGTTTTAATATTGTTATTATTGCATATATACATGTTGATATATTATACATATACTGATATATGTATACATATTGATTGGGAGCCATCAGTGGCACAGTGCGTTAAAGTGCTGAGCTGCTGAGCTTGTTGACCGAAAGGTCACAGGTTCGATTCCGGGGAGCAGTGTGAGCTTTCACTGTCAGCCATAGCTTCTGCCAACCTAGCAGTTCAAAAACATGCAAATGTGAGTAGATCTATAGGTACCGCTCCGTCGGGAAGGTAACAGCGCTCCATGCAGTCATGCCAGCCACATGATCTTGGAGGTGTCTATAGACAATGCCTGCACTTTGGCTTAGAAATGAAGATGAGCACCACTAGGGTGTCTTGAAGAGAGGTTTCATATGTCTGAACTTCCCTAAAAACCCAAATTCTACCACAAAACAGTGTAGAAATCAATGTATGTTGGAACAGGAAAATGTGTCAACATTCTTTGTGCACCCATAGCAATACATGAGTTTTCAGATGGACCATACTATGACGAGGTTATGAAAATATATCATCTGGGAAGCAGAAATCAATGAAGTCTTCACTTTATTAACTTCTGAAGAATTTGGAAAGCCAGTTTTCTCTTTTGGGAATTAATTACTGGGTAGTTGTTCCATCCTTAAATAAAGTCAAATTTGGTATGGAACTGTAGAATTTCTAGAACGCTGATTTGAAGTACTTGTGTGTGGCCTTTCACAACTGCAAGATGGAATGATTCTAGAAATGCTTCTTTGTATTTGGAATAGTTAGTTTTATACATTGAAAGGTTAGAGGTCAAAGGTCAGAGGAACAAGCAAAAATAAATTTGGCAATAGCAGCAGTCAAGGACATCAATCTAAACCTAGATAAGGGTTCCTGATAGACATGTGCATGAAATTCGTTCCTACCACGTCTACCATTCCTTTCGTGTCTTCCATTTCTTCAGAAGCATGAAAAAGGAAACCCGCTCCTCACACGAAAATCTGTTCAACATGAAAGCCTGCTTTTGTGTGCATCCAAACTTGCCTCCTTGCCTTGGGAAGTGTGTGTGTGTGGCAGGGTGTGCAGGCAGGCATGGCAGCCCGGAGCTCAGCTGCAGGTGCATTCTGGGTCTGCCTGCATGCTCCACCACACACACTCTCTCAGAGAGTGTGGTGGGGCATGTGTGGCAGGGGCGTGCAGGTGGGCAGGCCCCTGAGCTCAACTGCAGGCATGCTCCGGGCCTTGCTACATGCCTCACCACATATGCACTATCAGAGAGTGTGTCAGAGCTTGTGTGTTGGGGCGTGCAGGCAAGAAGGCCCGGAGCGGGCCTGCAGCTGAGCATCTCTTGTTCTAGAGTAAGAGACATTTGATTGCAGACACTGGCAGGCACATGTGTTTTCTGGGCCTGCCTGCACGCCCTGCCACACACACACTCTCTTTCAAAGGAGAGTGCATATGTTTGTGTGTGTGTGTGGGGGGGGGGGGGGCATGCAGGTATGCCTGGAAAGCACATGCACCTGACAGTGCCTGCCAGTGCCTACAGACGAGRGCCTGTTACTGTAAAAGTAAACAACAACAACATTTAATTATGGTCAAAAGACCCTTATTACACCATAGATGTACAAGTTATGCAGGTTAATGAGATTAACAGCATCCGTTTGATTAAACACACAAATGGGTAAAATTTACAACAGTTAAAACTGCTTAAAATACTGTACATGTATTTATTGGGTTGTTGTAGTTTTTTCAGGCTATATGGCCATGGTCTACAGGCATTCTCTCCTGATGTTTTGCCTGCATCTATGGCTAGAATCCTCAGAGGTAGTGAGGTAGTCAGACCTCACTACCTCTGTGGATGCTTGCCATAGATGCAGGAGAAACGTCAGGAGAGAATGCCTCTAGACCTTGGCCATATAGCCCGAAAAACTACAACAACCCAATGATTCCGGCCATGAAAGCCTTCGACAATACATGTATTTATTATTTATTTATTTAAAACATTTATATTCTGCCCTTCTCACCCTGCAGGGGACTCAGGGCAGAGCACAACATATATACAGCAAACAAGCAATGTCAGTACATAAAACTATAAATATATATAAACATTAAAATCACTTATATCTACTTTAAAACCACCTCAGGACACCATGCTGGCTCTGGTCAGCAGAATAGGTTTCCTGTTATTTCCATTTTTCTGAAGGACAGGGGGGAGGGGGCTGATCTAATCTCACCAGGAAGGGAGTTCCATAGCCAGGGAGCAACGTCTGAGAAGGTCTCGCCAAACACGCCTGTGATGGTGGCGAGACTGAGAGTAGGGCCTCCCCAGACAATCTTAGCCTTTGTGGTGGTTCATAGGCAAAAAACAAAAACAACCCCACCCCCCCAAAAAAAAATAGGTAAAGAGTATAAGAAGTGCTGGCATGTTTCATCCTGTGTCTAAAATTGTGAATTGTCTAATCCTGGCTGCCTCAGAAACTTGGCTATTGCCAAGTTCACATGGGGAAGGTTGTCACCAAGTAGAAACTTCATATAAAATTTCACTGGACTAACCAGTAAGTTTCTTAGAAAGGGGTTGATTATGTGTGCTTGGACCTGTTCATAGAAACTTGATGACAATAGAATGTGGTAGATGAAGTCTACTTCCTGTTTGTTACATGGGCAGAATCTTTCATTATATGGGAAAGCCGCAAATCTCCCACGCAGCAATTCAGATGGGAGTGCATTACACCTTGCTTTGGAAAATAGGCAATGGTATTTGGTCACAGTCAAGTTCTTTAGATAGTATGCTGTGTGGAAAGGCCCAGCATGACAGGGCACCAGGGGAGCAAGATACATAAGAAGGAGAGTCAGCTCACAAAAGGCAATGTCCCAAAGTATCTGATTGATTTAAGAGCCATGTCAAAACCCAGATGAGTTAGGAGGGATGTGGAAAGACCAATGAAGGAGGCTTTCTTAGAACTGATCTTAAACCAACTGATTCCTGAGCTAAGTGATGAATTAAACCAGATCCTAAACTAAGAATTCTGATCTTGAGCCAGTATTTAAGTGCCCGCCACCAGACTCTTATTTATAGTGGTGCTTCCCCAGATTGAAGTAATAAAACACAGAATAGCATACATCTAGGAAGCTGGGAAAGGGCCCTCAAAATGCACATGTCTAGTTCCTCATGTAGCCTTGGCAAGCAGAGGTCTTTGGCAAGGAAAAAAATCAGTCTTGTGACATTTATGGTAGGACTGACAACTCTGGATCATACTAAAGGTCAGTACAGGGGCCAACGTTGTACATCCATGTCCTTTGAGATCTGAAAAACTACAGTTCACAATATCTATGGGTTGTGTTTGAAAACTGAGCTTGCAGGTTTCTTCATTTTAGCCTTAGAGTCTCGTAGAGGTTTATAGCATAGTTGAATGTATCCTCATATGTATCCTCTATTTAAAGAAGTTATGGTTTTGGTGATCTAATAAGATCTTGTCTTATTCAGAAGAGGCAGCAAACGTGAGGCTATCTTGTGGAATGTTGTACAGAAGAGGGAAGGGATTCCAGACCCACCTCTGTGAACGATCAACTGACACCATGAATTATGAGGCTGGAATAATATTATCTTTGCCTGCAAAGGCTATTGGTGTTATTGATGACCACAGCTCTCTGCAGATCTTTGAAAAGCCAGATGCATTGCTTGACTCCTTGACCTTACTCAATAATGAGATCCACAGGTGGGTTATACACAACATAAATATTTCCCTTTTCTCTACTTTACATGTACATTCAGAAGGCACCTTGTTCTCATCTTGTGGAGTCAGGGCCAACAGAGAATCTTTCTCTCTTCCTTGGTAAGAAAGTAGGATAGAGTGTGGTTTCAGAATTGATTTCTCTCCATCGTGTTCCATATTTTTCAATTCTGAAATTATCTCCTTCATTTGATTTCTTTTCCCTATTTTGACATTAATTGTCCCTGCATTAGTAAGAAGTCAATTTGCATTGTATGTGGGTAACTTATTTGTACATATGTTATTTTACTTATGTAGAACAACTTCTCAGAAAACCTGGGACTTCTGTTTTCATTGTCTATTATTTCCCCTTCAAAAGTGTCGCTGTTGAATGAAGAAAACAGACACAATCATGATTCTGACCATAAAATTTCTATTTAGAGTTCCCAGAGCTGAAGGCCTGACTGTTCTCTCATATTCAGAGAGAGAAAGGACTCTTAGGGTGAGAGTGTTGCCTTGAAAAGTATCCATGTGTCTACATCACTGGTTCTCAACCTGTGGGTCCCTAGGTGTTTTGGCCTACAGCTCCCAGAAATCCCAGCCAGTTTACCAGTTTTTAGGATTTTTGGGAGTTGAAGGCGAAAACATCTGGGGACCCACAGGTTGAGAACCACTGGTCTAGATGCTGCGTATATTCACAATTTGTTAGACTCAATGTTTTTTTTTAATTTAAATTGCAACAAAGTCAATACCTAAATTCTTATTCAAAACAATAACATGAGGGGCTGCTGTTTGAACATTATTTTTGTATGATCACCAGGACCCACATCACAAAGGGTCATCTCTAGGTCTCAGGTCATGGACCTAAAACCTCAGGGTCTGGGATAATCCTGATTTGGCAAACCTCAACCCCATCTACATTGCCATTACAATGTAGATTGAACTGCATTGTATGATCATATAATCCAGCTCATTGCAGTTAAACTGAATTGTATGTGTCTACACTGATCATATAAAGTAGTCCAGTCTGCATTATAATGGCAGTATAGATGGGGTCTTAGTCATACATACAATGTGACATCATCATAAAATACAGTAGCAAGGAAGCAGCTGACAGGATTAGCTGGGAAGTGTTTTAATTTCTTAATAAGTAGACAGACTACAGATTATGTGTGGCATTATAGGGTTGATTTTGGCATGAGAGGTTCTAAGTTGGTAGGTTCACTTCTCTGTTGAAGGGACTTAATAGGCTGTGGCTAGGGGGTAACATATGAATTTCTCATAGTAATGTCATCGAATGGCATTACCCGAGAACTATGGTGTACAATTAAAATGAAAATTCAATCCAGCAACCAAGTACTGCTCAGCATACACGGACAGGATTTTTAAAAAGTTTGGCAATCATGAGCATTGGATTCTACTTGGCATCAAATCCTTGGCAGTTGCTCAAAGTTGATGGACATTAATGCTGACCCTGTTTCATTGAGCCAAGCTTATTATCCTTCTTTTCCACTCAAGGTGTGGCAATGAAGATAGACTACTTCCCTTGGTTATTTGGTCTGAATACTCTCATTCCCTTTTTGTGATCAGATTGCATAAAATTGATAGAAGGAGATGTGAGTCAGAGATGCAATTTCACAGAAATTCAAAATGGATTTTTTGGAAAGTAATACGAACACTAGTTGCGTGTGAAATATGTGCATGCCCAAATGCTGATCTTTGACTATGTGTGAGAGAAATATTGTCTTCTTTGGCCATTGAACCTTCAACATAAATCTTTACCAATCAACTTAAGTGTTAGATTTGTATGATCTCAGTGAGATCTCAGTGATATGGAAAAGTCTACCTGATCGTATCAGTTGTAGTAGAGAAAGGATTGAAGAGGAGCTTTCAGCAACGGCATCCATGATTTCTATTTTCTACGCATAATGGCAAACCCTGTCTAAAATCCTGCAGGGTTCTATGTCCTCCTTCCTACCTTGAGAAGGTGCCCACTACAGGACAAACCCTGATACTGTTGCTTGCTGAGAGGGGGAAGAGGGTAAAGCAGTGGTTCTCAACCTGTGGGTCCCCAGGTGTTTTGGCCTACAACTCCCAGAAATCCTAGCCAGTTTACCAGCTATTAGGATTTCTGGGAGTTGAAGGCCAAAACATCTGGGGACCCACAGGTTGAGAACCACTGGGGTAAAAGCAAATGACATAAAGTCCAGTTGTGTCCGATTCTGGGGGGTGGTGCTCATCTCCATTTCTAAGCTGAAGAGCCAGTATTGTCCGTAGACACCTCCAAGGTCATGTGGCTGGCATGTCAGCATGGAGCACTGTTACCTCCCTGCCAGAACAGTATTGATCTACTCACATTTGCATGTTTTCGAACTGCTAGGTTGGCAGAAGCTGGGGCTAACAGCGGGAGCTCATGCCACTCCAAGGATTCGAACCTGTGACCTTTTGGTCAGCAAGTTCAGCATCTCAGCGCTTTAATCCACTGCACCACCATGGGCTCTGGTGGAAGAGGGAGGCTGGGACAATTAAAATGATGAATAGCTGGTTTCTGCTCCAAGGGGAAAAGACATGAAAGTGTGGTCACAGATGAAGTGCATCCTTCATTTCCTTTGCAACTTTGAGCAACTTTGAGCAGCTTGCCCCTGACTCCATCCCTGTGGTAAGCAGCTATGATAGTGGCCTCTATTATGTGGAGGTTTTGAACAGGTGCAAAGAAATAGACAGTACTTTCATGCTCCCCACCAAACCAGAGATAAGTGCAGGAAACACATTCACATGTCTAAGCCACACTTGTGGAAAAGTATGCCACTAACAGAATGCTTTTTGTTAGATTCAAGGAAATTGCCATAATTAGCTTATGTGGGCTCTAACATCTTTCTTCCTGCAACTAGTTGTCTTATTTTCATTAAAAACACTAACCCTACTAATCCTTTCATATTTTTTTTCTAGAAGTATTATAACCAAAGCATCTAAAATTAACCCTAGTCTTTGATTTAGCATACTATATTTGTTTCTCTGATGACTTCCCCACAGGCCAGTCACCAATCATGTCTTATCTGCCCACACTTTTTTGTCTTTCTTCTGCAATCACTGGGTAAAATATTAGAACGAAAGCAGGGAAGATGTTTTGATCATTTGTGTGTCTTGATTCTATCTGCAGCTGTTTGGTTTTTCAGGCATCTGGATTTAAACAATAGTTTATCAGTGGTGAGTTGTTAAGGTCACAGACTTGGATGAACTCATTTCTTCTTAAAAACAAAACTAAAAAAAAAGAGCAGACATGAAATTTCATTGAAAGGATCCTGTAATCTTATCCGCTATCAGTCTGAAGAGATAAAGCGGAGTCTTGTAGGGAATTAGACCTTTGGTTGCTATAACACACTCCTGCTTACTCTGAATGAAATTAGCAGGGATCTGCCCTAGCCTTGCTGCCTGGGTGTTTTAGCAAGAGGCTGAACCAGAAGAATGCATGTGACAATAAATTTCATCTCCCCATGCAGTGGGGAGAGAGAAAAGCCTTTGTCTGCCTCACACGAGGCAGGGAGGAGTTCTAGTAGAACCCTCCAGAACGCCGGGGGCGTGGCCTGTGAGCACAGGCCAGGCCCTCCCAGGCTCATTCCGCGCCTGGAAGTTGGCAAGAAAAGAAGCAAAGAAGAGCTGGGAGAAGTAAAGAAGAGCTGGGAGTCGAGAAGAAACTGAAGTGAAGAGGAGAGTTATAGAAGGAAGATAGGAAGAGGGGGCTGAGAGACGGAGACAGAAGGCGGCGGGGACCAGGATCCATATTGAGGAGGAAAGGAGTCACAGACGACGAGGTCTAAGTTGAGGTCGGTGTCGGGGTCCTTAGGGGGGAGGAAGGCTTCGCTCCCTCCCCTCTTGTGTCTGCCTGCCCCTGCGGGGTCTGGTTGGATCGGCACAGGTTTTGGTTTTGTAGGGGGGCTTGGGGTTGTTCGAATTCGGGGGGTAAAGGGTCGACCTTGCCCTCACTCCCCCCCCTCCCTGTCTTTGAATATCTGGGTGCTTGGCGGGTTGCGGGTGTGGGGACCGGGTGGGGTGATGCCGCGCTCCTCCTTTCGCTGAGCGCACCCCCCCCTTTTTTATTCCGCCGCCTGCGTGCGCTCGGGCTTGGTTCGGCGTCGGAAAGGACTCCGGCCTGTTCTTCGGCCTCCTCACACCCCCCCCCTTTCTTCCGGGGGTTACCTGTTTCGGCGCGGCTCTGGCGGCCCTCTGTAGCCGCCCACGCGGCCGATTGTCCAGTCTGCTCGGGCGGCAGGCTTCAGGCCTGATCTGGGGCCTGGCGCGGCTCCGGCCGCTTGGGCCGCTCGTTAGAGCCGCCCACGTGACCGGGGGCCCCCTGGGCGGGTGGGCCCGCACGCTGCTTGCTTGCTTCCAGTTCAGGTGGCCGGCAGGCCAGCCGGGGCGGGCCTTCGGGCCCAACCTTAACCTGGCCGTGGGTGTTATTGTTTCTTTTTCACCGCACTGGCGGGTCCCTTCCCCCATGGACGCCAGTTTCGTTTTGGGCCTCATGGCGTTAGATGGCRGCCATTTTGGAAAGGAAGCGGCCGCCATTTTGGTTGTGATACTTGAAGCAACTTCGGCCATCGGCCCTAGCCCATGCCAACCTAGCAGCTTTAATCATGCGAATGTGAATAGATCAATAGGTACCGCRTGGYGGCCATCTTGGGGAAGAAGCGGCCGCCMTTTTGGTTGTGATATTGGGTGCAGCTTCAGCCATCRGCCCTAGTTCATGCCAACCTAGCAGTTTTAAACATGCAAATGTGAATAGATMAATAGGTACCGCRCTGAGAGATGATAACAGCACTCTGTACAGTCATGCTGGCTGCATGACCTTGGAGGTGTCTGTGGAACAACATTGTCGCTTAGCTTGGAAATAATTTTGAGCATCTCACCCCAGTTTGGCGGGTCGGGCTAGGTCACGGGGCATTCTTTTATACAGTTATTYGGAAGCAAACTTAGAGCTGGTTTRCCAAGCTGCTGGCTGGGGGTTTTTTACATATAGGTATGCAATAATTCRAAATGCTATTTCAAATGAKGTGTTATTGAGATATATGTATATATATGTGTRTATATATATATRTGTGTGTGTATAGATATATATATATAWATATATATAAAAAAAGGAAAAAAGGGGGAACTACGTAAATTTGGTCACTGGCTGGTGATTGGTAGTTACGTTTTGCGATTAAGGGCAGCAGCTTGGATTAACCATAAAGGACGTATGGGTACACAAGCTCAATCATGGGCTAGGGCCACGTGTGGGCACGCATTTTAGCCACAGCTTAAATGTCATTTCGGTTTCCCTTTCAGTTTGGAGGCATGCGAATGTGATTGGATCAATAGCTCTTGGCAGCCTCRAGCATATGTTCGTGCTGGTTGCAARAGGGGTTAAGCCCGTTTTGCTGACACTGTATACTTTTTGACGCAGTCATTGTTAATTTTTATTTCAGGATGGCGCCGAAGAAGAATGTGGGCGGCCCTAAAGGGAAGGGGCCWGCCAAGAAGATGCCRGCGAAACGTCCCCTCCCTYCCAACGGATCATCATCRKMGGAGGAGGATGTTTCCGCCGAGGAGTTGAACGYGTTATTAGCCAGGATGGATAAATTTGAAAGGGAAAGGGGGCTTCCAACGAGGGAGGYGGGGTCGCGCCCGGCGCGGCATGCCAGCAGGAAGCTAATTTTCAAGAGCTTGCTCTCTCGCATGTCTGTTTTAGAGGCCAGTCGACCACCAGTGATGCGGGAGGGTGAGCAGCCCAGTCAAGTGGAGCCCAATCGAGAGATAGAAGTTCCCCCRTCATCGACGGTTAGTCAAGCTCAAATCGTCGTGAGCCAGGTGACGGCGGACGAGCCAGTGACGGCCACACCAGCGAGCTTAGCTCCGCCAGCGAAGACAGTACCAGCGGCCACCGTGCAGGCGGATCCGGCTGGGTCATCTCCTGCGGCGTCACCGGYGGTGRCAGTACYGACACCAGCTGGCCAGCCYGCTGTGCAAGCCATCGTCGTGGAGGGACCGTCGACGTCYRCAGGTAAGGGCACCACACTGGTCTGGCCCTGGGGCCCGAGCCAGCCACAAAACMTTACACCTACTCTCACTAGTCCAACACCGGTTGCAGCAGGAGCTTCAGTTGCTAGGGACGGACTTCAAGTGCCKTTGGTGCCCCCAATAACTTTAGAAATGGCCAGGACGGGGGACGACAATCAATTTTGGGGAACGGATAGATGGGTCCTGCCAGTAGTTCCCACTGCAGCTTCAGCTTCRTTGGGGTCTCATTTGTCGCAAAAGACTATAGACAAGATACTCAGAAATGAGTATATAGATATTTTTTCATTATATTTTAGGGAGTTAGATAAAAAGGAAAAGGAGGAATTGGATGAGGAGCGTAAGGAAAAGCTAAAAAGAAGGCGGGTCGAGCAGAATTGGAAAAATTGGATAGCCTGCTATACCATTTATGCGTCCCTGCTGGTTGAGGCTCATCCTTACAGGGCCAAGGCCTTGTTTAAATATCAGAATATAATTTATGGAGCTTATGTAAACTACACTGGTCAGGCTTGGCTGGTATACGACAGGCGCTTTCRTTCTGAGGCCGCCACACAGCCTAACAAAAGATGGGATCTCATTGATAGTCAATTATGGATGGAAGTGATGAATACCACCAGAGCAGTCTCTGGTGAGAAGGCTGATAGTGGCCACACTATACAGAACGCCAAAGGGATCCAGCCCTTTCGGCAGGGAGGCCCAGCACAACRGCCGCAGAGACAAAAGAGTATGTGCTGGGAATACRCGGCTCAGGGAGTTTGTGCCCRCAAGGACTGTAAATACCAACATGCCTGTGCAATATGCCATGGCAACCACGCTACCAAGAGTTGTTACAAGGGGAAGCCCGCACGAAGCGGGCCTGGAGGCGGGCAGTTCAATAAAAGGAACCCAGGACAGGGAAATGTTCCAAAAGGGCCCCAGCCCAATCAAGGTGGGTCCGCTTAGTTGGTGGCTAAAAAAAAATAAAAAAAATAAAATAAAATAAAAATAAAATATCCAGACAGAGCTGCAGCGGAGTACTTGCTTCGTGGTTTTTGTGAGGGCTTTCGGATCCCTGCGCTGGGGCCTCGTTCCCCATGTTTAGCGCCCAATTTGAAATCGGTTGTAGGTTTAGAGAATGTGGTTAGGRTGAAAATTGACAAGGAAGTTAAAGAAGGCAGGGTTTTGGGTCCATTTGCGGTACCCCCCACGTCTCAGTTTAGGGTTTCGCCGCTTGGCATAGTTCCTAAAAAGGCCATTGGTGAATATCGCCTCATTCATCATTTGTCCTACCCGAGAGGAGGATCTGTGAATGACRCCATTCCCGATGAGCAATGTTCGGTTAGCTACACGTCCTTTGACGCAGCAGTCCAGTTGATACGGCGGTATGGCCCGGGAGCAGAGTTGGCGAAGTGTGATATTAAGTCAGCCTTCAGGTTGCTCCCGGTTCATCCGACTGATTTCGAGTTATTAGGGTTTCAGTTTCAGGGGCTTTTTYACTTGGATCGGGYRTTGCCCATGGGGTGCGCAGTGTCYTGCGCCACTTTCGAGACGTTCAGTACCTTTCTTGAATGGGCCGTAAAGGAAAAGTCAGGACTTAGGGGCGTCGTGCATTATCTAGACGATTTTCTTTTTGTGGGTAGAGGCGGATCAGGGGACTGCGGTGCCCTGTTGCGCTCTTTTCAACAGTTAGCAGGTTTYTTAGGGGTCCCCTTAGCTGAGGAAAAGACGGAGGGTCCCCTCACTGTGCTGACATTTTTGGGGATTGAGCTTGACACGGTTAATCAGTTTTCAAGGTTACCAGAGGAAAAGATTGAGGGCCTGTTAGTTAAGATTGGACAATTCTTGCTACGACATAAGGCCACCTTAAGGGAATTCCAGCAAATAATTGGTCACTTAAATTTCGCATGTAAGGTTATASCGCCCGGACGGGCCTTTCTGCRCAGACTGTGTGACGCCATCTCGGGCGTGTCCTTGCCCCATCATCACATTAGGCTGACACGAGAGATAAAGGCTGACTTGTGCATTTGGCARCGGTTCMTGTGCCAATTTAACRGAGTTTCRTTTTGGCGTCAGGAATTGATGGTTAAAAATGCATTACAAGTGGCTTCGGACGCATCAGGGGCAGTGGGTTTTGGGGTCTATTTCGAAGGACAATGGTGCGCAGAAAGGTGGCCTGACCATTGGCATACGTTGGGCATAACATCAGACTTAACCTTTTTGGAATTTTTTCCTATTTTGGTAGCTGTCACGCTTTGGGCGGACAGATTTGCCAATGCGACGGTTCATTTTTGGTGTGATAATATGRCCACAGTACAGGTCATTAATACTCTCACATCCAAGTCGCGCAGGGTTATGGGGGCTATTCGGCAGTTTGTTTTACACTGYCTAGAATTTAATATATTGTTTAGGGCGTTCCRCGTTGCGGGTATCAATAATGATTTGGCTGACGCTCTGTCTCGTATGCAGATGGAGCGCTTCAGGCTGTTGGCACCCGGCRCGGACGTATGTGCGGAGACCATGCCAGACCATCTTTGGAGGGTTGGAGCGACGAGACAGCATTAGGTATGCGTTTGTCATTAGCTCCTAGCTCTAGAAAATCGTACAATAGGGCAGTACAGGAATTTGTGGAGTTTAGGCAGCACTACGGCTTACCCGAAGCTGTGCCGGTGCCTTACGAGCACTTGGCGCAGTTTTGTGTATACCATAGGAGGAGAGGATTGGCGCCCCAGTCYATCAGGTCAAAGTTATCAGCGCTCGCATTTTGGTTTAAGGCCCAGGGCCTTAGCGATATCACTGATGACTTTCGGCTGCATAARATTTTAGCAGGTTGGTCCAGGCAGCGTGGGCATCTCAGGGATGTCCGGGAGCCAATGACACCTGCAATTCTTAGAGGAATTAAACAGCTGTGGCCCAGTTTGTGTGCTTCGTATTACGAGCAAGTATTATATCATGCAGCAGCGTTGACTGCATTTTTCGCAGCTTTGCGGGTGAGTGAATTGGTGGCATTATCCAAGAGTGATACCTCACACCGCGCGCTGCTGGTTTCTGACATTACGGTTTTTCAGGAGGGCATGGAGGTCARGATTAGAGMTTCCAAGACAGACCAAGGGTCAAAAGGTCAGGTGATTAGGCTACAAAGGTRCGGGGAGGAAGACCTATGCCCTGTGGTGGCCATGATACAATTTKCAGCACTCAGGGGCAGTGAAAAAGGTTACTTGYTTTGCCATCAGGATGGTAAACCACTGACCAAGTACCAGTTCTGGACCATCACAGCTAAGGCGCTGGACCTCCTGGGACTGGGACATCTTAAATTCGGGACCCACTCCTTTAGGATTGGTGCTGCCACGGCGGCAGCAACAATGGGGTACGGAGACGATGTAATTAAGTCCATAGGTAGATGGAGGTCAGGTGCGTTCAGAGGTTACGTGCGGTCAGTTTCATCCTAGTTATCGTTATCGTTGCAGGTCGCGTTGGGCTGGCGCATAGAAGGAGGGTCCTGGTTTGTGGACACAGTTATGTTTTCTGGGCGGAGAGAGCGGCCCGCAGGACTGCCTATGGCCAGCATTTGGGTCTCGCTTCCACGGCAACGGTGGAATGGAGAGGCAAGAGAGGCCTGCGTTGGGACGGTTTGTGCCCCTTGTTGTTTAATGCCGGGAGTGTTTTACCTCCTGAAGTGTTGGTTATCCACCTCGGTGGTAACGATTTGGGCCTGTTAACAGGCAAAGCCCTCTTTTTGCAAGCAAGGGCTGACATTCGAAAGATTTGGTGGACATGGCCCCGGGTGCACGTCGTTTGGTCTGCTATTATACCTCGTCGCAATTGGTTAGGAGGAGGCGACGTGGGGAGGCTGGAAAAAGCCAGAAAACGAGTGAACCGGGCCATGCGACTATTCATGATCCATCAGAGGGGTCATTACATTGAACACCCAAACATCACACGTTTCGATGAGGATTTATATCGTGGTGATGGAGTACATCTTTCAGATTTGGGCAACCAACGCTTTTTGTTGGATTTACAGGAAGGTATTAGGAGGGTGTTAGAGGAATTGGTGGGGGATGGGGGCGAAATAGACATTTGCCCCCAATCCGTGGCGTAAATAGATAGGGAAATTCCTTTAGTTGGTGTGCACCTAGGGCACCCCTTTAAGGGGTGAAAGGCCGTTAAGTTAAAACACTCGCCTACAGTTTTAGGGTGAGGTGTAGTTAAATGGCCTTTAATTGGAAGGAGTCTCGATACAAGAACTCTGGAAGAGACTCCTTATTCCTTTCCCTCGAGGGTGATACGGTTTGTTTACCGGAACCCAGGTGCTTCGCCCGGAAATTGTTGTTATCGGGTAGTGATACTACCTGGGTTAGGTTACACCAGTTCCTTGCACCCTTGAGTTAGGTTAAGAACTTAAATAGGTAACGTTAAATAAAAGTTGCCCAATTTGAATCCAAAACATTGTTGTTGTGTCTTTATTCTCGCGTTTTACTTCGTGTGTTGGCAGACAATAAATTTCATCTCCCCATGCAGTGGGGAGAGAGAAAAGCCTTTGTCTGCCTCACACGAGGCAGGGAGGAGTTCTAGTAGAACCCTCCAGAACGCCGGGGGCGTGGCCTGTGAGCACAGGCCAGGCCCTCCCAGGCTCATTCCCGCCCAGTAACAGTATATCTTGCGGTTGCCTGCGGAGCCGGGTAGGAATTTTTTCCTCTTCTTGTTTCATAGGGGGGTTTTTTGCCTACCCTATACTGTTTAGGGGCTAGATAGAGGAGTGGGCTATGCTTTAAATAGGCCAGGCGTAAATAGATAGGGAAATTCCTTTAGTTGGTGTGCACCTAGGGCACCCCTTTAAGGGGTGAAAGGCCGTTAAGTTAAAACACTCGCCTACAGTTTTAGGGTGAGGTGTAGTTAAATGGCCTTTAATTGGAAGGAGTCTCGATACAAGAACTCTGGAAGAGACTCCTTATTCCTTTCCCTCGAGGGTGATACGGTTTGTTTACCGGAACCCAGGTGCTTCGCCCGGAAATTGTTGTTATCGGGTAGTGATACTACCTGGGTTAGGTTACACCAGTTCCTTGCACCCTTGAGTTAGGTTAAGAACTTAAATAGGTAACGTTAAATAAAAGTTGCCCAATTTGAATCCAAACATTGTTGTTGTGTCTTTTATTCTCGCGTTTTACTTCGTGTGTTAGCAGACAATTGAGCTATGGCTTGTCATAACTTTGTGGACTTTTCTGCATTTTGATTCCCCTTAGATCAAGCATGGGCAAACCCAGGCCTGGAGTTAGGGTTAGGGTGCAACCATCCTATCCTTCCTTCTCTCTTTCCTACCTCCTTCCCTCCCTCTTTTTCATTCCCTTCCACACTTTCATCCTTCCTTCCTCTCTTTCATTCCTCCTTCCCTCCCCTCCCCTCCCTTTTTCACCCTCCCTCCTTCCTTCCCTTTTGTCTTTCCTTCCTCCTTCCTTCCCTCTTTCTCCTTCCATCTTTCCACCTTTTCATCCTTCCTTCCTTGCCTCTTTCCTCCCTCTCTCTCCTTCCTTCCCTTTTGTCTTTCCTTCCTTTTCCCTTTCCTTTATCCTTCCCTTCCTTCAGCCTTCCCTTCATTACTTCCTTACTTCCAACTTTCTCTTCCTCCCTTCCTTTTCTTCCTCCCTTCCACCGTTTCATCTTTCCTTCCCTCTCTTCTTTCCCTCCTCTCCCTCCCTCTTTCTCTTCCATCCTTCCTTCTCTTTCCCTTTCCCTTCCTTCCTTCCTCCTTCCCATCCATCCATCACCAGGCAGCTGCTAGCATGCAGCCCCCAAGTTAGAAAGTTTGCCCATCATAAGAGGAGCCCTGCTGGATCAAACCAATGGCCTATATAGTATGTCAGTCTCCTTACACAGTTACCAAACATTTGCCAATGGAAGACCCACAATGAACTCAAAACTGAAAATGCATTCTTCCATACATGCAGACTCTCATACTGGTATAATGGAAATAACAGTCTGCAATGTTACTTTTAAAACCTAATTTCTTAACATTATACATTTAGGGATCTAGTTACTGATAGAATTAGGATGTTTTAAAAAGATGTTGACTTTTTTATTCCACATTACTAACTGAAATATCTATTTCTTGAGTTACTTAAAAGAAATCTAGAGGCTATAAGGTTGTGGTATAAAACACACTCTCCTCCTGTCTACTTTTCTGTCTATTAACTGCCCACAATAGAGGATTAGATAGCCACACAATGCACAGCTTGAGCTTGCAATTGAACAAGGTAATATTCCTCCTCTGCCGTTTAGAGAGCCCATGCTTCTAAAACTACATTGTTTGTAGTTCTTTACCTGCTGAGCAGGATTATGAAAGTTTTCTTCAGATTTTTGACTGGGTGGATATTTTACAACTATGTCCTGAAATATTCACGATCATTTATGCAAAGCATCATAGTTTGAATGAAATGCACTGTATTTGCATAATAAATGTACTTTGCAGAAACAATGGGTGCCTTTCCAAATGGGCGTTTTCATTCTGCATGTGAAAAAATAAAAAAAATAGACCCATTGGCCACTATGAGCGGGCTTCCCCAAGCTCCCCTTCCCCTCATTTTTAGGGCTAGAGGGGTGAAAATCATCACACATGGAGGGCATACCTACCACTTTTAACCCATCAAGTTTTACAATGTTTGGGCCATCTTCAGATTTTTAGGATTTTTTCTTCTTTTTATAAATAAAATCTCCTTAGAAACATTCCCTTTTTCCCTCCACTGTCCCCAACCTCTAACTTTTCCAGGAGCAGCAGCAGGAGAGAGGTAGGGCACGGCACCATTTCTTCTTGCCAAATGCCAAAGATGCTCTACACGCCACACACACAGCCCAGTACTCAGCTCCATCCAATATTTCACTTCTTCTTCAAGTAGTAGCAATGGGGGGGGGGGGTATTCCCCTCACCTTCTGATCATTTTTGGCAATTGTATGGTTTGTCTATATATCCTTCATTACAACCTGGATTAAAAAACATAAGAGTTGCTTAAGATACCACTCCTCCTGTGATGCTTTCCCCTCAGTTTGCAGAGGAGACCTATTTTAAAGACAAGGCTTAATATACCACTATTTCTGTAGTGTTTTTCCATTGATCTGCAGAGGAGACCTAGGGCACATCCAGACAGCACCTTTATTGTGGTAACTCTCGCAATAAAGAAGGGGCCATCCATATGATGTTCTGGACAAGCCAGAATTAATTAAGCCTGGTTTGTAGCAAATTAATTAGATAGTGGATTTATTCCATGCCTTCTCAGATAAACCCACTATTTCCAGTGACTGGACTGCAGTCCAGACAGATACCATTCCCACATTAGTCCAGAAAACTGTGGGAATACCCACCAACTCCCCTACAGCCCCCAAATCCCTTTGAAAAGTAAAGAAAATTTACCCAGCCTCTAGTAGTCTTTAGCTGGAGCTCTCCCAGCATGTAAAAAATTACATGGCAGGAGAACAGGGGGGGGGGGGGGGGGGGGGGGGGGGGGGGGGGAGGAGAAAAATAATCATTGCTACATGCCAGAGCTCTCCTGGTCTACTGGAGGCCGGGTAAGTTTTCCTTACTTTTAAAAGGGGTTTGAGGTTTTGAGGAAGGATGGTAGGGCCTCCAGATGTTCTCATGGGCTAGTCCCACAAGAGCATCTGGACACCCACCTCAGAAAGTTTGTGCTTTCTGGGGTGTTTGTAGACAAGCCCCCAGGAACATTTGTGTTTTCTAAACATGGATGGTTCTGGGATAAAGGTCTGTCTGGAACCTCCCCTGGTTTGAAAGACAGGGCTTAAGATATCATTATTTCTGTGGTGCTTCCCCCTCGATCTGCAGGAGAGAACTGGGTTGAAAGACAGGGTTTAAGATATCACTCCTCCTGTGATGCTTTCCCCTCAGTCTGCAGAGAAAACGAGTGGCTGTGGGCGAGGCAAGTCAGGCAGCATGTGTGGTGGATTGCATTTGGCCCAACTGGCAGGACTCAGAGGAAAATAGCACTCAGCAATTCACGGCCACATGAGGAGAACCACGTAGCCTGGAAAGCAAGCAAGGAAATGGTACCTGCTTCCGCTTTCTTTCGTTTTGAGCTTATTTTCATTCTGGGGGAGGGGTTCCAGTTTTGTGCTCCAGTGCAAAATGAAAGAACGAATGACATGGGAGAAACTGGTACTGTGCACACCTCATGTATGTGTGTGTGTATATATTTACCCATTTGGTTTCAGTGAACAATACTGAGTTCTAACATTATAAGAGAAGAAACAGAATGCCGTTCTGTACTTTGCCCCAGCACACAAAATTGTAAATCTCTCTATCTTCCTCCTTCTCTGCCTCTTTGTCTTTTGTGGCTGTTTTCTATTTTAAAGAGTTCCAGTCACAGTAACCTTTCCTTAGACTTTCTCCCACCCTTTGATCTGTTCGGTTGCTATTTTCCTTCACCTTTTCCCAGTTCTACAAGTCTGAAGTTTTTAATTAGTGTCTCTAGAACCTAGCCTCCCCTGTTATTTTTATACTGTCTGAGAACTGCCATGTGCAACCCATTTCCACAGTACAGCATGCTTTGGGCAGATTTTTCTGAAGGACACATGCGAATGACAGCAGAGAAAAAAACAACGTATGCAGGTAGCTACAAAATCCTGGGATCTTTATACCTGAGAGAGGGAAGTCAATTAAGTTATAATTACTTTAATTAGGTCTCCACAAAGCTGTTAACATTTACACCTGCCATTTAATGGCATTTAAAAAAAAACAAAAAGGCATTTTAAAAATGAGTTTAAAGGTCTCTGAGATTTGCCTGTTTGTGTGTGCACTTTCAAGTCACTTGTCATCTTATGGAAACCTTATGAATTTAATAGGGCTTTCATAGGCAAGGAATACTCGGAGGTAGGTGTGTTAGTTTCCTACTTCTGAACTATAACTCACCTGGTATTCATTGGAGATTTACCACCTAAGTAGTAACTGAAGGTGACCCAGCTTAGCTTCTAAGATCACATGTGATGTGCCATTAAGCAAAACAGTTCTCTTACTCCACATTTTGTATTTTTGTTGCAAACATGCCTGCATTAATCTAATTTTGCTGGAGAGTTTGACCTCTTTTTTTCCTGACATGTCAACACAGAAGGAAGTGAGATGACTTTCAATATCATTACCCTGGGAATAATGTGTACTGTTCTGTTCTACAGAAAATACAGAAAAAGCTATCCTAAATATTGACTGACACTGTGAAGGAGGGATTAGGTAGGGTTATATCCGAAAATTTTATAAAATTATGCATGACGTAAAGAAAGTTGAGGGGAAGAGTTCATTCTCTCATATTAGCTGAAGCTGGTGTTACCCAGTGAAACTGTATGGTAAACAATTTAGGGCAGGGTTAAACTGTGGGATTCTCTACTACAAGGTACAGTGATGGGCAGCAATTCAGATAGCTTTCTGAAGAAGGATTAGATAGATTCACAGAGGATAAAACTATCAATGGCTGTTAGTCATGGTGACTATGTATTATAATATGCTGGGGAATAAGATTTATGTCTTGCATGAGAGCTCTCCTTAGGCATCTGTTTAGCTATTGTGGGGAAAGAATTTCTGAGCTAAATAGAAATTTGGGCTATTTCAGTAGGGGTTTTCTTATGGTATTATTGTCCATAGTGTGGAAATAACAAGTTCATGGGATCAGTTATTAACTAGCTGCTTTTTAATCCTACTATTATTTAATTCATTGGATTGCCTGCTTAGCACTGAAGTTAATCCTTTAACAAGTTGATCAGCCACAATTTGTTAGAATGTTTCTAGGATGGGATCGCTGTCTCTGCCACATTCAATATAACACTAATAAGCCCACAAGAGAAAAAGGATTAGAATGGGGGGAATGCATCACATGGCTGTGTCGATAATATGTCTGCATTGACATGGTTGTTTCTGGGAGAAAAGCTAAGAAGCAATTGAAGAGCTCTGATTGAAAAACAACCCAAAAAGAAAAGAGAGAAAATTGATTTTTGTTCTAGAATGGATGAATGGAATGAAAATGAAAATAAGGAGAGTGATTTGTTTGCTTATCAGAAGGCTGAAACCCTCAAGCAAATGTGGTCCTCTTGTCATGTCAGCCTCTTTAGGTCTAAAAAGGTGCTGGTTCTCAAAAAATACCTGTAGGGCTGTATGGAAAAAAAATGTTCTGAAAGAGATAGCAAGGTCCTATGACTTCAGTTCTCTGTTGATTATATTCTTGTTTCTACTGGGTTTCTCTTGGGAGGAGAGCAATGTTCAATCTCGATAAAATAGTAGAGACATCACACTGGCAACAAAGATCCGCATAGTTAAAGCAATGTTGGAGGAAAGTTCTGAAAGTGCCTTGGACCATCAGAAGATCCAACCACTCCATACTTCAGGAAATAAAGCCCGACTGTTCATTGGAGGGAACGATATTAGAGGCAAAGATGAAGTACTTTGGCCACACAATGAGAAGACAGGAAAGCTTAGAGAAGACAATTATGCTGGGGATAATGGAAGGAAAAAGGAAGAGTGGCCAACCCTATTGCAAATATGTTGGATAACAGAGCCTACTGAAGAAAATCAGCCTGTGCATTGTAGATGCACAAAGCCCTTGTTAATCAGAATGGTCTGCAGTCAAAAAACTGAAAAAATCAAGGGTTTGGAAATGCTGCTGTGAAGGAACTACACATGATCCTCAAGAGTAAAGATATATTAACAGGATTGCCCATGACATGCCATTACTGAATTCTGTATACGGCAGTGAAATCTGGCCAGTGAAGAAAGCTGATAGGAAGAAAATCAGATCATTTGAAATGTGTTTTACAGGTACCAAGTACCCATTCTTTATGCTTGTTTTATAATAAAGCAAAGCACTATTTACATTTGACAGCTATATAAATAGATGATGGTGATGACGACGACGTTGTTAGTAGAGAGATGCACATATCAGGAGAAACTATAATCTAGCATTTGCTACTCCAGATTTGCACCATGATAAGTTGTGTGTCTACAACCACACAAAAACTTTGAAGGTAGCTATGAAGGAACAAGACATATCATTGAATATGAAAACTAGGATAGTCCATGCCACCTTAGTTCCTATTTATGCATTGTTGTGAAGGCTGGACAGGAAAGAAAACTGATAGGAAGACAATCAATTCATTTGAAATTGTTGTAGAAGGATTCTTTGGATATGGATACCATGAACTGCTAAAAGAGACAAATAAATGAGTCTTAGAAAAAAATCAAGCTAAAAATTTCCTAGAAGTGGACACTAATACACAGAGACAAGTGTGTTTTGGACATATGATGAGAAGACAGAATTCACTAGAAAAGACAAAAATGCCTGATATAGGAAAAGAGAAAGAGTATATTCCGAATGGTTTGAGCAGAGCTATTGGTGTTGGCTGACCAAGAAGCTTCTCATTCATACGGTTATCATAAATTGAAGACTTCTAGAAACACCACTTACAAGTATTAAAATAATTGTTGGTCATCACTATATGGTATGGATACAAAGGTTATTTGAAAATATTTGAAAATTTTAAAAATGTTGAAAACCTTTGGTGAGAAGAACCCTGCATTGCCAAGAATCTTCACAGTTCGGGATTTCTGCTGGGCAAAAATCAAATTAAATATTTTGTGCAGGAAACATTATTTTCTGCGCAGAAAACAACATTATTTCCTGTGCTAGAAAATGATGTTTTTGAAAACATATGTTGTTGAAAATTCATGCATGTTTGATTTGCATAAGAAACAACATATCCTGAGTGAGAAACCACTTACTCCGTTTCGAAACAGTTTTATTATAATAATATTTCTTTCTGCACAGAAAATGCTGTTTACCATGCAGAAAATATTTTTATTGAGTTATGGTGGTTAAAGTGGTATCAAACTGCATGGGTTCTACAATATAGATTCATCTTTAGTGGGAAAAAAAAGCTATATGGATCATGGATGAATGTCTTTGATCCCTTTATCAATGTTTCCCCCTCTCTTTTAACAAGCAATAGTTGCATGCCCACTAAATCTGTGCTTCTCTCTCCTTTAATATTAGAGGAAAGAATAGACCATGACACAATGTGACTCAGGGAACGCTCCTAAGGGAGAGGCAGCCTTCCACAACCATCAGTTCATACTTGAGATGAAAGCAGGGACAGTGGTTAATGTTGTTTTGCTGTTTTAGATTGAGGTAGGAAGGAGACAATTAGTGCTGCCTCAGACCTCTGCTTTTATTTTAAAAATAGTTTTAACCGTGCAGAGAAGCTAGACAGGAAGAGAGGTTATTAGGAGCCCTTTTACATTTACTATTACAATTAATAGCAACCTGTGTTAAGATAACTCCCTGGAGAATTAGTGCTTTTTTTACCATTTCGCTGTCTTTCCTTTCTGTGTCTATTTTAAGACCTACAAGCAGGTGGATTAAACATAGTTCACATTGAGCAGAGCCTGAATATAGGAGTTCCACTTACACATATTTTTTGCTGTTTATTTATTTCACATCTCTAAATTGAATCTCTCTGTTAGAGTTTTTATTTTTAATGAAGTTTCACTCTCTGAAAATCTTGCAGCCTGTTTGAAACTTGACAACTACACAACTATGTATTATTGTCATCTTCCTCTCTTTCTCTCTCTGTTTAGCTGTCTGTCTTCCTTTTTTGGAATCCATTGTTCATTATTTCATTCCCTGCTTGTCTTTAAATATTTTGGTAGCCTCATGTCTGCTGAACGCAAGATTGCTTGTGTCAACATATGTTGTTGTTGTTCATTCATTCAGTCGTCTCCGATTCTTCGTGACCTCATGGACCAGCCCACGCCAGAGCTCCCTGTCAGCCGTCACCATCCCCAGCTCCTTCAAGGTCAGTCCAGTCACTTCAAGGATGCCATCCATCCATCTTGCCCTTGGTCGGCCCTGCTTCCTTTTTCCTTCCACTTCCCCCAGCATAATTGTTTTCTCTAGGCTTTGCTGTCTCCTCATGATGTGGCCAAAGTACTTCAACTTTGTCTCTAGTATCCTTCCCTCCAATGAGCAGTCGGGCTTTATTTCCTGGAGGATGGACTGGTTGGATCTTCTCACAGTCCAAGGCACTCTCAGAACTTTCCTCCAACACCACAGTGCAAAAGCATCTATCTTCCTTCACTCAGCCTTCCCTAAGTTATCAACATATGGTGTACATTATTTGGTTATGTTTTACTTTTAAACCTGCTATGTCCTCAAAGCACTTCTGGTCCTTGTAAATAAAGGTTAGCTGGGATTCACCTGGGGACTTGCATCTTCATAAGTGGATTTGTGTCTGCATGAAATAAAAATGAGCAGTTACAGGAATATTTGTTGTCTATATCAAACAGAGTGCAGTGTAGTCAATGCAAATATTCAGGAAAAGAGAAAAAAGTAAATTGATTATTTTATGAAATCCAGCTTGACATGGGAAAGAAAAGAACAAGAGAAGATTTCAGTAAAATTGCTACTACCTCTGATTCTCATGTGTCCATGTAAGTCATTTGGAAGCAGGAGCCTCATGGTTCCACCCTTTCTAGACAAAGGCCATAATATACTCGCTGTCTTTTGGAATAAGGAGAAAATTACCTCCCCAGACAGGAAACAAGCAAAAAGGCTGAAACACATAGATCAAAGAAAGAAACAGAAAGGTGATACAAAAGGGGCAAGCATCGGTGTCTCTATGCTTCCAACAGTGGTTTCACAACATATTCAGCATATCCCTTTGCTAGCTCAAGTAGAGGAGTAGCAAAGTGACTAATGCTCAACAGGATTGATGTGCAACAGAAACAATGTATACCAGCACACCAGCTAGGTAAGACTGTTGTGCATTGGTAAAGCTTGATGCACATTGAGGCACTCCTGCTGATGTCCGGTTATGTTTCTTCACAATTTACTAAGTAGTAAGTATGCATAAAGTCACACACTATAAAAATAACAAACAAGAATTCTATATTTTTATCAACAAATCCACAAGTAGAAAGCAGGTGTACTAGTCCTGAAAAGAATCCATAAAGCAACACTGCACCTTAGCAATTCCTGAAATTGCAATATGTAGCCTAGCAAATATGCTCTCACTCAAACCTCTTTTCATCTGCCCAAATGCTGTCTGCAACACTAATTCATTCACACAACTGTGATATGGGTTGTTGGTTTGTAGTAGCCATTTTTCATTGGAAGTCATTAATAAAACACCTCCACTTGGGGCAGGTAACCAGATATTTTTGATGAAACTTCCTTGAATGATGACCATAATAACATACAGCTATGAAATCCTGAAGACTTTCTGGCAGAAGGTTATTCCATTATTTTACAACACTCACATGACCTTCTGTGGAGAGACTGGCATAAGCAATTTGTTCTCTTTTTTGAGATCTGTATGTACAACTTATACAGTAGAGTCTCACTTATCCGACATAAACGGGCTGGCAGAATGTCAGATAAATGAAAATGTTGGATAATACAGAGTCTCCTACTGTTACCCACCCGACGTGGTGCTTGATGCCTAGAATACTAAAAGGGACTCAAAGGGTTAAGGCAAGGCAATGTGGCCCAGCAGGAAGTGCCTGGATGCAGAATAGGAGGGTGAAAATCACAGAGGGAAGGAGGGAGGGTGCTTCCGCTTCAGGTCCTGCCTATTTCCCCCCTTTTCTCCTTCCTGCTCCTCCTTGTCTTGCCTTTTCACTTATTGGAAATGGAGAGAGAGTTGGGGAGTGCTCCTTTAATTGAAGAGGAAATGCTGGAGGAAAAGTGGGGTGTCAGATAAGAGCATCAGATAAGACAGAATGTCGGATAAATGAAGGTTGGATAAGTGAGACTCTACTGTATCTATGTAAAGGTTGGCCATATCATGTTGAACTTATGCTACTAGTTATAGGAGTTGGTGGTATAATATCAATGAGATGGTAAGCCAATTAAGGGATTCCAAATGTTAAAGGAATTATCATAGGTCTATTCTGGTGATATGTTTAGGATCTTGGATAGCAACTTTAAATTCCGACTTGAGTTGCTGCAAGGCTGAGAAAGGCGGACTACAAATGCCGCAAATAAATAAATAAATTCCAGATAGACAGAGAATAGATTCAGTGCCCTACTTATATGAAAGCCACCAGCCACTACTGCATATAATCTCATCTAGCACCACTCAGACATGAAATTTCTATCTCCTCTGACTGTATTAAAAAGAATTTCCAAGCAGCATTCAGGGGGAAAGGGTTGCTAAGTTGAATATGCCCCCCTTTACAAATATTAGCCAAACCTTGATCAGAAAATATGATATTTCAGGAGAACATTTTGTCAGGAGAAACTATACACCTTCTTTCCCTTGTAGAGTGGATACTTCCCATCCACTGGGTTTTGGTCCCAGGACTACTCATGGGTACCAAATATTCAAGTTCCTTATATACAATTTCATAGGAGTGAAATGGTGTCCTGAACATAAAATGGCAATTCAACATTTGCTTTTGGGATTAAAAAATATTTTCAAGCCATGTGGATAAGAAGAGCTGATGGGGATTTCTGCAGTATGAATATGAATCAGACAGCCTTGGTTTGCATGCCATAAAGAAAGAATGTAAGAGAGAAAGAGGAAGAGAAAGAGAAAGATTCAGTCTAGACAAGCCTTAGATCACACATACTTGCATCAGAGAATCACTCATTAGAAGAACTTCAAGGAAAAGCAACACAAGGACATAATATACACAGTTTTAAGTTGCTGGTCGTGTCAGCAGAATGTCATTCAGGGGAGCAGAAGAGGAAAGAGCAGTGATGAATGAAAAGCTGCTTAAGCAATATGTGCTGCTTGCAGTGGGAAGCAGCATGAGTTTCTTTAACTCAGTTCTCCTCTGGAAATGTTAATGCTAAATATTGGCTGAATGCTGACTTCAGAAATGTCTGGGATCATCTATATCTCCGCATGACTATTTGACATTTGTGGATTTTGATTTCCGTTTCTGAAACTGATGGCACTGACAGCTGTAGATATCTGACAGAATATGATATTTGATAGGCAGTGGCATTCGGGGTGTTCTTTGATTTGATAGCTGGTATGCAACAGCAGTTAAAATTTGACATAAGCAGGTCTGCAATAGTAGTCAGTATTAGGTTTGTTTCAGAAAGAGCAAGAAATATGATCTCAGTTTACTCTGTTTTTTTTTTTAAAGGAAGCACTCAAAATGTGATATAAAATCACACCGGAAAATGTGTATTCAGATCTATGTAAAGTAAGTAAAGTAAAGTATAGACATTACATGAAGCAACCAACTACTTTCAATGCCAATTGCAGTGTCATTTGGGTGATGAAGCTGATCTGAATTTTAGTTTGAACTTGAAAAGTAGCTTTAAAAAATCAAGTGGGTAAAATATTTTTCAGGATAAGATTTAGTATTCAGACTACAGATTGATTCAGATGTATTATGACGACAACTAATAAGAAAGCCACCAACTTCCACTATGCACCATGAATTAACCAAATAAAATTATTGAATAACAATGCTAAACCCAACAGCTGTAGAACTTGGAAAAGTTACTTTTTGGATTACAGCTGACAAAACCTTTCCATCCATTATGAGCAATGGAGGATTCTGGTATTTGTAGTCCAAAAGACTAAGGTAGGTATTAGGTAGATGTCATTGCTACTGAGACTCTTCCATGCTACTGAGTTACAGTGCTATGATTTCAATTTAACTACTAGGGATGTGTATGATATCAGCTTGAAATTCCATATTTGGCAGATTTGGCTAAAATCAGTAACCAAATCCCTGGATACGAGGTAAATGGGTGGGGCAGCCAATTTATATCCCGCCTTTCTCTCAAAGTGAGATCTAAGGTGGTTTGGAACAAGGCATGTGTGAAGCACTGAACCATCAGAAAGCAAAGTTGTCACTATCTCATCCAGACATGTGGGCAATTATGGATAGCGATTCCTCTTCCAATAAAATCAACAGGACTAAAGTAATGGCTAACTTGAACCACTTATTTCAGTTGGCCCTAAACTTAACTACTTTAGATCTAATCTTGTCCCATGTTGTTTCCTTATCCTAACAGAGAAGACATTTTCACATACTATTTGGACTGACTTTTCTGAAAATACTTGGGAGGCTGCATTCACTTATTTTATTCATAAGCACCCCCTTTTCTGCCTCCTAGGTCAAACCCTGATAAACTACATACCACAGAAAACACTAAGTGATTTTTCTCAGTCATCTGCTGATATGGTACCTGTCAAAAGCCACAGGCAAAGAATATCAAGAGATTCCACATCTCTCTCTCTCTCTCTCTCTCTCTCTCTCTCTCTCTCTCTCTATATATATATATATATATTCCACTGTTTGTAATGCAGAACAGGAGAAGAGAGAAAGGGAATCTCAGAGTTCAAAGACGACTTCAAAATGTGAACTTGTCAGAGTTTCTGCATTTTATCAGTTTTGGATGGATGCATATTAGCATCCCAAATGCAGCATCTTAAATGATTTTGTTGAGTATGGTTCTTCAACCGAAAGGGGATGAAGTAAAACAAAAATAAAAGCAAAAAAGAGAGCTTTTTCCATATTAGTAAGCATGCAGCTCAAGAAAATCAATTATCTCTTTCTTGAAGGACTGCGAAGTTACAGTGGCTGAAGCTTCTGATGAGAGTAAACTTGAAGTAAAAGGCTTGAGGGCTGCCAGAGGCCAAGCATATGAAAAGTTCATTCCCCTGTCTTCATTTTCCCCCTCCTCTATTTCTCCTGATCTCCCAGATGTAGTCTGAGGGAACAGAAATCGAGGGCATTTGAGCCTCCCCATTTCCAAGTTTCTTCCCCCAACCCCACTTTGCTTTTGGGAAAATGATAATGATAGCCAGTGGGCTACTTAGATGAATCACTGATGGATATTCCTCAGGGATATCCTTGAAAATATATGCCAGGCAGGCCGCATTTCCTAGTCATCGCCTGAAATCTCAGCCATGGTTCTACTGCCAGCAGTAATTCCTTTTCTGCTTCCACAGCCTTTTCTTTCATAGACATGTATATATTCGAGATGTGAAAGTGCTACACTTCCCATGGGTTCTGGGATAAGTAGGTAATGGCAATAGCAAACTGGGTCAGTAGACTCATTCACTTATTTTGAGTGTTCCTGCTTGGTGAACATTTTGTGTCTCCCACCCCATTCCACCTGAAGTGCCACATTGAGGGTAAGTATTGTCCCATGTCTTCAGTTCATGAGACACAACAAAACCACTGACATTTTCAGCAGTGGTGAAGAAAGCATGGCCCTGGGACTCCATATCGTTCTCAAGGTGGTGCTTGTTGTTGTTGATTTGTAGACCCCAAACTTCTGGTTGCCCCAGTCACCCCTTTTCTGGTCAAGGAAAAATAATCAGTTACCTATTCTTGAAGCTTACAGGAGTAATAATTCACCTTTTGAATAGGTTGCAGGTCCCCTGGAGGGCCTGATTAACATTTTTAAAAGTGTGTCTGTTTGTGTGTGTGTGTGTTTGAGAGGTTGCCTTACACACAAGTTTAAACTCCTGTAACAAATGTAAGTGTGACAGCATTGCAAGCAACCTTTGACTCATTTAAATTAGGCTTTGTTTCTCTTATGTTACAATAGAGGCATATGTAATGGACGCTGGGGTTTCAGCTCGAGGATGCCCTGTGTATACTAAAATCTGTGGATTCTCATCCCATTATATACAATGGCATAGTAAAATGTTTTTTAAAATATAAAATGGCAAAATTGAGGTTTACTTTTGAAAATTTAAGATATTAATTTCAGAAGGCATAGTTGGCTGAATGTACAGATGCAGAATCCATGGATGCAGAGGGCCGACTACATCAAGTGCTTTTTTGCCCATGGACGCATGAACAGCAGCCCAGTTCCACTGAAAAGCATTGCATTTGAGGTGGTTGGAGGAGCTATAAAAATCCTCCTGTAGTCCCATAAATGCATCTGGCACACATCACCTGATGTTGTACTTTTTCGTTGGTAAATGCAAGGGGCTGTGTTGTATTGAGAGGCTAACAGCTTTCCTCCTGCAAATTGAATAATGTAATGCAACTCAAGACTTGTGTGTACATTTGAGGCTGTGCTGTAGCACCAGCACACATCTGTATGCACTGGATTCCTACCACCCATCTAAATTGACTGCACTTGCAGGCAGACCTCCTGCGATCCAAATAATCTGGCTTTTCCTGCTAGAGGAGAAACAGTGAGGATGGCATTACATTACCCCCTGCTGTGGATTCTTTCTCTCATGCCTCTTGCTGGGGGAAAGACAGTTTGTGAGTCAGATGCTCTGAGCTGAAAGACGTTAGCCGCAAGTAAGAACAAAGTACAACAGTCTCTGCTTATTCTGATCACCACCCTTGTTGATTATCCTTTGAACAAGAGAAGCCGCTTGGCGTCTTTCTTCCTCCACAGGCTAAAAGTGAGGGCGGCTCTGGATCCAGATTTCCCTTTCTTTCTCTCTTTCCTTCTTTTGGGTTGCTACCGGCTTACAAAGACAAAGCACAGTGGGGAGGTGGGAAATAGTTTAAACGTTGTGGGTTTATAAAATATAAAAGGGGGACGTGTTGTTTGCACATTACTTTGCACATTACTTTGGATTTTTTTTGGAGAGGCGCGTAAAGTAAATATGATAATTCACATGTTTTCTAGGTAAATAAATAAAGGCAACACAATACAATACAGTATTTCATAAAGTACGTAATACGCCAAGGCCACCCAGATTTTCAAAGAAAGGAAAAGATTCAAAGGGGGAAAAGACATTAAACAGATAGAGTACAAAAATATATCACCAGCCATTGCACATAAGTATCTATTCTCCATAAAATAATCCCAAACTCTGAACATAAAGTTTCAGATGAATATAGATTGGTATCATTAATTGCTCACTTGTACTACAGCCTCAATGATTTTTATATTGATTGATGATTATGAGATGAAATTATTAAGAAACATGATACAAATAAAAAAACCCCTACATGATGCAAATAAAATCAAATCCCATATCTCCAATTCATCTACGTATAGTAATATTTTGTGATTAGTCTGTGATATAATCCACACAGACTACAGAAGTAGGTTCACCATTTTGGTTTGGTATATTATGTTCTGAGCTTCCCAATTTATCTCAAGCTACAAATGCCAAGAGCTTATAGTAGTTATTAAAAGCCATACCTTCAACAGGCACAGTTTAGGCAACATGGATGCAATATGTTCCAGTTCCACCACTTCCTTGATGTCAGTCAGAACAATAAAAATCTTGATATTTTTTAGAAAGCACTTTGTCTGAAGAGCTGAAGACCTAGCAGATTAGTTTGGGCAATCAAATTCAATTCCACACACAGGTTTTACAATCCAGTGGACATTCACTGAAAAGGAAAATATGAATTGGTCCCAAGTGACATTATGTTGTTCCTATTTTCAGAATTTTTCAAATACCCAAATACTTAATTTGTATTAAATGTAATGTTTCTTCCTGTTATAGATCTAACAGAAACACCCATAGGTAATGTACTAGATATTGATAGAGAAAAAACAAACAAAAAAAACAGCATTGGAACAAGATTCCCAGGTGATACAAATTGATATTTCTCTGCTCAATATTATTATTTTTTCTTTGTTTCCTCTATAACCAAACTCTGAAGGTTTTTCAGCCCTACTTAATGCTCCTCATAACATGGAAGGATGTCATTATGTAACCCAGCAACATTTGGAGATTTATTTGGCATATCTGTCAGGAGCAACTAAACTAATCAGAGGCCTCTTGCACCTTCTGCTGTGTAAGCAGAAGTGGCAGCAAGAACACTGAAGCTATTGAATTATCATTCCCGGTTCCTTCCCCAGGAAGTCCAATGCTTCTACCTGATAGAAATATAAATATTTCTGGGCCAGAGCATCTCTGACATGACTTTTCAATTATGGATCAATCAGTAGTGTTGCTGATTAATCAAGAATAATCCATTTCATAAACAAACAAATTTCCCCTTTCCTTATTTTCTTCCATCAATTTGTAAATTCAAACTGTTGAAATTCCCAACCAAGTCTTAACTTATTAAGTGATGCAGAAACCTGCCTTTTACCATCAGACTGTTAGTCCTTCAAACTCAGTATTTCCTATGCTGACTGGCAGAATGGAGATCTTTCTCCATTTCTACCTTGAGTTCCAGGGATGTTCTGTGTACAAAGCATACACTTGACCACTGTGTTGTAGCTCTATTCTTACAGACAGGGGTGAGGAACCTGTGCACCTGTAGATCCTGGGATGGGTTCCATAACTTATTCATTCTGGACAAATTGACAAATGATCATAGATGAACAGTGTTGCATTTAAACAACACCTCAAAGACCATACATTTCTCACTGGTACACAAAAGAAAGATGCTTCAAATACTGCTGAATAATCAAATCTGTGTTCTTTGCTTAAAACATGTGCTAGAGAAATACACTGCACTAAGGCTGCTCAGCCCCCACCCAAAATAAGATTTAACTGGAAAATAAGCCCTAGCATGATTTTTCAGGATGCTCATAATATAAGCCCCCCCCCAAAGCCCCAGTTAAGATCATCAGCCAGACACATTTAGTACATACGTTGCAATACATGATGGATGTATTGAATTATAAAATAAGAATATTAATACATAATCAAATATAAATAAATAATATTATTGACATTAATACTTTAAATAAATGATAATATAAATTATAATTAAGCATTTGTAAATACCCAAGTGGGTGTCTTTTAATAAGAGGTAAATGCCTATGTAAACAGATGAACTCGAAACTTACTGAATGACCAATCAGACCAATGCACAAATATTATGCGTACTTGATAAGGAATTGACTGGTGAGTTCACTTATTTAAAAAAGACCCTCCTCATAAACGTAAAGCAGAGTAACTTATTAGTAGCTGCATGATCCAGCCCTAGTAGCCAAAAGTGATTAAAAAAACCAGAAACACACAATGTTATCTTTCTTAGGAGGCTTTTCCTTATAGCAAAATAATATGTTTGCACTATTTACAAGAATAAGGTTTCCATAGGACAAATAAAGTTCTTTATACTTCCTTTTTTGCTTCTATGCTGGGTTTCTTTCTCATGCAGATAAAAAGATTCACTCCCACAGAGCCTCTTCTCACACTAAACTTACACAGGAGCTTCACACAATAGCCTTTTACACACAGCAGCCTTCACACTGGAGCTTTACACACAAGACCTTCTACCTGAGCTTCTCTCACTGAAGCCTTCTCACACCAGGCCTACTAATTCTGAGACTTACCTCTCATTGAGGCCTACTAACACTGAGGCATTCTCATTCTGAGGCAAACTAACATTGAAGGCTTCTTATACTGAGGCCTTCTCACACCAAGGCTTCTCTCAAACTGAAGCCTCTTCATACTAACACTGAGGCATACTAAGCTACAAGCACACCTACTTATATTGAACTGCAGCATTTGCTGAGTCATTGCATCCATTTAACCCCATCAATGCTTGATTAACATTTTTGTAATTAAAAATACCTAATGAATTTTTTAATATTTCTTATATGAACATGGTTGGGTCTAATAGGCCTGGGCAATCCATGTTTCTAAATGATTCTAATATGAATCTCCATCATTCAATATGTCATGTGTTGTAACACATATACTTAATGCATTCATGTAAAATAAAGAAATTTAAGTCACTACTATGCAATCCAGAATCTGGTCCCTTATCATGTGCTTTGAACTGGATTATATGAGTCTGCACTGCCATATAATCTGGTTCAAAGTAGATTATCTGGATTTTACATGGCAGTGTAGATGGGGCTCTAGCTTAAATTGAAGTTTTGATGATAAAATGAGATATCAATTTGCAGATCATTGTAGGAAGAATGATACACACGTATGATAAAGAACTCTTCAACCAGTGAATGGGTTTTTTCCCCCACTACACATTTACAGCACTATTTTATACTTTAACTGCCATGGTAACATCCTATGAAACGTTATTATCCAGGCAAGAATTTTAAATAACTCATCCTGAAATTCAAATCCTATGATTCCAAAATAATGCAACCATGACAATTGAAGTGGAATATAATGCTATAATTGTGTAGTGTTAAACAGCCCCAATTCATGAAGCAGAGTCCGTGGCTTTTTTGTTTGTTTGCTGGAGCCGAGGTAACATTACCTTTTCTTAGTTAGGCGCTTCACTTCCTCTACTTCCCCTTGTTGACTTGTTCCTGGTAACCAATATTCAAAAGATATTGGCTTTTTGTGCAATGGGAACTAATGATGGCTAAGCACAATTTAAAAAACCATTAGAACATAATTAACTCTTATTTTGCTTTCAGCATCCTCTTCATTTCAGTCAGTTATTGGCTCAACCATTCTATGGCTGTAATGAAATGGATGTCCTCAAACAACCCTCAAATGCAAAAATATTTCATTTACTTCCTCCTAAGCATTTTATAATCTTACTGTTTAAAGTCATAATTGAATTTCTAAATATTTAGGGCTTTATCCTTACTGTTATAGAAGTGTTATTCCACTTTAACTGCTATTGCAGAATCCTGTGGAATTCTGGGATTTGTAGTTTACTGAGGTCCAAAAACTCCATGGCCAGGGATTCTAAATGCCCTTCATAAAATGCAGATCATAAGATTGTATAGGATGTTGCCATGACAATTGAAGTGGAATAATAGCACTATAATGGAGTAGTCTCATAAGAGTCGGTAGAACAATGAGAGCAGTAGGCTTAAAATCCTACGGGTCAACAAAATGGTGTACATCTCCTCCAGTATACCCTGATGCTTGTAAGGCATTCAAGGCTATGCAGGGGTAACTAGATAATTTTTATGAGAATCCCCATAACCAATTATTTTGGGGAGTGAAAATGCGCTTTGGAGGTTTAGGTTGTTCTCAGAAACCTGAGGAAAAAATGGTACAAAGAAATACCAGATACCTCTTTCCACCTCATCATATTGAGAGGGAAAAGCATTGGTGACCATCCCTTTAAGAGTTGAGAATCACCCCTCTTATATCAGCGTTTCTCAACCTGGGGGTTGGGACCCCTGGAGGGGTCGCAAGGGGGTGTCAGAGGGGTTGCCAAAGACCATCAGTATGTTCTGTTGACCATGGGGGTTCTGTGTGGGAAGTTTGGCCCAATTATATCATTGGTGAGGTTCAGAATGCTCTTTGATTGTAGGTGAACTATAAATCCCAGTGACTGGAACTCCCAAATGACAAGGTTTGTTTTCCCCAAACTCCACCACTATTCACATTTGGGCATATTGAGTATTCATGCCAAGTTTGGTCCCAATCCATCATTGTTTGAGTCCACAGTGCTCTCTGGATGTAGGTGAACTACAACTCCAAAACTCAAGGTCAATGCCCACCAAACCCTTCCAGTGTTTTGTGTTGGTCATGGGAGTTCTGTGTGCCAAGTTTGGTTCAATTCCATCATTAGTGGAGTTCTGAGTGCTCTTTGATTGTATGTGAACTATAAATTCCAGCAACTACAACTCCCAAATGACAAAATCACCCACCCCACCCCCCCTGAACCCCACCAGTATTCAAATTTGGTCTTATTGGGTATTTTTGCCAAATTTGAATACTAGTGGGGTTGGGGGGATTGATTTTGTCTTTTGGGATTTGTGCCAAATTTGGGCCAGTGGATGAAAATACATCCTGCATATCAGATATTTACATTACAATTCATAACAATAGCAAAATTACAGTTATGAAGTAGTAATGAAAATAATTTTATGGTTGGGGGTCACCAAAACATGAGGAACTGTATTAAGGGGTCATGGCATTAGGAAAGTTGAGAAACACTGTCTTATATCATCAGCACTCCCATTTGGCATTCTGCCTCCCCATCACATTCACATGTGGAAACTCAAGAGCTGGCAATACATTCATCTTACATTCATCACAAGGTCAGTATTACTTTTTTGTTTTCAATCAGGAAAAACAATAGTATCCAAAAACCAAGAGATCCCTCGCCCTGCCCAAAGCTCCTTACATTAAAGGAGACTGACAACAGTTTAAAACTATTTCTTTCCATGGGATCCTATTGTTCTGTCCCAAACCACATAGGATACAAGAGCCAGTGATCAAGGTTAAACTAATTTCTTTCCATAGAATCCTATGGTTCTGCATCAAAGCCCATCAGATACAAGAGACAGTGATCCAGGTTTAAACCATCACTTTCTATGGGATCCTATGGTTCTGTATCAAACTCCATAGGATATAAGAGACAGTGATCTCGGTTAGAACCATTGCTTTCCATGGATTCTGCATCAAATTCCATGGGATACAAGAGACTGCTGATGGTTGAGCAATGAAAAAAAATGGAAAACTGTGATGGTTCCATCACACCTGTTTTTCAGTTGTCAACATGGGAGTAAAGTGTGATAAAAGGTAGAAACTCTGAACTTGATTGCTGGCCAGTGTTCAGAGTTTGCTTCTTTCAGGATATTTCAGCCTCTTTTCAACCCTGGAACAAGTAATGAGTTCTGTGCCTCTCCATACTTGAAAAAAGGCTGAAGTGTCCTACATCTGGGAAATTTCTCAAGTGATAAGTTGGTTTGTGAAATGGGTAAAGAAAGACTTACTATGGATTGTGTAGATACAAATAACAGCAAAAAAAAGTACATAGTGAAATATTTTTATTTGATGGAGTGATTGGAAGCCAATGCAACCGTATCCATACTCACCTGATCGTACATTTCACTGATTTCAGTTCTCAGTAAATTATCCATAGGACTCCAATTTAGCTACTCAATTTTGCTTTTAAAGCTTTGGAGGATTGTTTTTTAGCTTACTAAGCGAGTTTCAATCTTTCTTTAATAAGTAGGTTCACCAAAGTCAATGGGAGCACTTATTATTTAATGTTTTGAGGATAACATCTCCCTTGGTAACAATTTATTTGCTGTCACCAAGTATAGTTTTTTTAAAAAAAGAAAATGTGTTTCTACAAAGTTTGTGCATACTGCTCAAAAGACTGTGGGAAGGGATGCAAAAAACATTGCACTCGGGGTGCTATTTTTAAGCATTTCTTTTACTTGTTGCATATTCTTTTTAAAAAATTAGCTCTCTGCCCACAAGTGTTGCCTGCTATTTAAAAAAAGTAATCTGCTTAGTTATTTATTTCTTTTAAAATCCCCTTAAAAATATAGGTGGGAGTTCTCTATCACAATTATGAATACATAACCAAGAATTACACTTATGTAATTAACACGTATTTATAGTTCCTCTGTGTTCACCCTCATGACATTATAGCCACAATTGTTAAAAGTCCCTCAGTCCTATTTTATTGGGCAACAGCCACTGCGAGCAAAGTCTGTTCTCCTATCAATCGTGGTACAGCATTCTAACTTTTCGACCCCTGATGCCAGTGATCTGTGGTGGGAGGAAAAATTGTGACAGCGTTCTGCTTCTTGTTTCTTGTCTGAAGGTCTCTGGAGGGAGGAGGCAGAAACATCAATCACTACATCTTAATTGATAAGAGAACAGACTCCATCACTAGCAGCAACTGATAAAATCCTGATAAACCATGATTTTGTGGTGGGTTGAGGATCAAGCCTGGTAACACAATTAGCTATTTTATTGTACTTATTTGCTCTATTTTTGTCCTCCCTTTCTCCCAAAATAGGTATTCAAGGCAGCTAAAAACAAACATTTATTTATTTATTTACCCTATTTATACCCCACTTTTCTCTACTCCAAGAGGACTCAAGATAGCCTCCATATGGCAATTATTCAATGCCTTAAACACATACATTAAGCTCAAAATCAATTGAATTTAAAATTAATACATATTTTAAAAAATAAAAAATTACATTCGATATTAAAATCACACCATCCAAAAATCTTAGTCTGAGGCCATTCCGTAGTCATTGCACATATTCAACATATTATTGCACTGGTTCTCTGAAGACCTGGTCCCAGAAGCAAGTTTTTACTCTCCTTTGGAAGGCTAGGAGGGAGGAGGCTGATCTAATGTCACAAGGGAGAGAGTTCCACAGTTGAGGGGCCACCACTGAGAAGGCCCTGTCTCTTGTCCCCACTAGTTGGGCTTGCAAAGAAGATGGGACCAAGAACAGGGCTTCCCCAGAAGATCTCAATCTCTGAAGTGGTTCATAGGGGGAGATACGTTCTGACAGGTAAACTGGGCTGGAACTTTTTAGGGCTTTTTAGGATAAAGCCAGCACTTTGAATTGTGCCTGGTAGCAGACTGGCAGCCAGTGGAGCTGACGTAACAGCGAGGTTGTATGCTCCCTGTACTCCGCTCATGACACAATACAAGTAAAATTAAAATACAAAAATTAAATAAAAAACAATGAAATTAAATCCTATGTATCATGGAGCAAAAATATTAAAATATCTTCAAAAATACATGTAAAAACTATTCAGCTATGTATACATTCAACCGTCCATATCTACGGATCTTGCACCTATTGATTCCACCATATTGGGCTTGAAAATACCACCCTCTCCAAAAAAGGGGATAATGTTCAAATAGCAAGTGTTGAATTTGCTACTTTATACAAGTGACACCATTTAAGTGTACTATTGCACAACATGAAACCTGAGCACTCAAAGTTTTTGGCATCCATGGGGCATTCTGGAACCAAACCGTAGTGGATACCAAAGGCCCACTGTATATAATTAAATGGCTGGTCTGGGATCTTGGTCAGCAATTTGGCAAGCAACATTTTAGGAACAGTAAGCATTACTGATTTTCACTAATAAAAAGTAATAACATTAATATTCAGTATTTTACTGTCTAAAAAAGTTAGAGCATTAACTCCTTATTACCACCAAAAGTAATGTTTTACAGGCACCGTGATTACTTATAGTGTATAATGTCCAGCTCTAGTGACTCAATCAACCTTATTTTTCTTCTATTTTTCAGGATGACATTAACACGTCTTCAAGTTACCTTGGGTCTCACTTTGGGAGAAAGATTGCACATAAAATAAAAAATAAATAAATCCTTGCCCTATGCCAGTTCTGCATTGAGATGCAAGATTTGCTCCTCTAGATGGGCCGCTAGTTCCAGGTAATGTCAGGCTTTTCTGTTTCTTGATTTTATGTATTGTAAGAGTTATTCACATTGTTGGTGTAGGCAGGGCTCCCCATCATCCCTCCAATAAACTCAACACTTCCCACACATGCTCCTCCCCTGCATTCGTGTTCCTTGTGTTGTACATTTATTTGTTGTAATGATTTAATAGTCGGTCTTGGCACTGTCATGGTTAAAGGTGACAGAAGGAGAGAAATATTCAGTCTGTTATCTGGAAATGTCATGATAGAAGGAATGTCAGAGGAAAACTTCCATGGCAAGGATAATTCTCTCATCCAACATATCAATGTGTCTTCCTAAAACTACAGAAGGAATTAAGACAATAAATATAGACAGTGGATTCTACTCCTTCCTAAATGGGAAAAGTCCAGGATAGAGGGGAAAATTCCTCTGCCCTGGCTTAAAAAAACTGTGGCTAGTTCTGGAACTTCACAAGAAATTGACATGGACAGGAGATACATTATACAGCTCTTTAAAAAAATAAATCCTCAAAGATACAGATAGAATTCCTGCCAAAATTGGAGGCTTTGGCCAGTCTGGATGAGCTCTTACTTAGACATTAATGTATTTTATTGCTAGAAGTGGAGAGAAGATTTTCTGCTTCATGTATAAAAATAATTTGGCTGGTTTTGGGTTCCCTGTATCTTGGTTAGCATAGGTCATGAGGGCATCATTTGCTGCTCCAGCTGAGGCAGCAAAATGACCTGGACCAACATTGAAAATCACTTATTTCTTAACTCATTAATTTATTGATTATATACTTATATCTATTTTTATATTACCAGAGGAAATAGGTGTCTTTTAACATGGTGGATGCTGTGGGGTTTTTTAATGCTTACAAGGTTAATAAAAGGGGCTTTCTACCCCCTGCACAGTTGGGGGAGGAAAGAGATTTCCATAGAAGGCAGAGCTGATGCTAAAGCAACAGGCAAATCCATTTTCTTCATTCCTTGCTGGATCTTCAACCCACCATGCTCACCCATTAACAGTATAATTTATTGGTTGCTGCAAGGAACTGGGTAGGATTTTTTCTCTCTCCTATATTCTAGGAGGGTTTTTCACCTACCCTATACTGTTCTCAGGGGCAAATTGGGATGGTGTGATTTTAATTATTATTATTATTATTATTATTATTATTATTATTATTATTATTATTATTATCTTTATTTGTACCCCGCTAGCATCTCCCGAAGGACTTGATGCGGCTTACAAAGGCCAAGGCCTCAATACACAACATAACAATACAAAACCTAAAGCAAATTAAAAGCAATTAAAGCAATATTAAACAACAAAACAACAAACAATAAACAATACACCAAAACACAATAAAACTGGGCCGGGCCAGAGTAATTGGTACAGAATTAAAAGTGCTGATGTGACAGGTGGTATATAAGGATTATAGGGTAAGTGCAGTGTGCAGTGTGCTGCAACCTTAGTTCTAATAAAGTGCTTCTGGGACTTGGTATTGGAGATTTCCTATTCTGGGAAGGCACATTGGAACAGCCAGGTCTTCAAGTTCTTTCTAAAGACTGCCAGTGTAGGGGCCTGTCTAAGATCTTTGGGGAGAGTGTTCCAGAGCCGGGGGGCCACCACAGAAAAGGCCCTGTCTTGTGTCCCCACAAAACGCGCTTGTGACGCAGGCGGGATCACGAGCAGGGCCTCTCCAGATGAACGATGTGAACATGTGGGTTCGTAAACGGAGATGCGGTCACGCAAGTAGGAAATAAACCTCAATGGAAAACAGTTAAGGGAACCTACAATTTGGTGTACAGCCAAGGCACCTCCCCCCCTTTGGAGTGAAGGCCATGAACTAAAATACTCACCTGTTATTCATTTAAATGAGGTGAGGTGAAATCAAATGGCCTAGGAATGGGGAGAGACTCACCTTAACAACTTTGAGGGAGACTTCTCTGGCATGTTTCCCTTCAAGGTTGCCTTGGTTAGGTCAAAAGGGGACTCAGGCGTTTGACCCTAATTAGCTTAGGGATAGGCCGGGCAGGGACACTACCTCAGCTTTATCCATACCAGGTTCATGTCACCCATAAAAATAGATACAGTTACAGAGTTAAATTGGTAACAGTTATTAAAAGTTGCCCATATTTTCAACCCATAATTGTTGTGTAGTCTCATTATTTTGGGGGTTGGCAGGCAAGAGAACTACTACAAATTATTTAAATATATCGCAACCTTCTAATTTTCATTCCCAATTGGGAACTTCAGAATGACAAAGACTTCCAAAAATAAAACATTCCTGCATTTAGCCTTATGCTATAGCATATTTTTTTCCTCACTGGCTGAAGCTGATCCCACATTTGATTAATAAACTAAACCAATTACAAGCTTGTAGCTTTCCTTTTAAAAATAGAAGAGATTGCTAAGTCATACAAGTGGCAGAAAGTAGATATGGAAAGTGTTCCTTTTCTGAAAGGTAGCGAATTGTTAATGCAAAATCTGTACGAGTAAAAGTGCATATTTTAAAATTTGATGGCCTAATGTGGTTTTATGCTGGGTTTACTCTGGCTTGGTTTTAAGTCCACAAGCTTATTTGTTCCACCCTCTTGTTATTTATGATGTAAGCATGCAAGATAAGGATGGTTGTAAATGTTGTGAACACCAAAATATTATCTTCTTTCCTTCGCCAGGTATCTATATAACTATTTAGAGCTAAGTGCTCTTTTGGATCCGTTCCATTTTTCTTTCTCCTACATTTTACAGTCCTGGGCCTTTTTCATCATTTGCAGAAGTCAACCAATGAAAATAACAAGGACAGTTTCCATATACCCTTCCAAGGAAGGATAACACATTCCTTGCTTTTTCTGGATGATGTAAACAGAGCAGTGATTTGAAAAGTGTGCAGACTAAATAGAATGCCCTTACTATTAGAAAGCTTTTCACATGCAATACAATTCTCATGTGCATAGGTCGGCAGGACAGCTTCCTGAGCTATGAATTACTGCTGAGCTCATGCTAACTATTCAACCAGCATCCAGAATTTATTTGGTCCATACTATGAATCCAGATTGTTTGCATTTCTAGGGTGCATCATAAAATCTGACTCAGATCTATTCCAAATGAAATATATTAATAATTAATGGAGATTTCGTATGAAATATTTTCTCCTTCTGTCTGCCACGGATGGAATTCCTCACTGGCTTTGTTCTTGAAGGAAGGAAAACTTTTCTTCCTGCTGCAATATATATATTCAAATCCCTCCAGCTATTTTCCATGTAGGA
Source organism: Anolis sagrei ordinatus (assembly GCF_025583915.1). Classification (NCBI taxonomy): domain Eukaryota; kingdom Metazoa; phylum Chordata; class Lepidosauria; order Squamata; family Anolidae; genus Anolis; species Anolis sagrei. The sequence goes on along the minus strand of NW_026847438.1, from coordinate 159,530,061 downwards.
CTTAATCTGACCCCCATTTCCATACAGCGACATGAGGAAAATAGCATTTTCTGTGCAGGGAACAGAATTTTCTGTAGAAGTAGAGTGTATATGATTCAAAATACATTCTTTGAAAAAGATGTTATTTCTTATGCAAAAATACTGTTTTCTGCAAATAAATGTAAAAAGTTTGCCCAGAATAATCTCAAACTGTAAAGATATATGTCCATCCAGGAAATCAGGCTTTCCCAACACTAAAATTTAGTTATTTATTTATTTACATCACTTATATCCCGCCCATATCAACCCGCAGGCAACTCAGGGCGGTCTACATATCGGCACAATTCGATGCCATCAATACAATACAAAAGCAAAAACAATTAAGTGCATTTAGACAAAAAATTTAAAAAGAGCTATATCCTCTCAATCCAATCCTCATCCGTTTCATCGTCTTGGCCGTTCCTGGGTCATTCTCCATCTCAAGCTTGACTATTCCGGGGTTCCGAATGCCTGCTTGAAGAGCCAGGTTTTCACTCTCTTACGAAAGGTCAGGAGGGAGGGGGCTGATTTAATATCCCTAGGCAGGGAGTTCCACAGCCAAGGGGCCACCACAGAGAAGGCCCTGTCTCTTGTCCCCGTCAAGCATGCTTGCGAAGCAGCCGGGATCGAGAGCAGGGCCTCCTCAGATGATCTTAACTTCCTGGAGGGTTCGTAGAAAGAGATGCGTTTGGATAGGTAGGCTGGGCCAGAACCGTTTAGGGCTTTATAGGCTAACGCCAGCACTTTGAATTGGGCCCGGTAGCAAACTGGCAGCCAGTGGAGCTGGCGCAGCAGAGGAGTTGTGTGCTCCCTGAGCGCCACTCCTGTTAGCAACCTGGCTGCTGCATGCTGGACCATTTGAGAGTTTTTTATCACTTAAAAATATTATTGTATTTCTTCCCATTCCCGTTGTCTGTATAGCATACACGTTCCCTTATAGTCAGTACTTCTATACCAATTCATTAAGTTTGTAAACTGAAACATATTGCATTTTTCTCTACATCCTTAGCCTGAATGTTTGTGGGAAATCAATTTGCTGGACTCAGATGGTAGAGACCAGTTAAACTGATGACATGTGAGATGAGGAGCAAGCATATTTAAGAGAAGCTCCATCCCTTTCTCTCTCTTTCATCTGCATCTTCCTATCTGCTTCCACAGTGTAAGTGTGCTTGTTGTTTCAAGGATGGATAACATTATTTCCTCCCTCCATAAAGTGTTGTTTTCCTTTTTGCTTACCCTACACAGTCATTGAGGACTTGACAATTAACTAAGGGTAGTGCCTTAAATAGGTCCTCATTGCCATATTTTTGGGAGAGAATTGGGTTCAGTGAGCACCATCTGGCACAAATTTAATGAAGGATGGGAATTTGGAACTGCTCCTGAATATCAAGCAGTAAGGATGGTGAAAGCTAGTGTATTTGGGGCTGACCTTTGGGTCTTAATCCTCCTCAAGGTATCATGAAGTTTGAGTGTTGACACCATGTGGTCAGCCTTCAAGTTTAATAGCTTACCAGGGAGCAACCTGATTTTTAAGTTGGGTTCCTTTCAGGAGCTTTGGTAATCTCACCCAGGGAAGTCGGGGATGATGTCAGGGGACCAATTCCCAACTGTTCCCACACCAAGTTGCTCCCCTTATTCAATTTTGCACATCACTTAGAAACAATTAACTATGTATCATTAATAATGTTGTCCATATTTTAAGCCATATATTTTGGCGGGGTCTCCTTATGCCACATGATGGTCAACAAACAAGAACAGCTTATTCAAAAAGAATGTGTTCTGAGCCATTTTGTTGTCATGCAAAGAAAAAACAATGGTGCCTTAAATGCATGCCATCTCCCAAGTTAATTTTGATGATGCTCATGTATTAATTTGGTGCATGATTCTAATGAGTCTAATCCAAGGGAGCTTTCATGTACAGTAATACTGTTAGATATATAAATCTGCTGCCTGATTCCAAATCACAGTGGGGTCAGTTTACCAATCACTAATCTTAAATTGTAAATAGGGCATCACATTAGTGAGAGAACTGAAGTATAACAAGATTAAACATGTGTAAACTCCATGACTCTCATTTTCACTGTTTAAAAGTCTCATAATTTTATACTAGCTTGTGGGATTTTGAGGACAAAATCCCACCAGCTAGTATAAAATCACAAGACTTTTAAACCCTTCCTACTGGGAAATGTATACAAATTTTCTTCCTATTTTATATATTTGTTGTTTATATGTTCAGTCGCTACTGACTCTTTGTGGTCTCATGGACCAGCCCATGCTAGAGCCCCCTGTTGGCTGTGGTCACCCCCAGCTACTTCAAGGTCAAGCCAGTCACTTCAAGGATACCATCCATCTGTCTTGTCCTTGGTCAGCCCCTCTTTGTCTTTTCTTTCATTTTCCCCAGCATTATTATCTTCTCCAAGCTTTCCTGTCTTCTCACTATGTGATTTTATACATATTAATTGTTTTTTGCCATGCCATTTTTAAAAACTATGTATACATTGTTTTGCGCATACAGTCAGCCTTCCATAGAGAGTGAGAGAAGCTTGATATTGGAAAGAAAAGCTTGATTTTGCCACACTATGTTGTTGTATATAATGGGACTTGAGCATTCACAAATTTTAGTATCCACGAGGAGTCATGAAACTCAACCCCAACAGATATCAAGGACCAACCATATACTTTTTTTCATTTGGATGCAACCCTAATCTAGGTTATATATAGATTTCCTAGATAATTTGAATGTTGTGATACTGCCTGTCCAAGAGGTCCAAATGCAGATGCAAATCTTATTGATATCACCAAACCAAAGTAGACCCACTGAATAACTTGGTAAATATTGTGTCAACACTTTCGAAAACCCTACTGGTTCAAAGGGTCTACTAGCTGAAACTACTAATAGAATTTAGGACCCAATTATCTCATATCCATCTATTTTAAACAGGATGCATGCTAAAATAAGGGAATTTCTCCACATACTCTATAATTCAGAGAAGTTGAATTGCCAGGCTGAAGACTCTCTTGTTGCTGTAAAAAAAAACAAAAAAAACAAGAGATGCACCTTCTCTTGAGGTTTTTTGGGTTGTAAACACTTCTCGCTTGCTTCAAAAGAGGTGAACTTGCAACAGCCAGCTCATAGCCTGAGTTCCTGAGGGAAAGAAAGCTTGGAAGCTTTACATTTTACAAATGTTTTAAGCACTGTCATTCATGTCATGATATACCTCACCGGTATGTGCTTTAGAGCTGTGCCACCAGGTCTTTTATCCAACAGTTCTCCCAAATGTCACACATTTGTGCATTTGAATTCAAGGAAAGCTGTTTTCCAGGGTAAAATTAAGTAGTAATTGAAAGTGGGTACTTGCTGCTTCAGCACAAAACACTTTTATTTGAGTGTAGTTTTAGTCATTTCTGGTCACATTGATACCATACCATTAAATTACTGAAAGGGGGGGGGGGAGAAGCAGCCATGTAACAGGGATGTAGGAAGGGGAATGGAAAAGGGGGGCGTAGGGGAGAAAAGAACAAAGAGGACGTTTCTCCAATCTCATGCAAATGGAAATGACCCTGAAGATTTCAGGAACGCTGCCTTTCACCTGACAATGAACATTTTTCATGCAGTGAAATCCATTTTTGAGACTCATTAGCAAATGCTGTGATGTTGCTTATTTTCTGTAGCAGCGCCTAGTTTATTTCAAATTGATTAGGAAGCCTCTGATGTGTGGGAAGTGAATCGCAGAGCTTCTCCAGGTATTTCTGTAATTGGTTATCATGCTTAATTACAAATGTTTCAGCACAGCCAATTTATTCTGAACTAGATTTTTCATTGCCTTTCTTGGTTGTTGCTTTCTGGGCACACTTATGCAATACTGCTTGAGAAGGGGGGGGCCTGTTTAAAACGGTAAAGATAAATGTGCCTTTTTTGTGACAGAAACTTTTGCTTCTGAAGGAGGAAAAGAGTTACAGACTGATAGATTGCTTTCAGATGTACTGCCAATAATAAGAGGTTGTTTTTAAGGGAAGAAAACAACACCCTAAAGCAGCAGACAATTTGTTGATCATCTATCACTTAGAGGTAATTCACTACTGATAGCATCTTTGTATTCTGGGTCTAATTAATCCACTGATCCTAATTCTACTTATGTGTGGGATGCTTATTCATTGAAAACAAAACAGGTATCATTGACTTTTACTCCAAATGGTGTATTATTTCATGTCATGCTATCCAAAGTTTCTTTGTTTTCTCTCTAGCTCTTCAGGTGATCTCTGTGCAACAAATAAGATAGAGCCAAGTCATTTTCCCATCTAAGACGGATCATGAGGTGGCGACCCTATCCACTCATCCAGGTAAAGATGCCAAATTATTTTAGCCCATTATTTTGGTTCTCTCATTCAGTCTGTATAGGTTACCAGTACACTGATGCCAATATCAAATTAACTGCTGTGGTCTCCTCCTAACAAAGTGGGCAACTGTAGTACTAAGAGGTATTCAGCAGGCATGGTTAGGTTTGGTTGGGATCATCATAATTTGGAATAAATTCAGAAAGATTTGCTTTTGGAAGTGATTTCATAAATTTTAAGGAAACCGGAAGTCCCTTTGCCCTTCCGAAGCTTTTTCTGCCATTTCTGTTATGAAGCAGTGAGTCAGAAATGATTCAGCTTTTCCTCGCTTCTGGTCCCTGGCTTCGGCTCAAGCCTGGGAAGCCGTTTTAAACCAGCGTGGATGAACTGCCTCCCTCTCCTCTCCCCTCACTTCTGTCTCAAACCTGGGAAGCATTTTAAACCTGAGTGGATTAATTTCCTCCCTCTCCTCTCCCCTCGCTTCTGTCTCAAACCTGGGAAGCATTTTAAACCCGAGTGGATGAATTGCCTCCCTCTCCCCTCGCTTCTGTCTCAAACCTGGGAAGCTTTTTAAACCTGAGTGGATGAATTGCCTCCCTCTCCTCTCCCTTCACTTCTGTCTCAAACCTGGGAAGCGTTTTAAACCTGAGTGGATGAATTTCCTCCCTCTCCTCTCCCCTCACTTTTATCTCAAGCCTGGGAAATGTTTTAAACCAGAATTGATGAATTTCCCCCCTCTCTTCTCCGCTCGCTTCTGTCTCAAGCCTGGGAAGCATCTTTAAACCAGAGTAGATGAATTTCCTCCCTTCCCTCTCCCCCCCCCCCCCCCGCTTCTGGAGTAAAACAACTACTATTGAAGTCAAAGACCACCCAATGAAACAGGAAATAACACTTTCAAACCATTAGGGATGGATTTGGAAGTCTCAGAAGTTTTGAAAAGTTTTGAACACTTTTTTCTGTGAAAATCAGAATTGACTTTAGAATAAAACCACCAGCACCACCTACATCCGAAACGAGTTTTGAACCATTTTTTTTATCAAACAAGCCCAGTATCAAGATCTTTTGAATCCAGACATAGCCTCTTCTCTTATATTTTCTGATGAGTCACTTTTAGAAACTTTCAGAAACTAGAGGCTCTTTCACACTACAAATTATAATGTCTGCTGAAATCTTAAAAGAGGGTAGACCTGAGCTGACACGATAACTTCATACACTCATTGAAAAAGTGTGGGTGACCAAGAAAATCCAAGTAGACTTTAAAGATGTCACCATCACATCATAGATTCTCCTGGACTCCCAGAATGGCTTCCGTCCCCTCCAGAGGAAAAGTGGACATGATTTTCACCACACAACAGCTCCAAGAAAAATGCAGGAAACAAAATCAACTTCTGTACATGGCATTCATTGATCTTGCAAATGCATTTGATACAGTGAATAGCATTGCTCTCTGGACCATCCTACTAAAAATTGGTTGATCTGATGAATTTGTGAGCATCTTATGGCTCTTCCATGGTGACACGATGGCAACAGTATTGAACAGCAATGGCTCCCAAAGTGACTCATTTAAGGTAGAATCAGGTGACAAACAGGGATGTGTTATTGTCCCAACCTTATTTTCCATCTTCATAACTATGATACTGCACTTCGTTGATGAAATCTTCCCACCAATATGGAAATCACCTGTTTGACAGATGGCAAGTTCTTTAATTTTAGCAGACTGAAAGCCACAACCAATGTCACAACAACATGTTACAGAATTCCAATATGTCAATGATAAAGTAATCTGTGCTCATTCAGAGCAAGACCTACAAGCCACTCTAAACACCTTTGCAGAAGCGTATGAAAAGATTGGCCTCTCACTGAACATCGAGAAAACCAAAGTGCTCTATCTGCCAGCAGCAACCAATCCATCTGCAATACCAGAAATGCAGCTTAATGCTGTAATGTTAGAAAATGTTAATAATAATAATCATAAAACTTTATTTGTACCTCGTCACCATCTCCCCAAAGTGACTTGGGGTAGCTAACAAAGCACTCAAGGTGCCACACATAAAATAGAATTGCATATCATCAAAATGATATACAATTTGACTGAATACAAATAATGGACAATGTCAATCGATGAAATTAAAAAAATAAAACATTCTAAAACGCAGTCATACCTATGGGTCATTGGGTTTCCATTTCTGCTATCTTGGCATCCTCCTTTCTACAAAAGTCAACATCGACACTGAAATACAACTTTGTCTGAGATCTGTGAATGCAGCATTTTTTAATGAAGCAGAGAGTATTTGAGGATTGGGACATTCATAGGCATACCAAGATGCTTGTTTATAAAGCTATTGCCTTCCCAACCCTGTTATATGTCTGCAAAACATGGACCATCTACAGATGTCACACTCAACTTCTGGAACAATTCAATCAGTGTTGACTCCAAAAAATCCTGCAAATCTCTTGTGAAGATGGGCAGACAAATGTCTGCATTTTGGAAGAAGCAAGGACCACCAGCATTGAAGCGATGCTCCTCTCCCATCAATTTGGCTGGACTGGTCACATTGTCCAAATGCCCAATCACCATCTCCCAAAGCAATTGCTATAATTTTAGCTCAAGAATGGAAAACAGGATGTTGGTGAACAGCAAAACAGTTTTAAGGATGGTCTTAAAGCTAACCTTATAACTGTGGCATAGACACTGAGAACTGGGAAGCCCTGCCCCCTGAGCATCCTAACTGGAGATCAGCTGTTACCAACAATGCTGTGGAATTCAAAGGGGCACAAATGGAGGGTGAAAGGGAGAAACATGTCAAGAGGAAGGCGCATCAAGCCAACCCTTGTCGGAACCACCTTCCATCTGGAAATTGATGTTCTCACTGTGAAAGAAAATGCAGATAAAGAAAAGCTCTCTAGAGTCACCTACGGACCTACCGCCAAGGCCCTACACTTGGAAGGCAATCATATTTGGCCATGAGTTGTAGCCTAGGATGATGACAAAGGAGTTAAAATGGGACTGTAGTGCTATAACTGTATAGTTTGAAAGGAGGCCCAGGTTTGTAGCAATAAGAAGCAAGACTTCTCAGTATTGGCATCAGTTTGTAAGATTTAAGTTGAACATATCAATTGAAAGTCACACCAGAATCCTCTCTTCAGACTCTAATTTAAATCAATTCTTGCCTCTGCTTAAAACTAATGATTTAATTAACAAAATAATATCTATTAACTCAGTGAATTAAATCCCTAACTTCTCATCATTAATGAGAATTGATTGATTTCCTTTTTCCAACATGAAATCCTAACAAATTAATGTTTAGACCTTGTATTCCTACTTCTGGTGTTGAGACATTAAGTAGTTTTTGTTCCTTCTTTCCTCAAGCAGCTGTCCTTCATGTCCACTGATACTGTGCCCATGAATTCATATATCTATGTGTTGAAAATAGCTAAAGAAAAAATCCCAAAAGTAAAACTGAAGTTTGCGATTTTATATAAGGGACATCATTTTATTATTTTTTTTAAAATTTTATTTATTGTAGCTTTAACATATTCAGTATTTAAACATTCTTCTACTTATCACTTCCCATTAACAATTGTACAGAACATGTATATCTTGATAGCTATAATATTTCATTCTCCTGCTTCAATACATCCAATCACCCAGTGCTAACCCTTCACCCCCGACCAGCCAATTACAATATTTATTCCCAAAAATCAGTTGTTTCTATTACAGGTTTGGTCCCCTTACCTTCTATATATACATATTCTATCAATTTCCCCCAAATCTTCCCAAAATCATCTTTTTTTGATAATCCTCTTTTAACCTTAATGTTTCCTGTCAGTTTATCGTTTATTGCGATGTCCCAGATCTCCCTATACCACTCTTCCAATTGACACTCCCCTCCTTCTTTCCATTTTTTAGCTATTAATAATCTTGCTGCTGTTACCAGATTGGCAATTAATTCTTTTAGTTCTTTTGGTATTTTAACATTGTCAATAAATGACAGCAGTGCTATCTCCGGTGTTCCTGTTATCTCTATTTGGGTGATTCTTCTTATTTCTTGAAATACATTTTCCCAAAATTTTGAACATATTTGCAAGACCACCACATGTGTATATATGTGCCAGTTTCTTGACAGCCCCTCCAGCACTGCTTAGAATGTTTCTTGTCAATTTGATTTAATCTGATTGGTGTGAGGTACCACCTCCACACCACTTTATAATAGTTCTCTTTTATTCTTATTGACATATTTTTTAAAATACGCATATTCCACATTCCTTTCCAGTTTTGTGGGTGTATTACTTTATTACAGTCTAACTCCCACACTCTTTTAAGGTGGTCCTCCTCCTGGACTCCTTCCAGCAGCATTTTGTAGATATCACTTGTTATACCTTTTGTTCTTTCTTTTCCTTCCTTACTTCCCCTTTGATTAATCATTTCTTCAAATTTGGTAAGTTCTCTCTCTCCTTTATATTTCTTTCTTATTTCCCTTAACCATCTCTCAAGTTGTAGAACTTTATACCATCCAATGTTCCCTCCTGATAACTGGACCTTTATCTCATCTATATAGATGAGATATATAGACATCATTTTATTATGCCATTGTATATAATGAGATTCGAGCATCCATAGATCCTGAAATTAAACTCCCAGTACATATCAAAGATTTGTGGTACTAGAATCTGGAAACCATCACAAGACTTTGACTGGTGTAAGGCAGAGGACAGACAAAAAACATGCAGTATAATAGGAAATATTATATTTGTGACTTCAGTAATTACTTTTTGGGTTATTGCTTGATTTGTCAGACGTCCAGTGATCTAAAAAGATATTTCTCATAGCTAAAGGTATCTGATTGGTTGTTGAGAAAAATAGAATGCTGCAAATGAAAGACAGATTTCTGGCCTTATCCAGTAAGGGATTTCTTTTGTTCTTCTTTCACCAGAATGTTGGTTGGTTTCCTTCTCAAAGGGTTCAGTCATATCAGTATTATTTACTCATGCAGATTGTGCTGCTTTGCTGTGGGTAAAAGACAGCATATCACTGCAAAGAACATTTGTAACTTTCCAGACCCCAGAGACCCCCATATCTTTAAAAATGAATCAAAACAATATGTATCAGCCTAATGAAGGCTTTGAAGAATAAAGGCAAGCTCAGAAGTCCTTTCGCAGGGATATTCATTCTTGTCGTCTGAGAATACCCGCTATCAGCACTTTTAGTTTAAGACTCTGTGTGGAATTTAAGTTTGCAGGGAGTTAAAACCACCCACCAACAGCACTCAAGAGTGCAGGAAAACATGTAGTCTCAAGATATGTTTTGGTCCAGACTCCCGGTTGTTGTAATTTGGATCAAATTCAATAATAATAATTAAAGAGGAGAGGGAGAAAAAATCAATGAAATAGTGAAATATTTAACTGAAGCTGATTTTTGGCTCAGTTTCAATTATTAGCTGAAAATAAAACTTTGTATTCATGGGTAATGGAAGTTCAGTTTTGTTCTTCTAAAAAAGATTAGCAGTTTTCAAACCTTCTGCTTTTAGAGAACTTTCCATTTCAGGGGACTCCTGCATAATGCTATTGATTTTCTGTGCATTGCAGAGCATTCCGGGAATGTTATAGGTGCACACTGAATGAATATAGGAAGTTTGTCCAGTCTTTGCAATCTCCTCTTCCCATTTAATGAGAAAGTATCTCAGAACAGAAATTCACATATATAGTTTGGTGGACTCGATTGGACTGCAGATACCAGAACTGATCTTACAGGTTGGGGTTTCTGGACATTGAAGTTTAATAAGATCAAGATAACAGAATCCAGACATCCACACACTGCAAGAACTAGTAAATTGGGAATTATGTCATTCAAGAAAGGATTATTTGTATTCAAATCACAGACGTGAGGAAGTCAGGTTCTAAGTTATCTCAAAGGACATCTAGTCCAACCTCTATCTCAATGACAGTTCAAATTACAGTGCTACTCCCTGATCCCAAACTATGGTCCAGTTTCTGTTCAAATACCTTCAAAGAAAGAGGGGCTACTACTGTATTGTCATAAATATAATTTTCTTTTGTTGACAGCTTTGTTTTGCTTAGCCAAAATCCACTTCCTTACTGCTTCCATCCAATGATTCTTTTTGTACCTTTTGGAGCAGCAAGGAACAGATCTCCTTCTTCTGTAAGGAAGTTTCCCAGATACTTAAAGTGTCATGTTTCCCTTTAACTTTTTCTTAATTCTTAATACATTTTGAATCTACCTCATCGTTTCCCAAAACAATAGTTTCAAAACCAATTGCTTTAAAAGGAATCCCTTTGAAATTACAAGTGGTGTAATTCAAAATCACTTGCCCAGATTGCTTGTTTTAGCCACCAGTATCTGTCTGCCGGAGGATCCTGAAGAGAAAAGATTAGGCTGTAACCAAAATGAATCTGTGTTTGCCTGCTGTTCCCTTTGCTTGCTATATTTTGTGTCTTAATGCCCGTAACTCTCATAAATGTTAATGGAAGTGTCAAGGACAAAAGTGTACCCTGACATATGTGACCACAATTCATGCTAATCAAAGCGAATAACTGGTTGAATGAAGCCAAGGTAAAACAAGACTGTTTAGAGGCCCTGACAGCCCCTGGCAACACATATAGTATGTTTGATTCAAGTAGAAAATAAAGGATTGAATTGGGTGGGTGTACTGATGATGTCATGGTTGCTGGGAGCACTGCATGGAGTCATTGTTAATGATTAGCCAATATAGGAAAGGCTAATGTGTTGGGTATCATATAAGTACACATCCCATCATGCCTGAGTTTGTTCAGTGGAACTTGGATCCATCCATTAACAAATTTCCTTTTTTTCTGAAAGGCGGAGAAAATATCTGATTTTATATATCTGATTTTACATATTGTTTGTTTTTTCATGTGATCTCTCCCTAATATATTTGTAACTGTTACACATATTTTAGGCTATAATCTGATCTGAGGTCACCCAATCATCCTGTGGTGATACCAAATCTTAGCGCTCTCTCTCTCTCTCTCTCTCTCTGTGTGTGTATAGGATCTACTTGATTTAAAAAAACCTGATGCTTAGAGTCTGCATCCTGTCCATGTAGATTGTTCTATTCATATTCAAGCAAAAGTGCAAAAGCCAAGCTTCTACCTATGAATGTCATTCCATCTGTATAGTTCTACATCCTCCCACTAGCCTTACAAGGGCCCTTGCTTCTGTCACTTATGGGTGGAAAGGAATGTGGTATGTGTGCAATTCAGAACAAAGTGGGTAGACACCAGTCATTTATATAATAAATATGTAAATAGGAAGGCAGGAGCAAGTTTGTTTTCTGCTGCCCTGAAGACTCGGATATGGAACAATGGTTTCAAACTACAAGAAAGGAGGTTCCACCTGAACATTAGGAAGAACTTCCTAACTCTGACAGCTGTTCAGCAGTGGAACTCTCTGCACCAAAATGTGGTGAAGGCTCCTTCTTTGGAGTCTTTTAAACAGAGAATGGATGACAATCTGTTGGAGGTGCTTTGAATGTGATTCTCCTGCTTCTTGGTAGGGGATTGGACTGAATGGCCTACAAGATCTCTTCCAAGTCTATGATTCTATGATTTCTATCCAGCTTGACCAAAAATTCAGCTTGATTAAGATGGGTAGAAATAAGGTACATTGTCAAGTGAAGGATACCCACCTTTCTCTTGATCCAGGAGCTAAGATCAGCCATGAAAGGTCTCCTCAAATATTGGTGGTCTGTGAGCCTGGTTAAGGGATTAAGAGGGTAAGCCACAACAACATATGAAGCTTCTTTGTGTTGAGTGAGACCACTTAGTCAGCTAATCCAGTAAACTAGGCCATCAGATTTCTCAGGGGTTACGAGTGCATGATCCCTATGGAAGTGGAAAAATGGAAACTGAAAAAAAAACACCTTTTTTTTTACCAGAGAGAATATTTTTCTGACAGTTTTAGAACTTCTAGCTCAAATTTATGATCAACTTCTGCCAGAAGTTGACTATAGAATAATTCTGGAGAAGTCCTCTTTCTAGGAATCTCTAGGTCCTTCCTTATAGATGTTGACCATACAGTTGTACTGGAGGAGAACATATTACTCAAATGTATGAATAATCAAATCCACAAAAATTAAACCTGGAAATGTTGAGGACTAGACTTGATTGTGCTTAGCTTCTGAAATCAGGCAAGATGGGTATATTCAAGGTAGAGACAAAGACATAGCATTTGGCCAGCAGACAGAATAGATTCCTTTGATCTATTCTGAGTCCCTACACATTAGGAGAATGCCTGAAGAAGGGCTCTGAAGAACCTAGAATGGTGATAGTACAGAAAGAAAGCAGAAAGAAGCATAAAACAACTGACTGGTAGAAACCACCAAAATCAGCAAGCTTATGCATGCTTAGTATTATGTGGTTTGAGGTTTTGTTTGTTTTCTTTCGTGGGAGTTACTATAATCAGTATTTTATATATTTAATACTACAAATGTTGGCAAGCAGGAGAGAATATGGGAAGGGAAATGTAATTAATAATATGTGCAATACTCTCCTGGTTACCAAATTATCAGTAGCATACATTTTTTTAATTAATGGGAGCATGAGCAGCAATTTGGCTGTCAACAACAATCAGTATTGATGTGTGAAAGTGAAGCACTGGAACACAAGGAAGATCAAAGGGGTAGAATGGCTGAACACAACAACAGCCAGGGATGTAGAGTCAGCATTTTTGGAACATTTTTTTTTTGAAAGCATAAAAGTCCTTCGCTCCAGGCAGCTGAAATAGGAAAGAAGAGGGATGCTGGGGAAAATTAATATTTTTAAAAAAAAATGTGGAGAGTAATCAATTTAAATAGAAAATCCCTTCCTCCAACTGTGGCCACTTTTACTGTTTTTATTCTTATTTATATTGATTACAAGGTAAAGTCTTGGTGAGAAGCAAAACTGTACATGGTTTGTTTTAAAAGTCAATCGCATTTTGTCACAAAATGTGAATAACTGGTCTTTTCAAAGAATAAAAAGGTAAAAGTAAAGGTTTTCTCCTGACATTGAGTACAGTCGTGTCCGACTCTGGGGGATGGTGCTCATCTCCATTTCTAAGCCAAAGAGCCAGTGTTGTCATGTGGCCAGCATGACTGCACGGAGTGCCGTTACCTTTCCGCCGGAGCAGTACCTATTGATCTACTCACATTTGCATGTTTTTGAACTGCTAGGTTGGCAGAAGCTGGGGCTAACACCAGGAGCTCATGCCGCTCCCCAGATTACAACCTGCGCCCTTTTGGTTAGCAAGTTTAGCAGGTCAGAGATTTAACCCACTGCGTCAAAAAGGTACAATTTTGAAATCAAACAGAAAGCTTTGAAACAATTTTTTATTGTAACTCCTATAATCCTGGCCATATTGGCTGAGAAATCCTGGGGGTTTCAATCCCAACAGTAAGTTTTCCAATATGTGATTAAGTAGCCACATTAGCCCTATCTTCAACATCCACAAATTGTGTGCATTTGTCCTAAGCCTAATTCCTTCATGTGAGCAGTAAGTAGCTCACACATAGTTGTTTCACGTTGTTTGGTGTTCAAATCTCTTATTTCATGGCATGATTCCTCATATGGGAGCTCTTATCTGAATGCAGCTAAACTATCCATAGAATTAGAACCATTTGAAACCAGTTAATTAATATACAACTTTTTTCATGTCAGGAGCGACTTGAGAAACTGGTGTAAGAGAATTGGCCCTCTGCAAGGACATTGCTCAGGGGATGCCCAGATGTTTTTATGTTTTACCATCCTTGTGGGAGGTTTATCTCATGTCCCTGCATGGGAAACTGGAGCTGACAGAGGGAGCTCATCCACATTCTCCCCGAATTTGGCCTGTCAGTTTTCAGTCCTGCCAGCACAAGGGTTCAACCCATTGCACCACTATGGGCTCCTTAATATACAATATAGAGATCAGCAAAATAGCACACTATTAAGAGCCTAGCAGGCAATTCCTAAAAGCTTGCCAGAAATTAAAGGATTTCACTAGATGACAGAAGGAGAGCAAGAAGGGAACCATCCTACCTTTCCCTGAAAGGAGTTCGAAAGCATAGCACCATGAAGAAGGTTACAATACCTGTCCCTACAAATGTGCCTGGGAAAGGTAGGATCTAAACCATGTATACCATTTTTCTGTTGGGCCAGAAAATGAAAATCAAGCTTTCCAGAAATGAAACAAGGAGGAATTTTAAACTTTTTTTTTTTGCAATTGCCTGCAAACTGAGATCACAAACTATGGCATAGTGTTATGTCTAAATTAAGTCAGTAGTTCAAATAGAATCACAAATATCTGTTCCTTTGAAATCACTGAAAAAATGTTTTGCCATAGTTGCATAAATGCTTTGGGGTTGTTTTTTTTTTTTTTTGCAATACCCAAGAAAATATCCACTGTCATCATCCCTGTTGCTATTCTTAATAACAAAACCCCAAATCTCATCTAGTGTATTTCTATTTATAAATAATAGTGATGAGTTTGTTTTCTTTGCAGTCTTTATGACAAGGCAATCAGGATGCTCAGAAGCCTATTAAAATGCAATTACTACAACAAATAATCAACAATAATTAACATCATAACATAAAGCAAAAGCAAATGAGATTTTTTTAAAAAATGACACTGTTAATAATAGATCTAAATTAATAGATCACAATAAACAGCTTTCCCCTTTTTTTAGTCTTTCATGTTATTTTGAGATTTATTTGCTCTTTGAAGTGCAGTAATTTGTGGGTATGGATTGATTCAGGTGCTATCTATTAATTTCATTTTTATGCATACATTTTGGAGCTTAAAAACTATCTAGCCACAGCTAGGCACTTTTAATTCCAATTGATTTCAAGGGACAGTTTAAATATCTGCTTAATTGCTATGTGAGGAGGGGGAGAAATAAGATTGACAAATACATTAATTTTGAATATTATTCTATTGAGTGCAGAAGTATTTTTACTTGTGGATGACACCTTCACTATTTGGAGCCATGGAGAAGAAGAACTCAACAGGTTCCTGGAACATCTTAACAGCATCCACCCAAACATCCAATTCACCATGGAAAAAGAAAATGAAGGAAGACTGCCTTTTCTAGATGTCCTAGTCATCCGCAAACCAGATCAACAATTGGGTCACACCGTTTACAGAAAACCCACACACACGGATAGATATCTACATAAAAACTCCAACCATCACCCAAGTCAAAAAAGAAGCACCATTAAAGCCTTGGCAGACCGTGCAAAAAGAATCTGAGAACCCCACCTCCTCCAAGATGAACTGAACCACCTCAGCTGGGCTCTCCAGGCCAATGGATACTCCACCTCAGACATCAGAAGAGCTGCAAGACCAAGAACAAGCAACGAGAGTAAAGATGAAGATCCACCCAGAGGAAAAGTATTCTTGCCATACATCAAGGGAACCACTGACCGCATAGGGAAACTGATGAGGAAACACAACATACAAACACTTACAGACCCACCAAGAAAATCCAACAAATGCTACGTTCAGCAAAGGACAAGAGGGATCCTCTCACCTCTGCAGGAGTCTACCGTGTACCATGCAGCTGTGGACAAGTCTACATAGGGACCACCAAACGCAGCACCCAAACACGCATCAAGGAACATGAAAGGCACTGCAAACTACTCCAACCAGAGAAATCAGCCATAGCAGAGCACCTGATGAACCAACCTGGACACAGCATATTATTTGAGAACACAGAAGTGCTGGACCACTCTCACAACCACCATGTCAGACTACACAGAGAAGCCATTGAAATCCACAAGCATGTGGACAATTTCAACAGAAAGGAAGAAACCATGAAAATGAACAAAATCTGGCTACCAGTATTAAAAAAACTCAAAAATTATAACAGCAAAACAACAGAGGGGAAACAAACAGGCACATAAAATCACTCTCAACAAAAGATTCCCCCCAGGCTTCCAGGCCATTGAATGCAAATCAAGGTGATCAGCTAAAACATTACCCTGGTCATTCCACAGATATATAAACCCATTTTTCCTACTTCCAACAGACCTCACTACCTCTGAGGATGCTTGCCATAGATGCAGGCGAAACGTCAGGAGAAAAATTGCCTCCAGAACATGGCCATATAGTCCAGAAAAAACCTACAACAACCTATTTTTACTTGACTGGTCATGAACAAGTATTTTGACAATGCAATTTCATATCATCTAGATGAGGCTGAGGTCTTGCTTTATGTTTTTGATTTTGCTTTGAGTTGTTTTGTTATGCTGTTGTTGTGTTGAGGCCTTGGCCTTTGTAAGCTGCATCGAGTCCTTCAGAGATGCTAGTGGGGTACAAATAAAGTTTAATAATAATAATAATAATAATAATAATAATACATAGTAGAGTATCTGGATATGTAGATGATGGTCCCCTCTCCCATAAGGCACAAGACACAGCTATAAAATCAGCAGAAAAGACAGTAATGCTTGGCAAGGTAGAAGGCAGTAGGAAAAGAGGAAGAAAGCATTCCAGATTGACAAACTCAATTGAGGAAGCCACGACTTTCAGTATGCAAGATCTGAGCAGAACTGTTTATAGGGTGACTTGAAAATCTTGCATTCATTGATTTCTGCAAGTGGACTTGATGGCAATTAACAACAAATGGAGCATGAATTTCCCATATTTGTGTCACTAGCCAAATGCCAAACTATTGGGCACTACATAGAGATATTTTATAACCCCTTTAATCCTACATTTGCACCTGATGCGCAGTGATGGTCTCTTCATCTTGCAAGATGGCTCAGTCAAATGATAAAAAGCTTACATCAGTTGTAGTAGATTGCTTTAAAAAAAACATGGAAAATTATGAAAAGGATGCTTGCTTCCAATCCTTGAAGAAAATGGTGCTGTCCAGATAGCCAAGTGTGGGAGCTGCTTATATGTGCATGAGTATCATAATCAACAACAATATTTTATTATGGTCCAAAAACCCTTATTGCACTGTAGATTTACAATGTATGGAGGTAATGAGATCAAGAACACCCAGTTGATTAAACACACAAACGGATAAAATTTACAACAGTTAAAAACTGCTTAGAATACTTAGTGGCTAAAAACATCGGTCAAAGACTACAAGATGTGCCGGCATCTTTCAGCCTGTGTCTAAAATTGGGAATTGTCTAATCCTGGCTGGCTCAGAAATAAACTTGGCAACTGCCAAGGTCACATGGGGAAGATTGCCACCAAATAGAAACTTCACATAAAATTTCACTGGACTAGCTGTTAAGTTTCTTAGTAGGGGGTTGATTATGTGTGTTTGGGTGTGTTCATAGAGACTGCATGACAGTAGAATGTGGTAGATGCATTTTACTTCCTGTTTGTTACATGGACAGTCTTTCATTATATGGGCTACCTGCAAATCTTCCATGCAGTAATTCAGACAGGAGCACATTGCACCTTGCTTTGGAAAATAGGCAATGGTATTTGGCCACAGTCAAGCTCTTTAGATAGTTTGCTGCATGGAAAGGCCCAACATAATGTATGGACAGGGCGAGAGCACAGCTCACAAAAGGCAATGTCCCACAGATACTGTTTGAGTTGAGAGCCTTGTCAAAACCACGATGAGTTAGGAGGGATGGGGAAAGGCCGACTGAGGAGGCTTTCTTAGAATTGATCTTAAATCAACTGCTTATATACTCATTCTGAGCTAAGTGATGAATTAAACTGGATCCTAAACTAAAAACTCTGATCTTGAGCCAGTATTTAAGTGTCCACCATCAGGCTCTTATTGACAGGAGTTACTTCGCCGGATTCAAGTAATAAGACACAGGATGGTACACATCTGGGGAACTGGAAAAGGGTCCTGAAAAACTGTGTTTGCTGTTGGTCTATTTCTGATGATAAGCCACTAATCCAGATGCTGGAAGTATACAGTAGCTGGGAAGCTATCTTAGTGTTTAAGATTTTAGTTGCCAAAGGTATGAACAGCCCCCTTTTAGTAGTGGTAAAACGCAAAATGGTCGAACTGCTTAAAAGTAGATACAGCAGGTGCCGGGTAAGAAGAAGACATGCCGGGAAATGTAGCCAGTGGGTGAAAAGCCCTCTCCCCCCATAATGGTTCAATTTTCACAATCATTGGCAGGATGAATTGCTTCATCCTTCGTCATTCAGTTGCCATTCCTCTTCCCCACCAAGTGATCCTGGAAAGTTACTTTTTCAGCAAAAGGAATCAAATGATACTCTGTCAACCCAGAGTTCCCTCTTCTCATTGCTCTATTATGGATGGCTTCACTATGTCATTACATCAGTGTGTCATTTCTTCAAAGTGACTTTCATAAAAACAACTTTCTAAGCTTTATTCAGACAGCAGATTCTGTGTTTCATGAAAGGGCAGTTAACTATTTAATGTATTTTATTGCCCCCCATCCTATAAAGTAGAGGGAGAAGCACTTGTGTGCTTTGCTGCCTTCTGTTTCAAAACAACTTGGCTGTGTACGGGTACTATGCATCTCTACTGAGACTGCTACAGTAGTTTTAGATAACTGTGGACACCAGTTGGGTGGATCTAGCTGTGGGCTATATTCCAGAGAAAGGAATTGTAAAAACCACTATGGAGTATTTGTTGCCTAAGGAAAGGCTATGAAATTCATGGAGTCTCTATGCGTCAACATGTGACCTGAAGGCAGACGCACTATATAATACAATTTGGAAAATGTTGTGTTCCTGGTTTGATAGTGTTATTCCTATTTAATTGTACAGTACCTACTTTGAAAATAGTTGTTATACTCCAGAAACTTCATTTTCATGCCTGCCACAAACTATGTTGAAGTGATTGAGATGTTCATTGAAAAAAACTATAGTAAAATGTGATGCAGGGTGTCCTGCAAAAACTAAGGTTTTGCAGTTTAATAGACTTTTTCCATGTTTTTATGATAAAACCAATTAGGAAATGACATTTGTAATGCAGGGACAAAAATTGTGTTACATAGTGTAATTAGACACACGCATCAGTGAAGCTGGATTACATCACATCGAAGTAGCTCCTTTGCAGGTGTGTGTGTTTGTATGTGAGAGAAAGAGGTGTCTGTCTGTTTGAGAAATAGGCCAATGATTGGTTGCTTCCTTTTAAAATCAATGTCATTCTGTGTATGATTAATTGGCCATCTTTCTGACTACATCCTCACACACTACGCTCTTATTGCTTTTATCCATTTTATTCCATTTAAATCTTTCCTTTCTTCTTTCTTTCCTTCCTTCCTTCCTTCAAAAAAAGATCGCAGCTAGTCTGGCAAAGGTAAAAGCCTTTCAGGAGACGTGACAAGGATGCTTTTAACATCCCAACTATCTTGTGTCATTTCCTCAGTTCTTCCTACTGCTCACCATCCCTCTAACTTCTAATAAGAAGCCCAAAGGATTTGCTCCATGGTAGCATGAAATGTTTTATCTCCTATTTGTCCCATTTTCCAACAGGAAATGAAGGGAGTAAAGATAACAATGCTCATCCTTCCCGCATAAAAATATGTGTAGTATAGAACTTCCTATCTTACACGTTGTGATTGTAATCTGCTTTCCTCTTGTTTTTTTTTAATAAAAAATAAAAATAAATCTAGGCTTTAAAAAAATAAATAAACCCCTTTTAAGAAGCAACAGAAGAAAACTCTTCTATTTGATCCTGAGGATGTTCGCTTCCTGACACCTGCCACCAGCACGGCTAGGACACATCCCTTTTATTTACTATTCCCTTTTAAGTGTCGAACTGTCTTTGATATATTTCTGTATCTCTCCCTGTAATGGCAATGGGGCATGGTGTTATGCACAGCCTGGGTCTGGTGTGATCTGCCTTTTAATCCACTGAAATCACATTTACCTGGAAATACTGATATGCCTCTGAACTGCACTATAGTGATGTGTTAAGCAAGATTGGTGAACTAAATTAAGGGTGCAGAAGTTTTGGAGACAGTGTCTTCTTCTTTGCTCAGTCTCTAAAAGCTTATCCTACTGGCATTTTTGTCTGTTTGTCTCCAAAGAGCTACAAGATCCCTTTCCATACTGATATTCCAGAGTAATATGGCAATGTTTGAAATTAAGAATGCCATTCCTGGCATTCTTACTTCTGAACTGAGGTGAAACCACACTGTGAAAAAACTGCCTTTGCTATATGATTGGCTCATCTACCTGGTTCTAAACCTCACATCAAACCAGAGGTCAGACTTAAATGTCTAGATAACATCAGAGGACTTTGGGGATAAAATGGGTTAACCAGGTATTACTCCATGTTACACCAAGTTGGGGGGATGCTCTGGAGTTTCAGCAGAGCTCCAAAGCAGCCCAACACTTCAGGGTGAGTATGGTCACCTGGCCCAGTTCTAATCTGAGCTCGTCTTCTATCCATACAGCTCAGTGTTGCCACCCCCTTTCCCCCCTCTATTTGGTGGTGCAGTGAAAAAGTTTTGGACTGGGCTTGTGTTACTCTCCCATTACTGCAGCAGATGGCCACCGAGTTCAGAAGAGTTCCTGGTTGTTGTCGGTGCCTTTATTGACATCAACAAATGTGCCCACATGACCAAGGAAACGGAGGGGAGTTGCCCCCTTTATCCCTTGGTCACACAGGTGCCTTTTCCTATGTCAGAAGGGTGCAGAAACTCTCCTGAAGCTCCATAATCATCTGGCAATGGTAATAGAGACATTCAAGGTAAGGTGACCATCCAGTGGCATCAAACTGGTTTCAGGCACACTGGACAATATGGACTCTGCCCTAATGCAGGACAGAGACAAGCGGTATAGCTGTCCTCAGGGGCAATCCAGAGTATTACTAGTTTAGATTGTCCTTGGATGTAGTGGCACATATAGATGCACCTTACAAGTCCTGAAATCTCCAGCCAGCATGGCTACTGGCCAATCCATGTGGGTTGCTGAATTCTAGGAGCTGAAATACAATTGAATTTTTTTCAAGCTCTAGATTAATTAATGAACCCTAGGTTTATTTTTAAGGTAGAGGGGCCTCAGCATTGGCAGGAGATCATTGTTAGCTTTGCTGCCTTGACGATACTTGTAGGGGAGGTTGAATTACTTTCCACATCATCATTGAAACATCCTCAAATATGAACACTCTTGGAAGTACAATTATACACACAGTTTGAGGCTAATTTTATACTGTTAATGATTTTGTATAGGAAGCAAAGTTTGTATATATGAAGCCATCACAAAGCAAAGGTGCCACTATGTCAGCCACCAATGCAGCCCGTTTAGGATTTTGAAGTAGTTTAGGATTTGAAGTTCCAGATAAGGGATGCTCAACATGAGTAAAAGTCTAACTGCTCCACCGCAATAGGGTTTTTTTTTGTTTTTTGTTTTTTGCATATAGCAATTTAAGTGAAAGGTCTCTACTGCTTGCACTTAAAAACAACAACAATGTGTTAAAGGGAGAAATTTCAACAAATGTATTTTCAAAATTGTTCTTCCTGTGCAAACAGACACACTCAATACCATTCCCCTTTAAAACACATAATTCCACAGAGTCTGACAGAGTTAGATATCTCTCTTCTGGAAGCAGCGTGGAAAATGTGTTGATAATTTGAGCACTGGGAGTGAGTATGTTCCCCACTGAATTTATCAGCAGTCACACAGCTTGCCATTGTATTAACACTATTCAACAGAACAAGAGAGCTGAGATGTGCATTGCATGTTTGCAGCTCTCTTTAGAAAAGAACAATACTTCTCCGGTCACACTCTTATAGTCCAAGAAAAACAGCAAGGTCATGTTCAAACCACACGTTCCTTAACAGCACACCTTTCCTTCTGGACTTTAGCTTCACAGCAAGAAATCTGCCATGGCCTCTACTGGACCCATGCAATGCATGGGAAAAACCCATGAGGAACACTGGGAAACGAATACAAGTGGAATATCCTTATCCAGAATTCCAAAGTATTCCAACACCCCAATTGTTCAAATGGGTGGCAGTGATAGTCATATATGTTTTTTTCCTTTCTGATGGTTCAATGTATACAAACTTTGTTTCATGCATAAAATTGTCAAACTATTGTATTTAAAATGACCTTCAGGCGATGTGTATAGGTCTATTTGAAACAAATGAATTTCATGTTTAAACTTGGGACCCATTTACAACATATCTAGTTATATATGTACAGTATATGTAAATTGAAATACAGTGATACCTTGCATTAAGAGTTTAATCTGTTCCATGACCAAGCTTTTAACTCAAATTGCTCTTACCTCTAAGCAATTTTTTCCATTTAAATGCAATTAATCTCCCTCCCTCAAAAACCCCAGCAAATTTTTTTGCTGTGTTTTAAAATAAGGAAATGTATTGCATATTCACATGGAACAATAACAAAAGAAAGATCAACTTTTAAATGGTAGAAGCACAAAGTTGTGGCAAGGCAGCACAAAAGTGAAGAGGCAGAAGCATCATTTCTCATACTGTACTCATTCCAACTTCCCTCCCTCACTTATTCTCTCTCCTTATCTCTCTTCATGAAGCCAAACATACCAGGAATAAAAACCGCCCAAAATCAACTAATTCAAAATTCTGTATTCCAAAATTGCCTGCAAAAACCAAAACACTCTTGACCCCATGTATTCCAGAGAAGGGATACTAAACCTCTATTAAATAACATGCTCAATGTATCTAGATTACAATGGAACAAGTCCCTAATTGGCATGCACAGATTATCAATATCTGGGTGTTCCTCCATAGTGAGATTAGCTTTGTATGTCAAAGCGAGTACCATCAGATTGAGACATTAGTGATGTATACATCTGTTCTTATATCAAAAGAGAAATTGTCTTTGGGAAAATATGCAAACTCAAGATGAATCTGCTGAATCTTCTTTTTCTTTCTTGATTTACATTATGCCTTTTCTTCAATAAGATTAAGTGGTGAAGTGGATGGTTTGTCCCCTCCCTACATTATCTCCACAACAACCTTTGGAAGTAGATGGCATAAGAGAGAGTTTAAACTAAGCTCAGCCCAAAGAGTCTCATGACTGAATATGGATCTGAACCTGGATATCTCAAGACCCTTCCACACTGGCACAAATGCAAGTGAAACTGGCATTTTAAATGCTGATCCCATCCACATTTGTGGGCCACACTGGCAAGGGAAAACCCCTACCTTTCTGGTGTGGTAGGATAGCCCTCTCCAAAGCTCCTGACACATTTTGATGTACTAGGAGCTCCAGAGAAGCCTTGTGCCTCAATCTTGGGGCATTTACTGTACCTGTTGGGGTGAAATGAGGGGTTGGGAGGGGGACACTGCCATCCCTCTTTCCCAGGCTGCCTGAGCCTGCTGAAGTGGAATGGCTATGGGGACTGAACTCTGTAGGGACTTCAGAAACCTTAGTGGGAACCTTAGAAAACAAAGTCCTCTACTCTGTTCCTTCAAATTGGTACTAACGGCCGATCGGTCCCTTAGTTCTTTAAAGTAGGTCATCCCAAAAGCAATATTTACAAGTAAAATGAGAGCAGCAACCAGTCCCACACCTCCATGACTCCCGTACATTGGCTCTAACTGAGAAATTGATCAAGCTTACTTTTCTATTATAAAAGGCTATAAAATAGGTTTTCCTTTAAATATGATAGATTTAATAACATCTAATGGGGACAATCCTTTAAATTGGCATTGTTCAAGGTAACCTTAACCATGATGAGAGTGTGGCTAGTTCCTATAAGTTTTATTCTGTATCTATCTTGATTATCTAGCTGTACTGGCAGTGTGTAAGCATGCAATGGCCTCAGTTTACTTTATCCACAGGGTATTGTACCCCATGCTGGAATGCGTGGGCATATGTGGAGTGCATACATCTATTTCCCTTTCAGCTTTCATTTCCTCCCATGTGGGTTCCAAACAAAATAGTTGCTGAGTGCCTTTCCTCCAGCTGAGGAAAGATGCAGCATATGGTCAGCACGCGAGGTGCTGGAAATCTTTCTCCCTGGCTTCAGCCCAGAATGATCTTGACTGTGTTTAAGTGGCTCCCTCTCTTCTGGAGATTAAGAGACAGATGCTGCACTTTAGAGTGACTAAGATGGCAACAATGACTGAGCTAAAACACAGCCTAACACACCTCTGTTAGACTACATTTTACTGTGCTCCTGGACAAATACATAAATCTGAGTATAGAAATCATGTTCCAGGAAAGCTGCCAGGTTATATGCAGAACTTGGAAATAATTATTTTGTTGGATAACAACTTCAAGAATTTCCCACTGTCCTCCGGCTTTTTTGCTACAAGAATTCTTGGAACTGTAGTCCAAAACAGTAATTTTCCTAAGTCCCCTAACTGGGATAACATCATGAGTTAGCAATTCTGTTCACTCAGCATTTTGCTGCATAGTAAAAACCTGGCTGGATCTCTGGGATCATGGAACCAGGGGTCCTTTCACACTACATTATTATTGCTCACTGATTCCACATTAACTGCAATGATTACACTCAGTGTAATTCAGGAATTTGCAATTTATCTAGGAGTACTTAAAACTTTTAGGCAGAGGGATCTAGCACTTCACTGGAGTACAAACCCAAGTTTGGGTGTTTTTCATGGGATTTAATATGGAAAACATTGCTAAATTTGTATAGTGTGAAAAGCCCCTTTATTGGTTGAAGAATTATTTATCATATGTCTTATTTCTTTTCCTACAAATATACAAGCTGATATTCCATTTTGTAGTCAAACTAGGCCTAACTAGGATAGGAGATAGTCAGTGGTTATTCATTGGAAATCTGAATGAAAGATTCCTTTTAAGTGTCACATTCTACATCACAGAGGCCCAACATTCACTCGTCTATGATAGTTATGTTCAACCTTTGGTCCTCCAGGTATTTTGGGCTTTAATTCCCAGAATTACTGAGCATTGGACAAGCTAGCTAGGACTTCCGGGAGTTGGAGTCACAAACACCAAGAGGAGAAATGGTTGGACACCATTGATTTGAAATGTATGGAATTCTAGAAGACATGGTGCATAAATTCCCTTTTTTTTCAAATTCTGATTTAGACCCAACCTAATATCTTCATTTTTAACTGCTATGACCTCCATTCTATAGAATCCTAGGATTTGTAAAGAGGGTTATTTAGAATTCTCAAGCAGAGAAACCCCAGGATTCCATAGGATGCAGCTTTGGCCATCAAAGTGAGATTTTAGTGTTATAATGATGTAGTATGAAAGCTCCTTATTTATTTATTTATTTATTTATTGCATTTAAATACTGTTTTTTTCACCCGGGGGGGGGGGGGCTCAAAGTGGTTCACATAAAATAAATGGCAAAACTTCAGTGCAGTGCCTCACTTTCAATAAAAACAGTATATCATACACCTAAAACAATAACATACAACTATAAATTAATCCATTAAAAACTATAAACCATCAAACATAAACATAAAACATTTTAACATTTTACTGATCCTGAGGTTGTCATCCATAGCTTGAGTGTCCCATATTAGAATAAAGTTAATTGAGTAAGTGAGGGCCAATCACTATCACTCAGCTTGCTTACTTACTTAGGTGATCCCTCGTAGTCCGAGGATGATGGTCCTCCAAGTGTAGTGTCTTAGCAGTGGGTCCGTAGGTGGCTGTGAAGCCCTATTTTTGATCCGCAGTGCGGACATTGGTTTCCAAGTGGAAGGTGGTCCCAGTCAGTGTTGGCTTGACATGCCTTCCTCCTCCCTTTCGTCCTCCATTCGTGCCTCTTTGAATTCTGCAGCACTGCTGGTCACAGTTGACCTCCATTTAGAGCACTCGAGAGTGAGGGCTCACCAGTTGTCTATGCCCCCATTTTTAAGGTTGGCTTTAAGCCCATCTTTAAATTTCTTTTCCTGACCACCAACATTATGTTTCCCATTCTTGAATTGGTAGTATAGTAACTGCTTTGGGATACAGTGATCAGGCATTTGGACAACATGGCCAGTCCAGCAGAGTTGATGGCGTAGGAGCATCACTTCAGCCTCAGCCTAACCTATCACACAGTTTTGTTGTGATGACAATAATGGGAAGGAGGACTACATTTGCCACCTTGAACTTTGTTGAAGGTATGCAGGAATTGAATTTAGAAAACAGAATGCCAATTCATATTTTTCCACTTACTAAACCATAAATAGGAATTTGTGATCATAACAGTCTGTCCCTCTTCAAAACAAATGCTATGCAATTAATTTTTATTAACTTTTATTAAAACTGACTCCTTTAGTTTAAAATTGGCTTCTGCTAATAAATCTATGAAAGTTTTTGTTGATTGATCTAAAGACTGCAGCCCTGGTAGTTTTCTTTTCAGAAGGCTGCTTTTAATCCTGATCCTAATCTATATAAAGAGAGTGATGAACTGAGCTCAAGTGGACTTTGAAGTGTGATCTTTACATCTCAGTTTGGGATACATTTGCTGTTTGATCAGCACCAAAAGTTTGTTCTTAGAAAAGCAAATATAGTGTATTGACCAGAAAGTCTCATTTTTAAGGGATAATATAAAACAGTTGCAAATGAAAAGTCATTGCTCTATTTGCTTTTATTTTTACTTGTTTTTACTAGACTGTTAATAGTTGGTGATCTTGGATCATAAACCATAGAGAAATGCTATGAACAATTCAAGAAACAAATAGACATTTTATTGGGACTGTGTGCGCCTTCAAGTCGCTTGTCAACTTAACATGACCTCATGAATTTCATGGGGTTTTATTAGGCAAGGAAAACTTGGAGGTGGTGTTGACAATTAATTCCCCAGAAATATAGCCTACATGAGATCATGACTCAGTGTTTTACATGTGGTTTTAATCTGTTTTATAGATAGTTATGTGTTTTAATTGCTAATATGCTTAGATTGTTTATATATTTATGATATGTATTTTATTGAATTTTTGCCAGATTTATAAGCCACCTTGAGTCCCGTCCCGGGTCGAGAAAGGCAGGGTAGAAATGAAGTAAGTACGTAAATAATAAGTAAATAGAGTACCTGGTGTTTGTTGGCGGTCCATCATTCATCTACAAACTAGGGCATCCCTACTTAGCTTCCAAGATCTCATGGGATCTGGTGCCTTTAGGGTATTTAAGACATTACATTTCAATAGGGTGTGGCAATTCAGCTTGATTTGGCATCCTATGCCACCGTATTATTGGGAAAAAACTTGCCATGGAAGAAATAGTTTAAAGTTATATATGCATTTTCTTTTCATATTAAACATATCCTTCCAGCACCCCATGTTTTATGGTTGTTCATGATGGCAAAATGCAGCCTTTCAAAATACGTTTTGTAATCTAGAGAAGCTTTCTATTCTTGCATTTTTTTAAAAAAGATACCTACGACATTCATTTCAATAGAAGACTAAAAAATCCCTACTGTTAATTTTAATGTAGCTGAATTGTCACATTTTTAGCTCTCAAGGCCAACAAAATTCTTTTGAAAGTGCAGGTACATTTGTAAAGATTAAATGGAATGAAATGAAGTCTGCATGTTTTGTTCTTGAGAACTCACACTTATATATCAAGATGTCATATATCAAATGACACTGCAGATGTCCACTTCAATGACTAATGCTTGCTGATGGTCAAGTTCAGATAGAAAACATTTGGCTGGTATAACTTTGGCAGTTGTTAATTGTGAAAGGGGTGATATAAGATAATGGGCATAGAACAGCTTTTCTCAGCCTGGGGGTTGGGATCCTGGGGGGGGGGATCATGACGGGGTGTCAGAGGGGTCACCAAAGATAATCAGAAAACACAATATTTTCTGTTGGTCATGGGGGTTCTGTGTGGGAAGTTTGGCCCAATTCTATCGTTGATGAGGTTCAGAATTGTAGGTGATTGTAGGTGAACTATAAAACCCAGCAACCAAATGTCAAAGTCTATTTTCCGTAAACTCCACCAATGTTCACATATGGACATATTGAGTATTTGTGCCAATTTCAGTCCAGATCCATTATTGTTTGAGTCCACCATGCTTTCTGGATGTAGGTGAAGTACAACTCCAAAACTCAAGGTCAATGCCCACCAAACCCTTTCAGTATTTTCTGTTGGTCATGGGAGTTCTGTGTGCCAAGTTTGGTTCAATTTCTCATTGATGGAGTTCAGAGTGCTCTTTGATTGTAGGTTAACTAAAAATCCCAGCAACAAAAACACGCAAATTACAAAATCAATCCCCTCCCCAAACCTCCCAGTATTCAAATTTGGGCGTATCGGGTATTTGTGCCAAATTTGTTCCAGTGAATGAAAATACATCCTGCCTATCAGATATTTACATTACAATTCATAACAATAACAACATTGCACTTATGAAGTAGGAACAAAAATAATTTTATGGTTGGGGGTCACCACAACATGAGGAACTGTATTGAGGTGTCATGATATTAGGAAGATTGAAAGACATTGGTATAGAAGGTAAGGTAAAGGTAAACCTACCTTTACCTGGTTTAATGAGGGGAAATCTGAGAATTCTGTATTTGCACTCACACTGAAGAATAATTAAGGAGGAAGAGCCCTTACCTCAAGTCCACATCACTTGATAGATGGCAGTTATATTTTAACACAAGAACCAAGGAACTGAGTAACTCAGACAAGGACCAATAAGCAGAGCAAGGTTGATCTTCAAGGGTGGGGAGGGAAATCTGACCTCCAATTTGTTGCATCTTCCAACTGACCACCTTGATTAGCATACAATGGGCTCCAGGCACAGTCAGCCCATTGTATGCTAATCAAGGTGGTCAGTTGGAAGATTCACACCTAGCCCAACTTACAAAAACCCTTTGTCTCACCCTGGTCATTCCACAGTTATATAAACCCCTTTTTTCCCCAGTTCCAGCAGACCTCACCTCTGAGGATGCTTGCCATAGATGCAGGTGAAACGTCAGGAGAAATGCCTCTAGAACATGTCCATATAGCCCGAAAAAACCCACAAGAACTGATAATCATGCGTTTCCACCCTGTGCATGCTTACATGGAAGTAAGGCCAAATAACTCAGTCAAGCTGATTTTCATGAAAAAAGATATCAAAGGTACTTAGCTCTGACTGGATAGCTTTAAATTAGCCTTCTATTTGAGCTAATTACTCACCACCACCACCACAAAATACTTATTCATGCCTCATTTTTTTTTGTATCCTGGAACATTATATAACACTTTCAATCTGAGAAAGCAGGAAAAGAACTATTATTGGTTAAATGTGTTAGCTTTCCTAAAGGTAAACCAATACTACCATTCTATTCCCACCTACACTGCCTTATTATAGGAACGTAAACTGAAATGCTATTCTTGATCTCGCTGGTTTGCTTTTCAGAATGAAAGAGCTATTTGAAACATTGGCTGTTCCTTCTCTTTTCCTCAGCCACCCCTTTAAGAAACCTAATTAATTATACAAACATTTCTAGGAAGGAACGATGTGACGGTGCTTCCTTGAAGAGGCTGCTTCTTACTTGTCTTTTTCTTCTTATCTTCAAAACAGTTTTCAGTTAACCGTGGCATATTTATCAAGCTTCCAGATTCCCACATCATTTGTAGTTATGTGATGGTTACCATGATGCAGTAAATTAAGAGCCTTCCAATTAAGACAGGTCTATAATATGTTGGACTGCTTAGGAGAACTGATCAATATGCTATATAGGCAGGTGGAGCAGTGCGGTAGGAGGTGAATATTCCACTCTTTTGTAAAGCTGGTGCTAGCACCCTATATCTTTGGTTGTGCTTACAGGGGGCATAAACGTTGTGTTTGGATTTCAGTGGGCTGTAGAATAGAACAAAAGAGTTTCAACAAGAGGTTTGCAAATGGAGGTAGTTTTGAGTGAAGCTGCTATTTTCCTACCTATTACTGTAACCTCCTTCAGTACAAAAAGGTCTCGAGCAGGTGAAGAGTGAAGGTTTCATGTGCAATCGCTCTCACACTAAGAGCTTTAATGAAATATAATTAATGGCCTGGCAGAGGAATTAGACGGTGTGAGGCAAATGTTTGACCGAGAACAGAGAGCAGGCCTGAAATTCCCCTTAATCCCCCCAATTCCTTCTAATCCCAATGCTAATGATCTTCAAAGCAAGGGCAAATTAAAGCTAAAGAAAGTGATTGCACCTGGGTGTATTAACTCTTGATGGTGTCAACCGAGAAGTGTATCCATGACAGGCCAGGGACTGTAAATGTTACAGCTTTTTATTTCTCTTCAAAGCCTATTCCTTAGATTGACTCTCTGTTATTTCATTTCAGGCTGCATGCCTTTGTTTGGTTTGTGCCTTCCTAGCGCCTTTATTAACATACAGTTAAGCTATCTTCCCAGCGTGAGGCAAGCGTCTTTTCTATCCATGGAGTGTGGGGATTGGGGTCCAGGCATGCTCATTCAGCAGAGATAATCACTGGAACCAAACTGACTTCTTGCAGAGAATTTGACTCCACTCACAGCAAGGGAGCAAATAGGAAATGACTTGGGGCAAGTCTCACTAAGCTGGGAAAATGAATTAGACACACTTCTAAACAGAATGTGAAAACATTACATTCATTCACCAAGGAAGGAGAAAAGGTTAGAGTAAGAGGCACTTTAGCTCTCCTGACTGGAGAAGAACACATTTGCAAATGCATTTTACTTTCTGGTGAGGCAAAGTGCAACTTCAGCTCATTTCTACAGAATATTGCATCACAATCCAATGCTTGTTTACTCAGAAGTAAACTCAGAAAAATTGCTGTGCAGAAATTCCTTAGATTAGATGGACATTAATGCCAGAAAGGCCCACTGTGGCACAGTGGGTTAAACAGTTAAGCTGCAGAATTTGCTGACCGAAAGCACAGTGGTTCAAATACGCAGGACAGGGTGAGCTTCCGTTGCTAGCCTCAGCTTCTGCCAACCTAGCAGTTTGAAAACATGCAAATGTGAGATCAATATGCACCACTTCAGTGGGAAGGTAATGGCGCTCCATGCAGTCATGCCAGCCACATGACCTTGGACAACGCCAGCTCTTTGGCTTAGAAATGGAGATGAGCACCATCCCCAGAGTTGGACATGAATAGACTTAATGTCAAAGGGAAACTTTTACCTTTACCTAATGCCAGAAAAGATATTTTGGGATTTCAGCCTAACAACCCTGCTCAGCTTGTGGTTCCTATGTGAAACCATTCCAGGGTTATGCTGGCATTACAAGACCTGCCCACAGTGCTCAACTTATTTTGGGGACAATGTTCAGTACTTTGGAGCTCTTCTAAGGCAATGTTTCCCAAACTACTACTCCAGGTGTTTTGTACTTCAGCTCCCAGAAATCCCAGCCAGTTTACCAGCTATTGGTAATTGTGGGAGCTGGTCAAAAACATCTGGAGGAGCACTGTTTGAAAAACACTGCTCTAAGGCATCCAAATCTGGAGTGAATTCACTGCCTCACTGACACAAGAGACATCGACCACAATTTCCATAACTTTAGGACTTTAGAACTTTAGAACACATACTTTAGGAGAATGTGGAAGAAAGAGGTTGTGTTGGATTTATTTATTTACTATATTTGTATACCACCCTTCTCAGCCCACAGGCAACTCAAGGTGAATGCAAGTATTAATGATTCAGTCAAGAGACAAACACATTCAAGGTAATGTGCTTTGTCTGTGAAATGCAATGGCACACACTAGTTGCTAAAGTCCTTGTACAATCTGTTTTTAATGTGTCAAAAATGAAAGGTGAGAGAAGAAGGAAAATCCAGGCAACCGACAAAACCACTTGCAGCAACTCCTTTTTTTAGAACTCTTTCTTTAGATCATCCAATGAATGAGAATGTGTGGGTTCCAGACAAAGAGAATGAAATGTTTCTTCATACAATTCATAGTCAGTTATGCAATATCCAAGAAGAGTGAATTATTTGACCACCCACTAATGTCATTGAGTAACACCATCACTGATGCATTTACTTGTTTCCCCTCATCAAACTGATATATGCCATCTCTAGTACCTCCTTCAACTAACCAGGACAAATAGGAAAATTTATATACTCCCCAAACCCCTTCTGATATTGGAAATTTTGTCATTGTTCTCAAAATAGCTTTTTCACTTTCAAAGGAACATTCAAATATGATACATGAATTAAGATAACCTTAGACATTTCAGAGTTATTACCCAAGGTTTGAATCTGGACAGTGGTTTCGTAGCATGTAACATATATTGAGCAATCGACTATGTCTCTGAAAGGCCAAGAGCTCTGTGTAATAGTAAACTATATAAGTTATAACAGGCTACACTTGCCCAGCCCAGCTTTAAATAAGGAACTTGGGGGATTATCAGGACCAAATGTTCTCCTCTTATCATCCAAAAGAGGATGTTAGCTCACTAGAAGACATAATGCTGTATGAGTACAAAGTCTTTAAAACCAACCTAGTGAACTCTGGATGTGTTGGACTACAACTCCCATCATGCTCGGGTAGCAGATCATTCAGGATCTGCTAAATTCAGTGAGAATTAATTTACAATGCTGCCTGGTCATACTCTTTTTTAAGTCTAAATTTTGCAGATAGCAATTTCTAGCAGATATTCTTCTGCAAATGGCACTGCTTCTGTTGCTGGCTCTTATGTATGATGACGACTTTTAGTTCAAAGTCTGCAAGATTTACTTTCCTGGAACAAAAGGAGTTTGCCTTTTTTGCCACTAAGTGTTTCTTTCTGAATAAGTTTCTACACAGTGTTTAAAAATCTGGAGGTTGTGGAAGGTTGGAAATGCAAACTGAATTCTTTTTTTAAGGGAAAAAAGGCTTCCTACTGTCAAAGAGACCTGGTCTACTCTAAATGAAGAACCATAAGTGGCTGTTTTCAATGTCTTTACAAAAAGGCAAGAAAATCAAAATGAATTAGAAGTATAGCAGGCATATATCATGCCCAAACAGATTTCTTGCTAGACTAGATGTGAACTTTTGCTAAAAGAAACAATATGTGGTTGCTTCAGCTATTAAGATTTCCTCCTTCTCTTCTCTGCTCTATTTCTGATTTTAACAGGAGTCTCACTACTGAAAAGCAACACCATGTGTCTGGAAGCCATCCATCTACGCAGAGGATGCGTAATTAGTCTGAGGGGAGAGAAGTGTCAAGCCATATTTAAAAACTATAATTTGCTCTCTTGTGGTTGGTATGTTGACAAACTCAAATGGTACTAAATAAAGTCCTTCCCATTTGAGGTTTCTGTAGGAGCCAGGCTTTGAATGGAAATTGTGAGTTACTGACTCTTAATTTCCTGCTCTTTATCTTCGTAAATTGAAACATTGATTCAGTTTTTTGCTTTGCTTTAGAAATTAGCTCCTTCTTTCCTTCTCATCTTCTCTTCTCGTCTTCTCTTTTTTCTAGCTTTTGTTTTTGTTCAGTTTATTCAGCTTTCTTTAGTTATGACTAGAGGTGTGCAAAATTCTGTTGGTTGATTCAGATTTCAGATAATTGCGGATATCTGGCAGCCGAGTCACTAGAAATTGACCGGGAAGAGCCTTCCTGGAACAATCTAATCTTTTGGCTAAAAATTCAGGACAGATTTGTTGATTATTACTTATTTTTGATTGTTAGTATTCTGACCGTTTTGGGTTTTTTTTTTGCAAGCACAAGCAACAATCTCTCCATGGTGGGGGTGATGAGGCTGAGCGGCAAGCACAGTCACACTTGCTGCCTCATGTTATCCAGAAAATCAAAGGGCTGGTTTTGTCTATAACCTCCCCTCTTGTAGCACACACTATTTTGGACTTAAAATCCCAAAAATCTCTGTTGTAGTTTATTTTAAAACGTTATCAGTAAAAACTTTTAACATTTCCAAAAACTCAGTGGATGAGCAAAACATCATGAAACTTAGCAGATTTACAACCGTAAAGTGTGCCAAGTTTCATTTTGATATCCATAAAAATGATAGAGAAACATGCCTCTAAATTTTCCCCATTGGGTTCTGAATTATGAATCCGAATGGCCTCACTCTTAATCTCCTGGGAGCTTCCTGAAAATAGAACTGGGGGTGGAGGCATCTGAAATCGAAACAAAACACAACAGATTTTTGCCGTTTTGCACACCCCTAGTTATGAATAATATCATAGCTCTTAATAAAAGATGAACTATGAGGTTCCACTAATATTGTGTCAATCTGTTTTCCCCATGAAGCAAATCTGTTGTGTAATAAACTATATGACTCCACCATGCAGTTTGGATTCAACAAGTGGGACTTCCAGTGACATGCTGTATCTTCTATGTGCTTAACTCACTTGCACATCTTTTTATGCTTTTGTTGATTTATTGAGTCTTTTGCCATATTTCCTGCTGGTCCCCCCCACCTCAACTTCACTCCTCTCAAACAGTATAGCAAAAGATTGGGAACCCATGACCTTTGGGATATTATTGGACTCTACCAGCCCTATGACAGGCGCCCTCTCTCATGGCTTTCCGTAAGAGCCTAAAGACCTGGCTCTTCGAGAAGGCATTTAACTAGTCCCAAACTAACTGACAATGACAATGACAATTGGAACGAAATACAGATTATGAGACTGGTAGATCCCTATGTGGTGACGGTGCGGATTAGTTTAGTGTAATTTAGATTAAGCGTGTTATATGGTTTGTTGATATACTCTGTGTTTTTTGTAAACTGTTTTTATATGTTGTACACCGCCGCAAGTCGCCCTAGGGCTGAGAGCGGCGGTCAACAAATGCATTAAATAAATAAATAAATAAATATGGGGAATGGGCAGGTTTAATGGAAATTGTAATTCCTCAACATGGACAGGGCCACAAGCTCCTCACTCCTGTTGTATTTATTTATCTTTGTAATTATGGCACTATCAAACACCTTGATAAACATATGGGCCAGAATGGGCAATTGTTGGAGAGCATAGGGGGTCCACCTCACATTGCCTTTCATGAACTTCACTGTATTTGATATTATTCTATTGCCAATCCATGCTATCCCCAGGACCTTTCTTCAGCACCACATTGAAAATGAGTTGATTTTCTTCCTATTAGCTTTCTTTACTGACCACTTTTCACATAAATAGAAATTTCACATACAATATCGATGGACAATTCTAACTTTGTTGCTCATTGTTATATCTTTACACTTCCCTAATTCTTCTAAAAGTTAAAAAACATTAGTCAAAGACTAGATATTAGGGTATGTATTTACAGCCACAGAGTCTCTGAGAATGGGATGGGAAAAGTGGCAGGACAACAATTTAGTGGCATTTTCAAGCCTGAAAGACATCTTGCATTTTGAAGGACCATATTCCCTTTTCTCTCTAAAATAAGAAGTCATAGTGATTGCTAGCCACAGTGGTGTTCAAAGGTGGAAAAGAGTGGCTTTGTTTACTCTGTGAGATGAGGACTTTTTAAAATGTTGCTTTTAGCTTGATTATTATATATATTGACTGTTAGCATGTTTGCTTCAGAGGTCAGAGTGACTTCTCAACCACTGTATTTGACTGAGTTAAAAACTGTATTTACAGAGGAACACTGGGGCAGGAAAATCATTTAGCTTCCCAATGCCCATATCATTCCTTTTCTTTACTCTCAATATCTCCTTGGATAGATCCTTTTAGATTCACAGTAAATGCAGGGTATTTGAAATCAACTACAGTGGTGGCTGGTACCTTTCATGGCAAGGAGATAATGAATCCATTCTGGGTGTCAGTTTGAATTGTAGAAGAACCTGTGCTAAAGCTGTTTTGGGGTTCAGAACCCTGAACAGCACCACTGAAGTTCAGACTGAAATCATAATCTGAAACAAGATTCATAATCTCACTTACAAAGAAGCCGTCAGCTGCTACTGGAAGAACTGTCCTTCCAAAGAGCAATGTCTTCTTCCAACTGTGGAGCCTCAGATGTTTTGATCTATTTTCCATGCTATTTGAAAATGTATTCCTGAGTTATGTTGTGCTGACCTTATTTTCAGTGATATTTTGGGCTATCAATCTTCCCAAATACTATTCGATGTATATACAAGCGGCTGCAAATTTGCTTACTGTTTTGATCTGATGTTGGTCACTTTTATTTTTATTTTATTTGTGTGTGCATTTGGTATTCCATCACATGTGCCATAAGACTTACTGTGCTTCCATTTTCCAGCTACATTGTACTCATGAACAGAAACTGTGCTGTTTTGTGATTTAGAAACTCTGTACATTAGAAAGAGCAGGTGTATTTTAAAGAAGGAGGTGGATCACAAATAGCTGTCATTGAGCAGTTACACTGGCCTGAACTCAAGGAGGAACCTGTTGGTAACTCCTGGAGTTCTTAGTTCCCTATGTCATCACACTGAGTCCAAAATAAGAAGTAAAGTGAATGGGTAGCGAGCAGGAGGCAAGCCTACTTGGAGATGGCATACCTTCAATTATCCATATTGGCTAAGGACAATCCCAATTAATCCTCTTTCCCACTTTCTTGGTGATTTCTCTCTCTCTTATTCTCCCATTTCTCCCTTTGTCCTCAGCTTGTGACAGTGACAACAGTCTGATCTCAAACTTCAAAAATAGTTTGCATGTAATTAACTCAGCAGAAGGGAAAAGTGGGGGAAAGATGGAAACCTCCTCTTCCTTGTAGGCTCTGGCAAAAGCAAACTGCTGTCTCTTCTCCTAGCTTGTCTGCTCTTCCTCATTAATGACTTTTCTCATTTTGGCCACATTCTCATGTTGCTTTGTCACGTGTATATTGGCTTTTATCTGTGAAATCTTGGAGGATATGAAATAGTGAATGCTAATCATAAAATGCCCAAGAGTTTCCCCTATATACACACTTAAACCAAAAACCACGAACCTCTATTGTGCTAGTCTTGTATATTGTTGGGAGGGTGGATATGGAAGCTGAAGGTTTTCTTCATAAGGAGGTGATGATTCAGGTTCAGATGTATGTGCATAGAAGGTTTTCATGCGTAGCATTTTTGATGATGCACTGCATTTCAAAGAATAAAACATTTAACAACTTTGCATCGTATTACCCCTGTGAACCTATTAAATTTATCCTGCAATCAAATTGGCCCACGGCCACTTCCTGCTGATGAAACCTCCTGAGCTATTCTTCTTACATCTAGAGAGAGAGTGTTGAAAAGTTGCTCTACAATACTAGGAAAAAAAGTTTAGTTGTTGTCTTGTCTTGTTTACTTTTTTGAGGGGGAGGGGAAACAACATGCTGCATATTTGTTCTGAACTTAATGGAAATTTAAAACATGATATTGCATCTGAATCACATGCACTTTATACAGTCACAGAAAGACAAGGACATTTCAGCAGTAGCCACAATCTTATTCAATACAACCTTGCTTCATTTTTTAATTTTCCTGTTCTAAATCCCAAGGTTCCCAGACATCTCGAGTCTTTCAGCATAGCCTTGTTAAGAATATATTCATTTAATTTAAAATAAAAATACTACCCTTCAAATACAAATATTCTCTGAGCCGATTCTAAAATAAAAACAGAAATAACAAGCTGAACAGAAAAATTAAAATGCATCAAACCTTCTAACCAATCTGGTGAGGAAAAAGAACAGCTCTTTGCTGCCTTTGGTAAAAGAGGGGGGAAAGGAACAGCCATGTATGTGCAGATGGGAATCAACTGTAAAACTTTTTTTGGATTCAGGCACATCAAAGTTTTCATTTAAATCAATACGGATGGACAGATCCTCAACATTGCTTCACAAAAGTTTACATTTTTTTTTAACGTTAACCCCAACAATTTGACAGATTAAGCTTGGGGGATTGGATATAAAGTAGCTGTGATACTTTCTTGAAGGAAAAGCAAACACAAAGCCTTGTAACTCCTTAAACATAGAAATTATGTTTCCGATGGAGGTGTGATCGTGAGCAGGGCCTCTCCAGATGAACGAAGCGATCGTGTGGGTTTGTACACAGAGATGCGGTCACGCAGGTAGGCGGGTCCCGGACCATTTAGGGCTATAACCATGTCTTGAGTTTTTCCCTGAAAGACAGGATGGAGGGGGCTGTTCTGATTTCATTGGGGAGGGAGTTCCACGGTTGAGGGGCCACCACTGAAAAGATCCTGTCTCTAGTCCCCACCAGTTGCGCTTGCGAGGGTGGTGGGACCAAGAGCAGGGCCTCATTCAATGATCTTAATCTCCACGATTAAGATTGTCTGTGGTTTGCCTTAAATATGTTGTTTTCTGTGCTTTCCCAGAAATATATGTTACAATAGATTCTCAGGCTGGATCTTCATTGTCATGTAATCCAGATTCAGAGTGAACTTTAACTGCGTTGAACCAGATTATATGTCTGTGTAGACTCATATAATCCAGTTCAATATGGCTAATTTGCATTCTGAAAATGGATTATATGGCAGTGTAGATCCAGCCTTAATTAACCAGCACCAATGGGGATTGGTAGATTCCAGATAAATGTTGCTTTAAAGTCACTATTGAAAGAAGGCCTAACTAATACTATGCCATACATAATCCTGGCATTGATTTGATATTCATATTGAAGTGCCGTAATTAAGAAAACTTAATGTAACACAGTTTTACTCTTTTACTGTATTATAAAAACAGTTCTTTAGTTACAAGTATTATTTCTTAATTTTTTGCTGCTTGCCCAAGAGTTCTGGCTACATAAGTTCCAATTATCTGAGAGTCTACTGTATATGCATTTTAAAAATACCATCTTCATTGAACTGCATCACTGTCCTGTGGAGTAGGAAATACTGAGTGAAGAACAACTTTGTTTCAGTCCATGTATTGACTCAGGAAGTGCAAACATTGTAAGTTAGCATTGAAATGCAAACTGAGTGGAATTCCCTACTCACAGAAAGAAACTTTTACAACAAGCATGCAACATGACCCTTTGTAAAAGTCCCACTGAGTTTAATCAGCCCCCCTGGCAAAAGAGCATAAAATGCTTTGTGTCTTGGTCGATTCTGAACTGATTCTTATTGACAGCTTTAAGGACAACTTTTTCATTGGCCTCCTTTTTTCACAGTCAAAATTCTCATTGATGCCTGTTTCCCTGCAGGAGACCTTGGTATCTGTGAATGCACATCTACTCCTCTTCATTTCTCTCTCTCTTCTCCCCTCCTTCCCTCTTTTTACTCTTATTTTCTCTCCCTTTTTTGCCAAAACGGAAATGATCTATGCTGGCACTGAGTGAAAAAAGCCTAAGATGTTGGAAAGCACCATGTCAGCAGACCGAATGCCTGCAACCCAAAGTAATTAAGGTGTTTTGCAGCCCTAGAATTCCTCTTCTATCTCAGTAGTTTTGAACAGAGACATAAACTCTCTGAACCTGATTACAGAAGAAGACTCGCTGGCAGCAAAGGAACAAAGTGATCAGGCAGACATGCTATTTTTGATGGGCATGAAAGGCAATGTCCTTTCTTGCACTTCTGATGTCAGAAAACAACATTGAACCTTTCATCCCTTCAAAAGAGATGCCAGAAACAATGCGTTACTTGTAATTCATTCCTTGAATTACACAACAAGGGCACAACTATGTTACATTATTATTGTATTGTATCAAACTTCTTTTTATGATGTAACTATCACTGTTTTATCCACTTTACACATAGTCATATACATGTGTGTAGTTTCATTACTTAAATTTGCGTTGTGAGTGGCATAAATATGTACATTTGAAAATATAAGAAAAATAGCTTTTACTATAAACTGGTATTTTACATAATTTTGAGTGAAGTGACAATGAAGTGTCCCTTTTACAACTTATACTGGCAACTAACTAATTATACTGACAACTAACTCATTGAACTGCATCACCATTCTGTGAAGTAGGAATGCTGAAGGATAACTCCTACGTCACAGAATGTGGAATAGCAACAAAATGTGGAATGGCAATTGAAACCAATTCTTTCAATGCAACAGATGTTCCAAGCTCCAAGATATACAGATATTTTTGGATAAATTTTTAGAGGTAGATTAATTTAAATTTATAATAATATTTGTGTATTTATTTATTTATTTATTTACAACATTTATATGCCACCCTTTTCACCCCAAAAGGGGCTCAGAGTGGCTTACAACACACACACACACACACACACACACACACACATACACACATACACACATACACACAATATATTATATAATATTATTAGCATAGGTTTTTTTTTGTCGTGTCAGGAGCGACCTGAGAAACTGCAAGTCGCTCCTGTTGTGAGAGAATTGGCCGTCTGCAAGGATGTTGCCCAGGGGACGCCCGGATGATTTTGATGTTTTATCATCCTTGTGGGAGGCTTCTCTCATGTCCCCGCATGAGGAGCTGGAGCTGATAGAGGGAGCTCATCCGCCTCTCCCCAGATTCGAACCTGCGACCTGTCGGTCTTCAGTCCTGCCGGCACAGGGCTTTAACCCACTGCGCCACTGGGGGCTCCTATTAGCATAGTAAAATATCAGTATTAAATATTACTATATTGTACTATACCATTATATCGTAATATTATTATTATTAGTAATATTGCATGTAATATAAATATATAATTATAATATAATATTATTAGCATTATATTGCATCACATTATAATATTATAAATATTATATGTATATACAATATATTATATTACAATATATTACATTTTATTATATTATTAGAATAGCACAGGAGACAAGGTGAAACTGTCCCCTGGTGGCAGTTGGTGCTGGGGGGGGGGGGGTCCCCAACTAATGACAATAATAATAATAATAATAATAATAATAATAATAATAATAATAATATTAATAATAATAATAATAATTCTTACCTGCCTCTCCTTGTGGTGGGTTACAAAATATCTAAAACATGTAATCAATCATTATATAAAATACATGTATTATTTATATATTAGTTATTTATGACATTT
The DNA here is from genome assembly GCF_025583915.1 of Anolis sagrei ordinatus. Classification (NCBI taxonomy): domain Eukaryota; kingdom Metazoa; phylum Chordata; class Lepidosauria; order Squamata; family Anolidae; genus Anolis; species Anolis sagrei. Next base: position 159,489,001 of record NW_026847438.1, on the reverse strand, counting down.
CTAACCTGCCTTTCTCAATCCCGAGGGGACTCAAGATGGCTTTGCACATAGACAACTATTTGATGCCTTAAAACAATGCACAATTAAAATGAGCACTTAAAATAGAATAATAAAACACATTAAAGCAATTAAAACACTTTAGACAATAGATTCCCAATTGATCACATAATCCACAAGCATAATCCAGGTCATTCCTATGGTCATTGCACATTATTCCATATCTATCTATTGCATAAGTTCTCTAAAAGCTTGGCCACAGAGCCAGGGTTTTACTCTCATACAGAAGGTCAAAAGGGAAGGGATTGATCTAATATCCGTGTGGAGGGGCCATCACTAAGAAGGCCCTGTCTCTCGTCTCTGTTAATTGAGCCTGCGAAAGAGGTGAGACTGAGAGCAGGACCGCCCTAGACAATCTTAAACTCCAAGATGGTTCATAGAGGAAGATAGGTTCAGACAGGTAAGCTAGGACAGAACCATTTAAAGCTGGGATCCTCAAATTAAGGCCCGGGGGCCAGATACGGCCCTCCAAGGTCATTTACCTGGCCCTCGCTCAGGGTCAACCTAAGTCTGAAACGGCTTGAAAGCACACATCAACAACAACAACAACAACAACAACAACAACAACAACAGCAACAGCAACAGCAACAACAACAACAGTCCTATCTCATCAGCCAAAAGCAGGCCCACACTTTCCATTGAAATACTAATAAGTTTATATTTGTTAAAATTGTTATTCATTTTATTATTGTATTGTTGTAAGTGTTTTTGCACTACAAATAAGATATGTACAATGTGCATATATTTTTTCAAATTATAATCCAGCCCTCCAACAGTTTGCGGGACTGTGACCTGGCCGTCTGTTTGAAAAGTTTGAGGACCCCTGATTTAGAACTTTATAGGCTAAAGCCAGCACTTTGAATTGTGCTCAGTAACAGACTGGCTAATGTATGTCTACAAAATACATATACTAACATATATAGAACCATGGTTAAAATACAATGGATACAAGATGCAAGTTTAAAATTCATGATTAAAACTGGCGGGTAGGCCTGCCAGGAGAAATAGGTTTTTAGATTTGTTTTAAATTCTGACACTGTTGCAATCCAGAGCAGGGAACGAGGCCCTAAGACACCACACTTGACTGTGAAAAACAATCCTTTTTTATTGAAGAAAAATGGTTACAAAATAAAGGAAAAATGCAAGTCAAAAGCCACAGCAAAATCAGCAAACATGAATTTAAATGCACAAGAACAAAACCCAAAGCCACACTGCAAAATACTGGAACCTGTTTAGTGATTCACTAACCGTACTTGATATCCTAGAAATCTTCCCAAGCTATGGCCAGGGAACCGGGAGAGCTGCCAAGGTCTTCATCAATTCTGAAACGATGCCTGAACTGAGACAGTCAGCCCGGCGGAAGGCAATTAAAACCCAAGAATTGGTTCCGTGAACCGCCCCTCTTCTTTGAAGCCAATGTTTTTAATTCTTGAATTTGGGAGGATCGACGCAAGCTGAGTGATTTATTTCTATCTTGCCAAATTTGGCCCCTTCTGTTGTCATTACAGTTAACAGGTGCAGAAGGGAGGGAAAGTTCAAGGTTCCCTCTGAAACATTCTCATGAACACTGGTACTTTCATTTTCCAAATCTACAGAAGTTCCTTCCTCACTAATTTCAGGAACATTGGCATTTTCCAAACCTACAGCAGTTTCTTCCTCACTAATTTCAGGAGCATTGGCATCAAGAGGTACATTTCCATTAGCATCAGTAAATATATTTTCATTAGCATCAGGAGGAACAAACAGAGAATCAGGTTCAAGTTCAAACTCAGGCTGAACCCCAACAGACACCTCATTTAGCTGTTGAATCTTTCCCAGCAGGTCATTCCAGTCTTGGGGCAGCTGATGGTCCTCTGGGTGGTAGTTGCCAGACAGGTTCTGGCCGGCTGGAGTTGCTGCCCCACAGAGGACCTAAGTGTTTGCCATAGATTGCCATAGGAGAAGGTGATCCTATAGGGAACCTGGACTCAAGTCATGTAGGGCTTTAAACATCAACACCAATACTTTGTACTTTTCCCAGAAACTAATTAGTAGCTATCGGAGTTACTTTATTATGGCTGTAATAAGCTCACTCCTGGATGTTCCTGTAACCATTTTTATTGCTTAAATGTCCCTGAAAACATCAGATCCCATCCAATCCTAGGTCAATTCTGGTTAGTACTTGAATGGGAAACCACCAATGTATACTGGGTGCTGCAGGCTACATTTTAGAGGAAGGAAATAACAAAACCATCTTGGCCGGAGAAAATACTGTGAAATCCATGAGGTCAGCATAAATTGACAGGTGACTTGAAGGTCCATACACACCGAATAGATATAAACCTTTTTTGTGCTAAGATTAATTATATCTAGAGTGAAGGAAAGAGAACACAATTGAGTGACCATAGGTCAGTGGCAAAGCACATACTTTCTATGTAAGAAATATCAGGTTTAGTGCCTGTCAATTTGAGTTAAAAATTCAGGTTAGATATGATGGGAAATACTTCTGCCTAGAACCCTGGAGAGGAGATACCAGACAAGGTAGCAAGGTCACCCAAAGAAGTTGGGATTGAAGAGAGATTCAAACAGCAAAATGGACAGGTTTCTCTTCTATTATTTCCCTAGATTAATGGTTCTTTAGAAAACAACAATACTTTTCGTAGCTTAGAGATCTCTGTATGCCATTCCAAGCGAATTCATTAGAAAGCAGAAAAGGTACACAGTAACAAGCCTGCTACACCAAGTTACCTTTTTATTTATAGTAGCGGAGCTACTTCTACAGGGCTTATCATCCCAGAAGCTGGATAATGTTAAGTGACTGTTCAGGTGGAGGATGTAAATGAGCACTTGTTTGTAGTTGCTTTTAAGTCTGGGAAAGGAACACTACAAGGCAGAAGCTGAGATGTGGAGTGACAAGATGATGCTCTCAGAAAGATCAGCTGAGTTTAACCAGCACACTGGAAACACAAGAGACAGAAGAAGGAGTTGTAAAGGAAAAGAACATAACTAGGATGTCTACTTAGAGATGCACACTCAACTTCTCATCGTGGTCACTGTGTGAATGTGCCTCAAGTTCCCTGTTGACTTATGACAAACTTCTAAATTTCATATGGTTTTCTTATGCCCAGAGGTAGTTTTTCCAATTACTTCCTCAAAATTATAGCCTATATAATCTAGCATCAATTGGCAATCTCCTATTCCAGTACCAGCCAGTGCTGACTCTGCTTAGTGCTCAGGATCAGATGGGATCTGATGTAATTAGGGTAATTGCAAATATGCTTCTTCCAAATATGCTTGTGTCTTTTTGTAAAAATGCTACTTGTTCCTGTCCCAAATAGGAAGAAAATACTTATATGAAAGGGTTTTAGAATTTAGAGGCTCTCAGCTTTTCTGAGTCAATCACAAGAGGGAGGAAACCTTCAATATTTATTATTTGCTAGCTGTCCCCTGCCACACATTGCTGTGGCCCCGTCTGTGTATATGTGTTTTGTGTGTGTATATGTATGTGTATATATTTGTGCATATGTGTATACAGTATGTGTGTTTGCGCACGCGTGTGTGTGTATATATGGTAGAAATTTTTGTTTTTTGGCTTTTTAAATCTCTTCTGATGTGTTTTTCAGTGTTTTTATGAGTGATGATCACTCGTTGGCCTGATAGGTGTATTGTGTCCAAATTTGGTGTCAATTTGTCAAGTGATTTTTGGGTTATGTTAATCCCACAAACGAATATTACATTTTTATTTATATAGATTTTAATCATTACTTTTTGTCCCACTGATGATCGCATGATCTTATATAAAACTCTCTTCTTCTGCACTTCATCTTAACAACAATCCTGTTGGACAGACAGACAGATAATAGATTGCTTACGATCATCCAGCAAGTTTCATGACTGAATGGGAAATGGTTCTCCCAAAGTTTCAGTCACAAGGCACTAATCCTGCATCATACTGTACGTGCACTTTGTAATGTTTCTGGTTTAATAGGCATGAGTGGAAGTAGAAATCATGTTTCATGGGAAGAATGATAGCACTTTGTTTTATCAGTGACAACTTAATTGATAATGCACACAAGACTAATGTACAGCAATGTTATTGTGAATAGCGGACCTCAATCTCCCCTCTCTTGTTGATGTTCCTACTAACTTCAATGTTGCCTGTTCAGAATGAAAGTGGAATACAGATGCAAAGAATAAATTAATCTTTCTTTGATCAAATTCATGATGGAACTATTAAAATTGAGAGCAGTATAACCTGATCGATCAGCTAGAGCCATGGTTCTCAACTTGTGGGTCCCCAGTGTTTTGGCCTACAACTCCCAGAAATCCCAGCCAGTTTACCAGCTGTTAGGATTTCTGGGAGTTGAAGACCAAAACATCTGGGGATCCACAGGTTGAGAACCACTGAGTTAAAAGATACAATGTAAAATATCATTAATATAGAGGTGGGAAGAACCTTATACCTCTAATTTCAACAATCAGAGGCTGTATTTCATATTTTGGCATAGATAAGTTTATGGTAGAATGGAAACTGTTTATCCTTCCCAACCAAAATACTCGAACAATCATCCTTTGCTTAGGGAAATCATATTACTGGGTTGTTGTCATATTACTTTCTTCCATCCATCCATGATCACACTATTGAAAAATCTATTTTGATATCAATATGTCATTATTCATCAAACTGTCTTTTTACCCTCTCCTCAAAAAAGTTGTTGGTAGGCTTTATACTAAAAATTATGAAAAGTAAAATATTCCAGTTCCCTTAGAGTGCATGCAGAAGTAGGAAATTTCAGTGTCAGGCTCTTTGACAGGCTCCCAGAGCTCTTACATGAACACAAACATTGTTTTATTTCAGAAGACTACTTGCAAGAGTAGAGGAACCATCTCCCAGTTAGGTTTAAAGGACTTCATGGATAAATTTAGCATGATGAACATATATAGGAAGAGTGTTGATGATAGCCTATGACATTTTAAGCCCACATTTCATAGGATTGAAATAGCACAGGCATAGGCAAAGTGGGAGTTTGACTGCAGACTTCATACCGCAACACAATGTTTCTTGGAGAATAATGTTAAGCAGAAGGGGGAATGTGGTTACCAATCAGTAGATACATTTGATTTTAGCACAGTCGGGAGAATGTAAGCCATTGGATAGAGGGCTGACCCTGTTATTAAGTATGGAGAAGCAACTGCAACAGGCAGCAGATGTTGAAGATGACTGTGAAAATGTCCTGCTTGTTTCTCCAGACCTCTTTAGCTGTTTCCTTGGAGCCCCAGTGGCCCAGTGGGTTAAACCCCTGTGCCGACAGGTTGCAGGTTCGAATCCGGAGTGCAGATGAGCTTCCTCTATCAGCTCCAGTTTCCCATGTGGGGACATGAGAGAAGCCTCCCACAAGGATGATAAAACATCAAAACATCCAGGCATCTCCTGGGCAACGTCTTTGAAGACAGCCAATTCTCTCACACCAGAAGCAACTTGCAGTTTCTCAAGTTGCTCCTGACATGACAAAAAGAGAGCTGTTTCCTTCTGTTGATGGAAAGAGTTATTCATACTACACAAATTTCATGGGTTCCTGAGAATAGCCTAATACATTAATTATGGTGGAGTATATTCTCCTACTCCCAGTACTGAAGTAAGTTGCAACTCTCTAGCTACTCAGCTTCTGTGTTTGCAATGCCTTTCTTCACCTCAGTCAGGAAAATATTTTGGGACATCCTTCACTGGGTAATCCATGGACACCTGTGACTGCAAGTATTGCACAGCATCTTTGGTGGCATAAAAATGCCAAGGAGAGGAAAAAACATGTCTCTAAATTAAAGCAGACCCTAAGAAAGCCGGAAAATTGATTGGTGTGTGTATGTGTGTGTTAAATTACCAAGATATTGATCAGAATAATAACTGTGCATGAATTAAGAAAGTCAAGGGCACCAGTCTTTAGCATTTTAGCATTGATATTATTAAATTGGGTTTCTTTTGAAGTGGATTTACTGTTATTGATTCATTTGTATATGAACGTATTAGTTGCTTTTCTACAAAGGTATTCAAAATGGCTTACACAACATAAAACCAAATTAGTTGTTCAATGGGCTTGGCTGAAGGCTGTTTTGGGAGTGATTCTTGAGCACTAGAAAGACACATGATGAAATAGGCCTAGGGCACAGAGAATGAGACATTCACTTCACCAGTGTTGAAGTTGCCCAACAAAGTCCAGACAGTGCTTTTCTAAAATCCTTCCTGGTTTCCTTTCAACTTGTCTTTGGTGTTTTCATCTAATATTTTACATGTAGCACCACTCTATGCTTGTCTACTCAGAAACCAATCCTGTTGAATTCTGTGGGACTAATTCCAAAGAATACTTACGAGTTTTGGCCCATTTTTATTGCCAAGGAAGCAACTTAGCAGATACTTCAAATATCTCTTTCTTGGAAACATGTAGTGCTTTACATGTGAGTCAGTGTAATGTAGTGCTTAGGGTTTTGGACTAGGTTTTAAGAGGTCTGGATTATTATTAATTTTTTGTTGAGTTGAAATTGCCATTTGTTAGTATGAAGCCAGTCACCCATTTTTACTATAACCTACAAATAGTTAGAAATTATTTAAAAGTAATGTGGTTAATAAATAACCTGATTGGGTTTCTTTTTTACAGTGGCAATGTGAGCTACCTAGAAACTTCTGAAGAAATGAATATTGCCAGCCTGAATGGAACTTTGTATGTATGGAAGATGGCCATAGAATGACTGGAGATAATACTTCCCAAGGCATTAACTAGAAACAGAGTGATTCTATAGTATCCAAAGCTATTTGCATAAATGGAATGGCCTTCAATGAGCTTGCATACTCAGCAGACCAATTTTATGAGAAAATAAAAAAGCAAGGAGAAAGTTTTGTGCCCGGAAATTTAAAATTTGCCACAGAAAAGACACTTGAGGAAGCAGAAAACAGTGATGGTAAAGCTAACCATGTAAATCACATAAAAGAAGTTTGGGAGCATATAACTGGGGGTGCATCCACATTGTAGAATTAACACAGATTGACACCACTTTAACTGCCTTGGCTCAATGCTATGTAATCTTAGGAGTTGTAATTTCACACGGTATTTGGTCTTCTATGTCAAAGAGTGCTGTGCCTCTCAGGATTCCAACACATTGAGCCACAACAGTTAAAGTTGGCTCAAAGTGCATTAACTTTACAATGTACATTTAATTTCACTAGAACAGGACTTCCCCGCCCCAGCTGTGCAGGAAATTTGTCTCCTTCCCTGAGAGAGAGGCTTGAAAGTAGATCTGGCTGGATCTACTTTCCAGAGGGGGCGGAGCTACCTAACTAGCTTTCACCCCGTCTGTCCTCATTCTTTAAGAAGACTTTGACCCACCCTCCCACCGCTAACAGTATAATTTTGGTCACCAATAGGGGCCAGGTAGGATTCCCCCCCCCCCATGTTCTAGGGGTTTTTTTTCACCTACCCTAAACTGTTAAAAGGCAAATTGGAATCGTGGTTTGTTAAATAGGCTTTGATGGAATTAGAAAAGTACATACATTTGGTGTACACCAAGACAACCTTTGTTTAGGTCATGAATGGAAACTTTTACATATGGTTTTTATAGCCAGGTGGGGACATATGCAAATGGCCAAGAAATGGAATATTTCGACCTCAAATTCCTTGGGGCAGAATGGTTGTTACGTCAATATACAAGATCATCCAGGAGGATTATTTCACCTGGGGACCTGGTGTTTCGCCCAATTGCAGCCGAGGGGTAGGACGGGAAGGAACACTACCTCGGCTTTATTCCTCACCAAATTCTTAGGTCATTTTAGGTTTATTTGAAATACAAGCTTACAGGTTTAATTAGATAACATTAAATAAAGTTGCCCTAGTTTACTCCAAACTGTTGTCTGCATCTCTTATTTCAGGTGTTGGCTGGCAAATAAAAACAAAGGGTTTGCATTGAAAAGATGATCAAATCCCCAACTAAATCAACAGGAAGGAAGAAGGGTTAATTTTGGCTGGTTCATGCTCAACAAATTGATAAATGCTTGAAAAAGAGACACACATCCTCAACAGAATACTGAAAATTAACATTGGATATGGGATGAACTTGCATACTCTGCAATATCTCTCTTTCATAATGCAGCAGCAGGAGGAGGAAAAATGAACCAAGTGCTATTTTAGGGAGGCATCTTCATTGAAATCCTAGTGCTATTGAAACCAGTGGGAGTTCTAGCCACTCTCTTCCATGGGAGCCACGCTTTCCACTAGCAGCAAAGAGCTTTGAACAGAAGGCTTCTTGCTGTTGCAGATAATAGAGTGAGATCCTGAACAGCTGGTTTTTGAGTAAAAGGGAGTTTCTTTTTCTCAACCTCTCTACTATGCAGAGAACCAGGGGTCCATAGTGATACATGTTTGATAATAACCAGAAAGCTGTGCCTTTCTTTCTTTATCGCTCCAGCCAGGGGAGATGTAAATCAGACTGATTTTAATGTAAACAGTCACAGTCTGGTGCTTCTTCTAATCCAATAGCATGACCACTGGCAAACAAGGGATTAAGAAGAAAACACTATGCTGAAATTTTAACGGTAGGGTCAGAAACTAACGAGTCATCTTTAAACATTATATAGTTATTATCCTTCTTGTTAGCTAGAGATGGGGAATAGGGGAGAGAACAGGCATTTAATTCAGTGCTGAGAGTTTTTGATCATGAAAGAAACATGTCTCAAATCCCTTTTGCTTCCCTGTGCATTAATGCAGTCTGGACACCGACTAATCCTCGGATGCTTTGGGGTTTGTCAGATCTTTGCATCTACACATTGCCAAATTTTATTTGGCACCAAAGTTGGGCAACAGAACACAGAGCTATTCTTTGAGAAGAACGTGACATCTATACTTGTCCATTTACATCCCAACACTTGGGAGATGAGGTGGGGGTAGAAGGCAGAAAACAAGGGAATAAGAATCAAAAACACATTTGAAAGCATGGACTAAAGACAAGGCTGGAAGTTCAAATGCCAAACTGTCAATGTCTATATAAACAACAACCACTGAAAAGGCTAAAGAAGTGAGAAAATCATTGGGAGATGAGGGGTGCATCTACACTTTAGAATTAAGGCAGTTTGACACTATTTAAACTGCCATGGCTTATTTTTATAGAATCATGGGAGTTCACTATAGTATTTAGCCTTCTCTGCCAAAAAGTGTTAGTGCCTCCGCAAACTACAATTCCCAGGATTCCATAGCACATACATTTGTATCTGGGGGTGCAGAAAATTACAACTTCTAGGAATAATAATTTTTCTGCAACTCCTCGGGATGTTCAAATATGGAGAAAATGCCATAGAGGAATACATTTATTCTCTCAGAGAGGTGACAATGCTACTATAAGCTTTTGTTATTGCATGTAAGAACAAAATGTTTCTGCACTTACATTTCCAGTTGAAACAGAATTCAGGGAGTAGCTTTTACACTGAAAGCAGACAACCTCTTTTTTTCTCTATGGAAACGCTGTTCTCAACTAAATTCCTCACATGAGGATATATGTCCAAAACATCAGGTATATTTCCAGAGCTGTGAAATTAGCCAGACTGGCTGACTGGGAGAGAGTCTGTCCAAAAAGTAACTTCTCTCACACTATGAGTGATTCTGAGCACCGCACCTTTCCTTAAGAAAAGAGACACTGTGCCTTCACTATGAGAAAGCTGCAGGGAAATGTTATCCAGTAACTATGCAGAGGTAAATCTGGAGTTGATATCCATGCCTATTTGTTTGTCTCTTCCCTCCCCAGCACTCTTGGGTTTTTGTTTGCTTTGCATATTTACAAGCAAAAACATCACAGTCTCTGCACATGTATTGGGACATTTGTGACAAGCACATATGAAACTGGCTAACAATGCAAAGCAAAAACAATATCAACGTGTTGCCTGGTTTGCTAGTGTTCCCAATGCCTCATCATCTCAATGTCTGATCTTCAGAGATCCCCGTCTGGAATTCCTCACTGTTTGACATGAAATGTAGGCAGGCAGCTTTAGAAATTTGCTGACATGAGATAGCAATCTCACTGCTGGTTTGTTTATCTCATTTTTAAAGAAAAGGAGAATGTAGGTGTTCCTAAGCTAATGTCATCCAGAAGATCTGGACTGCATTTTTCTTTCACCCGAGACAGTATAGTTGTGTGAGGTCCATGTGATGTGTAGACCAAGACATCTGGCAAATACCAGGTTGGAGAAGGCTTAGATCAAACACCATCCTGGGAAATCCTAGGCCCCTTCCACACAGCTGAATAAAACCCCACATTATCTGCTTTGAACTGGAATATATGGCAGTGTGGACTCAGATAACTCAGTTCAAAGTAGATATTGTGGGATTTTCTGCCTTGATATTCTGGGTTATATGGCTTATGTAAGGGCCCTTAGAATTCAAGCCTTTTTTCACTGGTTTTTCTTAAGCCAGTTATTGTTTCACAGACATGCTCATATTGCAGGGTGACTTAAGGTAGGTGGGTAGGAGGAAATTGTTGTGTGCCTTCAAGCCATTTCCAACTTATGGGTACCCTAAAAAAAACTATGAGAGTATTTTCTTAACAAGATTTGTTCACAGAATGTATGCTAGTGCCTTCTTCTAATGCTGAGAAAGTGTGACTTGTCTAAGATCACCCAGTATGTTTTCATGACCTAATGAGGATTCTAATGCTGGTCTCCAAAATCATAGTCCAAGTCTCAAACCATTATACCATGATGGCTCTTTGAGGATAAAATAATCACATCTAATTATCATAACCTTAGGATGGAGGCCCTTCCACACAGTACTATATCCCAGAATATCAAGGCAGAAAATCCCACATATCTGCTTTGAACTGGGTTATCTGAGTCCACACTCAGATAATGTGGGATTTTCTGCCTTGATATTCTGGGATATAGGGCTGTGTGGAAGGTCTCAGAGACTCACCAAGGGTTACCCAATGGGCTGTCTGGAAGGGCCCTGAATTTTACATTGCCATATAATGCTGTTTCAGAATGCAGATTAATTACATTGAACTGGATTATAGGAGTCTACACTGCCATATAATCCAGTTCAATGCAGTTAATCTACATTAAATGGCAGTGTAGATGGGGGTCTTAGAATTGCTTATCCATTCCTTTAGAAAAAAAAACTCACATGTGGGTGAGGAGTTCATTGGGTTGCTTGACTCATTTAGCAATATTCCAGTGTTGAAGCTAAACACAGAATCAAAGGTAGAATTTGAACCGCAGCCTTAAAGCATTACTCAGGCGAAATTCCCCTGATGCTTAAAGCAGATGTTTTAATTAATTCTTCCGAAACCCTTCAGAGCCTAACAAACAAACTACATGCTGGGATACGCAACGGGAAGAGAAGGGAAAACATCTCATGTGATGAAGGAATCCTTTAAAGCCAAGAAAGGCACCCACTATTCTTTCCTGCTGAGACATGACTTTACTCTGCCTCTTGAGTGTTTTTTCTAAAGAGAAAGTCTAATTTTTAACCAGGCTTGAGTGATTTGGAGACAAGGATTTTAGTCATGCTTGGCTTGATTTTTCTCAGGAGTCTCCGCTTTAATTTAAGTTGATTGAACTGGATTCTGTGCCCTGGTGATACAGCTCTTGCTCATAACTGAACGATACTTAAAGAAGTGAGCTGCAACTCTCTTGCAGCAGCTCTCTTCCTTTTCCATTACAGATATAATAAGCTCATTGTTTGCATTTTTCAGAATTCACTGATCAAACTAGATCTCTTGTTTGGTTCTTTTTGTGTGTGTGCAGTGAGACACAAATCATACTTATGTCAATGAATCATGGCAGGGAACAATACTTCCCTGCCAAATATAATAATAATAATTAGGCCTGTTTGATCAAGAAAAAAATTGTTTCTAAAATCGATTTGTAATTGGGGTGTTTTTTTGTTTCGATATTTAAAATAATTACAAAACTTTCCAAAAAAAAAGTTTTGGTATTTAAGAAATTTTGTAAATATTAACGAATTTTTAGAATATTTTTGGTATTTCTTAAGAATAATATTAAAATAATATTTAAAAATATTTTAAAATGGAAAATTAACCAAAAAATGGCCCAAATGTGGACCAAACACAGGCAGGATACAGCAAATGAGAGCACACACCAACAGAAGAGTCTTTTCTTTTTTAGAATATTTTTTAAGAATAATATTAAAAAATAATATTAAAAAATAATATTAAAATAATATTAAAAAATATTTTAAAATGGAAAATTAACCAAAAATGACCAAACACAGGCAGGATACAGCAAATGAGAGCACACACCAACAGAAGAGTCTTTTCTTTTTTAGAATATTTTTTAAGAATAATATTAAAAAATAATATTAAAAAATAATATTAAAAATAATATTAAAAAATAATATTAAAAATATTTTAAAATGGACAATTAACCAAAAAATGCCCCAAATGTGGACCAAACACAGGCAAGAGACAGCAAATGAAGCAAGCAGCACTCACAGCAGCAAGGAATGAATCCAATCCCAGTTCGTTGCTAGCAGGCAGCCATTGCCAAGCCAACCCAATGCAAACTCCCTCGCCCTCGCCTCTGCACCAAGCTACGGGCCGCGCGGAGCCGCTTTGAAAGGGCTCGCCGGCCAATCAAAAAGGGACAGCCACGGACCCATGGTGCACTGCTTGGGAGCGCCGGATTGGCTCCCATGCACCAGCACTCCAGCAGCCTCCACCCCATTAACGAAACGAGCGGAGGCTCGTAAATACTATGGGGGCTGCTGGTTCGATATTTATAAACCCTTCCGGGTTTGGAGATTTGTTTCAATATCGCTTCGGAAATGGTAAAATTAACGAATTATTAACGAATTAACGAATTAACGAACCAAATCGCACAGGCCTAATAATAATAATAATAATAATAATAATAATAATAATAATAATTGGCGCTGACAAAATTACCATCTGCCAGCTGCAGAAGGCCACCTTACTGGGATCTGCATGCATTATTTGCTGATACATCACACAGTCCTAGACACTTGGGAAGTGTCCGACATGTGATCCAATTCAACAGCCAGCAGAGTGTCTGCTGTGGACTCATCTTGTTGTGTTTCACATAATAATAATAATAATAATAATAATAATAATAATAATAATATATTTATACCCCGCCTCCATCTCCCTGAAGGGACCGGGGCAGTTTACATGGGGACAAACCCGAACAAACATGGTTAAAATATAACACACTAAAATGTGAAAACAACAGCATAAAACAGATAAACCAACAACATTATAACATAAGAGCAACCACCAAATCAGCAATCAATGAACCTGCAATAGTAAACAATTTCTGGGCATGGGTGGGCAGACTGGTGCAAAAAAAAAAAAAGCTTGGATAAATTATGCTTTGGGAGCATGACTCCCATAATCAAAAAGAATTCTAACTGCACAGGATGGGGTTTTCTTGGAGTTGTAGTAAGCAGTAACATCTCCATGCCCATTTTTGCCTGCCTTTTCTGTTCTTATTCCTAAAAAATACAATGCTTTCAGAAGACTGGACTACGCTGAAAGGAAGGGAATTCCAAAGTAGTGCTGTAGCCATCAATACCTCCATTGTCTATGTATTGGCATTCCTGACATGTTACAAATATGGAGAGCTTTAAAGAGAATATTCCTAGTTAGTTACTATTAAAGGTTGTGCTGCAGCCCATGGGTGAATACAATTTTAAGCTTGGCCTTGAAATTTTACTTACTGATAGAAATGTAAGAAAAATGTAGACTTGTTTAAAGGAGAGACTATAAAAGAATATCAATACCTACTTTTTAATTCTGAATAATGGAAAACACTGCTACTATTATGCAATTATTCTCACAATACTTATCCAAGTAAGGTTCTGTCAGAAGTGACAACTGTGAACATTTGTTGCCAATCTTACATTCTCTTTTCTCAACTTTTAAGAAGCTTGGGAATTGTTGCACAAGAGGAAATAAATGTTTGCTTTGCCTGCAGAGATGCCAACACATTTCCTGTATCAGCAAGGCATTGCCAGCTGGCAGATCAAATACAACTTGCAAAATCTGTCTATCTGTCCTTTCCTGGTAGCCCATGCTCCCCACCCATTCATCTGTTCCCAGGTAAAATGACTTCTTTCTTTGGCTACATTCTGCTCTAGTTTCTCTGTCCCCTCCCCAATAATGTAGACACTATTACTGCTAGGACAAGAGTGACAGATAAAGTTGCCAAGCATCAAAGCATTAGCTAAAGCTACAAAAAAGTTCTCTATTTCTTTGGCTCTCAACATGTGGAGACAAATTTGCAAGTGGCACTTCAGAAAGTGATAGTACTGTATGGGTCAGTGTAAAACCTAAAAAGAGAGGAGTGGGGAGGGATAGCCAAGGCATGCGTTTGGTCCTATTTGGTCCATTGGAGAAAGACAGGGAGTAAAGCATCGGCATCCGGACACGTTGTCCGGATGCCCGACCACTGTCTTCCAAAGCAGTTGCTCTACTCCAAACTCAAGAACGGAAAACAGAATGTTGGTGGGCAGGAAAATTTAAAGATGGGCTCAAAGCCAACCTTAAAAACTGGCATAGACACTGAGAACTGGGAAGGCCTGGCCCTTGAGCGCTCCAGCTGGAGGTCAGCTGTGACCAACAGTGCTGAGGCACAAATGGAGGGTGAAAGAGAGAAACATGCCAAGAGGAAGGTGCATCAAGCCAAACCTGGCCGGGACCGCCTTCCACCTGGAAACCAATGCCCTCACTGTGGGCGAAGATGCAGATCAAGAATAGGGCTCCAGTCACCTACGGACCCACCACCAGTACATTGATCCTGGAAGACTATCCTACTCGGACAACAAGGAATCACCTAAGTAAGTAAGTAAAGCATAGACAGCAGTGCTCATAATCCTTCTTGTCATACAAGTCCTGGTTGTGTAGAATTTGAGAAAAACTGGCAATGTAGGGCGATGTGCCATGTGTGCCATAGATAAAGCATGTGGAATGTGAGCTATACCTGTTGGGTACATTTTTCTGCTTACTTGGCTGTTGAAAAAATACTTTCATTTTCCCCAACTCTATGTTGTCATATTACTATGCCAACGTAGAGTTGGGGAAAATGAAAGTATTTTAATAAACAGTAAATTTCCAAGGAGTTCCTCTGAACCATGTCTTGTCTCATCTCTTATGTCATAAAGGTCCACCCTTGTGACATCAAAATAATATTCTCCCTTTCTCACAATTTTGGCCCTAATTCTGAGGAAATGAGATGCAACTGACTTGACAACTCTAAAAGAAGTTGCAAAGTGGAGGAAAATTGGCAATCTAAGCATAGAGGTCCAAATTCCACACAGCAGAGTTTCTTAAACTTTGATGGGTGCTCAAGGTGCTTTGTTTCTAAACTATCCAAATATTATATTTTAATTCCCAATCCTCATTAAAAATCTGTTTTCTTCCTTCAGTGTTCTCTTAGTCTTCTTTGACACGATGGGTTGCTAAGCAGAAACAATTTCTAAAAATTATGTTAAATTGTGCAACTATCACAAATTCCACTTCAAAAAGAAACAGAAGGTTGCAGGTCCTCCACCGCTGGTTTAGTCAGGCACAATTCCCACTGTGTTCATTGGACCTTGGTGCCTTGAAATCATTGTTGTTAAGTATCTTCAAGAACACTCTGCCTTATGGCAACCTTATCATGGAGTTATCTTGGAAATATATCTTTGGGAGGGGGCGTTGTATTCTTCTGAGAGAACAAGTAAATTGATATCAAATACACGTGGATTGTGGATATGAACCAGAAGGTGATCCTCATTGAACAAAGTGGGACTTATTTTCTGAGCAAGTATAATGTTGCTCAGAAATCAGGTGTTACTGAATTCTAGAATCTTGGCAATTGTAGTTTTATATTAATAAATCTTAGCTAGAGAATTCTAGTGTCTCACAAATCACTGTATAAATTCCTGAGTTTCATACAACGTGACTGTAGCATTTACAGTGGGATCAATATGCTACAAATTTGTAGTGTGAAAGACGCCTAGCTGCAACATAACCTGGATCCAGCTGGATATTTCTGCCCTTTTATGTTTGTATCAGCATGACTTTCTCTCTTTTTTGCCCATGTTATCCTGATAATCACAGCTTACAAGAAGTTTGTGTTGATTGCCAAAGATTAAAGACGTCTGACTGAAGTTCAGGCATTTCAAGATACAGGAGAGCACCATTAATGGAATGTGTTTCTGTCAGACCACCAAAGCTGTGCAACTTAATTCTCTATTTTTGTTTGTAGCAACAGGACAAAAAAAAGGGTATATGAATCAAAATTCAGCCTTAAACGTTCCCCCTTTATATTTTTATTTTTGAAAGTTCTCTTCCAATACCAGGAGGTTGGGGGGAAGAAACTTCATACTCTCCCAATGTTGAAAGCTTCCTTGCTGGGTGAGACCATCAGAAAAATCACAGCTTGAAGTTGAAACGTGCGCTATCACAAGCTCTGCACTTTGAAGCACACTGTAAGAAAAAGCGGTACTTTAGAAGCCTAGAAGGGTCTCTCTTTAAAAATAAAAAATAAAAAATAAAACTAAAACTATATTCTGTATCTTGCTTTTCTTTGCAAGTTCACAGGACCTGAATGAAAATGAGGAAAAGAGTTTGGAAAGAATTTAGGAAGAGTTCTCTATTATTATTATTATTACTATTACTATTGTTATTACAAAAATGTCCTTCCCCACAAATTTATTTTGGAGGCGGCAATTTAAAATATAAGAACCTACACAGAACTGCATTTCTGATTGAACCATAGCTCTATATAATGCATTGTTTTATTTAGTTCTCATTGCTAGTTTCTAGAACATAAGAAGTAGAAAGGGATGAATGATAATTTGATTTTGGTTTGGTGAATGTCTTATACAATTTCAAAAATTGTTTAAGTGTCTTTCAGATATTTTTTTACAAATAATGAACAGGGGAGAAAACAAGCCTAATAGATTTGGAGCCCATCTACACTGGTCACTTATTCCATGGTCAGTCCTGAGTAGAACTGCTCCGGGCTGGTCTCAGAAGCAGCCACGTACACCAACCTGTGGTGAAAGTGTGGCTGTGTCCAGCCAGTCCAAAATCATGTTGGCCCTGCTGCACCATTTCCGGGCCCTTCTACACGTGCCCTAAAATGAAGAAACCAGAATTAAAAAGGGGGGGGGCGCTAAATGATATTTCATGAAAATGCACACTGATTCAGATTAACAACTGAAAAACATATATTAAAAAGATGTGACTAAAACCTGATTTCAACCAAAAATGTGCATATTTGCATCACTATGCCTGCACCCAAGGAAAATTTGTGATTTTGTGTGTATACCCTGGTGTGGACTTCTCCAGCACTTGTTCACATTTTAAAATCCCCAAACAGCTGATCTAGGTTGTAAACAAATGGAGCCACGGACACACAGGTGGCCATGGAAGCACAAATGGAAAGCAATTACAATGAGAACACTCTGATAGCATTCCTTTGTTCTGATCCTTATGAAATTAAACAGAGGTTGAATTAAAGTAGGTAAGGAGAGATAATAAAAAATCAGCTTGTATGAACATTTAGATATATGAGCATGTATGAGGTCAAGCACATTTTGGTGAGCCAATTTGAAAAAAAGTAACCTTCCAGTGGATGTCCCCCATCCAAATCTGCTACAAACTAAGGAGTCAGGATTGCAAAGGACCATTTACCAGGACTGACAGGTCTGTGTTTGGACTTGCTGTCAGGTCCCATGATTTTTTGTCCCGCATTTTGATGCTGTCTGGAAGCACCCTTCTTCTCCCTGCTCATGCAGGCAGCCCTGTTGATGTGAGCAGGGGCACACACAACAGCCAAGCACGCAAGTCTTAGGATATCAGGTGACACAGGCCTGATCTACTCCCTTTTCCCTGCTGAGTACAGGGGGAAGGAAACTGTAGCAGAAGTCCATGTAAATGGAAGACTAGTATACAGTGGGTCTGGGTCTACTGTCCACAAAGCAGAGGCATACTCCAGAAGTTTGGCCAAACTCCCCTAAACTTCAATTAATATAGAGCTAAGCCAGGTTTGTCCACAATAAGGAACACAAGTGAAACAACATCACGGAAACAGTCAGCAGTAACTGCAAGGTGAGGGTGGGCTATTAAATCCATGTAGATAAGCACTTGCTCTGAGTGCTCTGTTTAACTCCCTGCATATTCAAATATGCTCGTCCTGCAGATGTGGATTTGCCAAGAGCACACCTTTTAAAAAAATCAGTCTGTTTCTCGTTAATAGCATTATGTAGTACAACATGATCATCTTCAGACTGAGGCTGGCTCTACACTGCCCTATATCCCAGGATCTGATCTCAGCTTATCGTCTTATCCCAGATTATCTGGCAGTGGAAACTCATATAATCCAATTCAAAGCAGATAATCTAGGATCAGATCCTGGGATATAGAGCTGTGTAGATTCAACCTATATCTGGCATTGCCTGGATATGAATGAGGCTTTAATTATATTTATTAGAAAGACTAGTTGTTAGATTTAGAATTTAGATTAAATCAGAGAGGTGAGGAAAAATATTCTCAATTAATTTTTTTCAATTACACTTCTTAGTCTGTAATTTTACATTGTTTTTGAAAATCTCGGACGTGCAACATACAATTGTCCATCGGAAGACCAGGACCTCTCAAGAAGCTTCCTTCTTGTGAGATTTGGGGGCTTACTGTCTGATCTAACTTTTGTGACTGGGGGCCTGGCCCAAAAGGGGGTAGGTTATTTCGTTTAAACTCCTGGAAAAGTTATCATGGTAGGAAAAAGGCATCTCCACCAAGGCTTTCTCACCAATCTTTGTTTCCATGATAAGCCGAAATTTTCAAAATCCAATTGTTACAGAGACAAAAAATGAGGTGAAATTTTCTGAACAGGGGCACAGACAGCAAAAGAAATGCTGCTGGGGTTCTCACCATAGGTTATTAGGCACTGTTTTTTAATGATCTTAAATTATTGTTTTATATGCTATTCATTTTATCTTGTATTGTATAGTGTGTTTATTTTATGCGTTGTTTTAGGCACATTGTGCCATATGTAAGCCACCCCGAGTCCCTTCAGGGAGATTGTTATTACAAAATAAAGTTGTTGTTGTTGTTGTTGTTGTTGTTGTTATCCCTTCCCTATGCTATTAAAAAACTTTAAAAATGGTTGGAGTTACATTAAAAAACTACATGTTCCATTTTACATACAAATTCTGCCTAAGAATAGACCTACAGAGCCTATCCAGTCCATAACTTGGGGACAGGAATGTAGCCGGGGGGGGGGGGCTTTGAGGGCTTCAGCCCCCCCCCCTGAAATTCTCAGGGTGGTCCATGAGAAGGCCTTACTGGTACATTATTTAAACTGTTATGTTTATTCATATCATGATCTGATCACCATGCTCAATATATCCCATATGCATTGGGGGTATTGGGGTAACGATACAAAAGGTTTGCTAGGGTAGACTCTCTTTCACTCAGACTCAGCCCCCCCCCGAAACAAAACTCATCCCCCCCCCAAATCAAAATCCTGGCTACGGGCCTGCTTGGGGACTACCTGTATAGGCAGGGCATGCTATCTGCAGCACTTGTACCAGCCGATTAGGGTATACTGTTCCTGAATGCAGAAGTTCTATTTAAAATATCACAGCTCATATATGTTGACAGACTTATCTTTCATAGATCTGTCTAATCTCCCCTTAAAGCTATCTAAGCCAGTGACCTTTACTACAAATGCAGGCATCAATCCATCTCAGTTCACTATGCACTGTATGGAGGTGTATGGACTTTCAATAGGATTATATTCCAAAGTGGGTCCAAAGCTCAAATGAAGCCACCATCTGTTTTGAGTTATCAAGGGAAAGTTAAAAAATGTACTGTAGGCTGATTGTCTGAGAGCAGCAAAAAGAAAGAAGCTTGCTGAAGCAGTGGCTGAAGGAAGAGAGAGAGAAAATGGGGCATTTTAAAAGCAGGAGCTGGGCTTCTTGCTTAGTGATTGGCCCTTCACCTGTCTGCCTTCCACGGGGAAGCACATTGCTGTATGTTCTGCAGGCCTGTTTTAATATAATTATGAAAGAAGGCATGATAGAATGAAAAAGATCCAAAGGAAGTCGTCCCTACAGAGTTTAGATGTGTATAGTTTTTTATATGCACACATATTATAGAATGAATGCAGAAAGATCAGGATAGAACATGGTTTGCCATTAAAATCCCATTGCCTCCAAAGCATGTACATGATTGCTGTCTAAATAATACAGGTTTAGAAGCCTGACAGATTTGGGAAGCTTGCAACCAACTGAAAAGGTGTTGACAGGGAGAGAAAAGAAATCAATGCCCAATGTCCATTTCAGAGAAAAACTCAAATGGCCAGTCTAATAATACCTTTTCTAGGACTAATCAAATTTGCTAATGTCATGTTCACTGCATATCCCTCAGTTTAAGCCTCAACTGTTTTATACAAAACAAGGGAGTCTATAGTGGTTAAGATAAGATAGATATTAATTAGTGTTTTCGGAAGTGGTTCTGTTGTTCCTTTCTCCTCATATGGCTTTCTATGTAATAATATTGATCACATTGCAAAACCTGGATAATTTGGCACTCCAAAGCTGAATTAGTTAGGAGTAAGTGCCATTTCATTCAGTGCAATTCATGACTGAATAAATATATTAGAGGGTTATACTATTCCAAGTCTCTCTTGTTCTCTGAACCTGCTTGGTACAAGTTATAGGTACAAGTATTTCATTCTATAATCAATTTTATTATCAATCACATTGAAATAGCTTTAAGGGTGCTGATCAAAAATCATTTAGTTACTTATATGTGTGTATGTGTAAAATTGAATTGATACAATTCTTCTTGTTGGTATTGCATGCTGTCAGATCATTTCCAATTCATGGCAACCTGAAGGTGAACCTATCAGGGGCTTTCTTGGCAAGTTTGTTCAGAGGGCTTTTTCCTTTGCCTTCAACTGAGGCTGAGAGTGTGTGACTAGCCCAAGCTAACTCAGTGGGTCTCTATGGGTGTGTGGGAAAGTAGATGCTGATCTCCAGAACCTTTGGGCCTCTTCAGGTATGCCACCGGAATCTCAGCGGATTGTGGCAATTCTGTCAGTACACGTCCAGGGGTGTGGGAACCTGTTGCTACATGCCC
This sequence comes from Anolis sagrei ordinatus, assembly GCF_025583915.1. Classification (NCBI taxonomy): domain Eukaryota; kingdom Metazoa; phylum Chordata; class Lepidosauria; order Squamata; family Anolidae; genus Anolis; species Anolis sagrei. Next base: position 159,467,824 of record NW_026847438.1, on the reverse strand, counting down.
CACACTGTCTTAGCTTCCCCCCTACCTTATCACATGGAGGGAAGCATCCGATTGCCGGCTTGCCCTGTTTGAGGGCAATGCAATCACGAAAAACCTCCCATGTTGCTGTTGCTGGCCTTCCCCCCCCCCCCCCAAAGCTGGTGCAGAACTGGAGTTGCCACCAAAAATTGCCCCATGTGAAAAGGTTCTTAGTATAATCCTCAAACCCACCACACTTTGTTTTCTCTCAAAATCCATTTTCTAATCATATATTTTGCTCCCTCACTTAACTGAAAGAGCCATATTAAAGAAGGTTATAAAAAATTAACACACTAGAAAATGCACAAACTTGGTTAGCCTATCTTGGGGTGGGAATCATGTGGCCCCTCAGACATTACTGAATTTATCATGTCAGGAGCAACCAGGCAATTGCATTACAATGGAGGACCTCCTTGCGGCAACACCAGAGGCACTCCAAGTGGCCAGCTACTTGTCGGACATTTAATAGAATGCCAAGTTTGCAAATGTTGTACTTTTTTAAAAAAAATATGATACAACTGTTTGGTTCACTCCTGACACTATAAATATGACTCTGGTCTACTCCAAAACAGTTTAGGACCAAAAGTAAGATCAAGCATGTTGGATCTCAGCACAAAGTATCAAGGAACTGTTAATCTTGCGAGACTTCAACTGAGATCTATCAGCACACATAGCAGACAATCAATTTTTACTCATTTTCGGCATGATCATGTTACACAACAGTAGGCTCCCTTTTGTTCCTAAGCACTGTATGCTTGATTGAGATGCTATTTATCAATGTATTAATTTTGATTGCGATATTGTATTGAATTTAATGCACACCTCAATTTTGAAAGTGCATGTTACAAAAAAAGGATTTGCCCTCAGATGTAATGGGCCCAACAGTGCAGGCATAGCACATGAGGGAGGGAGACAGCATGAATGAGTTCCTTTGGAAAGCTACGTGCCTTCATCAGGCTGAGGCCAACAAACTCTACAGCCTTGCACAATTCCCAACTAGTCTCATTTATGAGGCCTTCAAAACTTGTGGAAGAGACCAGCTGAGAACTGCATGGGGCTGAGTCTTGGGGTGGGATCAAGGGTTGGTATGAGAGACCCTGAGGGTCACCCAGGAGGAAAGATCCATAGCTCAACAGCTGGAACAACTGGGTCACTTTCTGTTCCTCCTCTGGATGCCATGGGATCACAGATTAGGATATTGGTGCAGTTGCTCTAATATAGAGAGGTGTGATAGCAAGTATGTTCAATGTTCATCCTGGTATCAGTGACTGTATGATTGCCATGGGATAGTGACTTTGTGTGATAAAATTCTAAGTGAAGATATTAACGTTATTTAAACTAAGGGCAAAGGTCCTGCATCAAAAGCATAGTTGAAACATCATGACTATGCTCCATCTCACAGTTTGACCCCCAAAATCCATCTTAAAATCCATGTGGCAGCACAGAAGCATGAAGAAAACCATGCATACATCCTTCTTCTGCAGCAGTGCAATCAGGGGTGGCGCAACCCATTATGCAAAGTAAGCATTTGCAGTATAGTTGATTTTGCCCAGGGGCGCTCTTGAGGTGCTCTTAGGGGAAAATAGATCTTGACATATGTGAGTTGTAATTACTGGGGTGTATAGTTCACCTACAATCAAAGAGCATTCTGAACTCCACCAATGATGGAATTGAACCAAATATGGCACACAGAACTCCCACGACAAACAGAAAATATATATCAATGATTGGTTGGGGGGGGGGGGTTGCCAAAATACTGTTTGCTTACTGTTGAAAATTACCTAGGGCTGCCTCTGAGTGCAATGAACAGAAGTGATGAACTTGTGTGGGGCCTGTAGCAACTCCTTGTTGCACTTTTACTCACTGGCATCTCCCTGGGAGCTCATCACCACGACAGAATTCAATCCCTTGGTACAGTCGCCTGGATTTCAAGGTGAGGTTTGAGACAATGGCATGACAATGGTTCCATGATTGCAAATACGAATACCAATAGTTATGAGGTTGTAAGCATAGTGTATAAATGATAATTGCCTAACAGGATGCCAGCCATGTATTATAAGCATTCATTTGAGGGCCCACAATATATACAAACTTACATTCTACATGGGAATATCAATAAAAAGTTATTGTTAGGATTAAAATGAGGAGTAATCTTTGAAAATCTTTGGAAAAAAAGCTATTGTACTCTTCTATTTTGTCTCCACAGGGAAGGAAAGCTGGAAAATAAATTAAATGTTTGTTTGTTTTTTTGCCAAGAATAAAATATTGGTCTTGAACATTGTAAATTATTATATTGTAAATGAAGTGCAGCATTTAGGAAATTTCTGTGCAAATGTGTCATTGTGGTACATAAAGGGGGACTTGTGTGTAGCCTTCTTGTTGGAAGTTCTAGTAATGATCTCAGGATTTTATTTGTGTAAATGAAATTTCAGGTAAGTTGGCACTTGCCGCAACGGTGAATTCCATTACTCCCATTACTAACAACAATGTGGTAAGAAATTCATTAGTGCAGGTCAGCAGTGGGTTCGTAAAATGTAAACATCAGAATCCTCACAGCTCCAGTCCCCCCTCCCTCCTATTTTTCTTTGAAGTTGCCCGACAGATGGAAAGTGCTATTGGAAGAAAGCCAGCACCGATTGTCATGAAAATAAATCAGCCCCAACAAGTTTGTTTCGGCAAGTTAATTGTGTTTGAGTTACAATTAATAATTACACAGACACACCTTTTTAGAGTCAGTGTCTGGGCTGGTTCCTATAGGGATAATTTTGCTCTTCATCAGATTGCAGTTAAAACAAAGGATGGGGGAGGCGATAACAAAGGAAAGTGAATTTAAGGGCCCTTCTACACAGCCATATAAATCAGAATATCAAGGCAGATAATCCACAATATCTGCTTTGAACTGGGTTATCTGAATCCACACAGCTATATACTCCAGTTCAATGTGGATTTTATATAGATGTGTGGAAGGGGCCTAAGAGAGATCTGTTCATAATGCAAACTCCCCATAGGAAATGCTGCACCTCTCTGCGAGTTCACCAGAGTCTGCATTGCTGTGGTCGTTTTCATAAACGGTTTCCCTTTTTGTTAGACCAATTACAAGAGACAGTATGTGTAACCTGTCTCCTTCATGCCATGAAAATAGTGTGATTTCTTACCCTTCAGTACATGCAGAGGTTCCACACATCCAAAACCTGATTAACCATTGATGGCATGTCCAGCTAATTCATTAATGCCATTCATTTGTATTCCAGTAGCTTCCTCAAATGTCTATCAAATGTCTAGCCTGTCAAAAAGCATTGTGAGGAGAGAATGCCAATGTCAGGCATTACAAATTGGTTTTACCACACATGTGTGTTTTCTTTCTTTTTGTTCCAAAGATGCCTAGTATGAATAAATATCCAGCATACAGAATTTTAAATACACACACATAGACTTATGACTATGTCTATTCCATATATTTAATGTACTGTACATTTCAAAACGTACATCTCAAAAATAAATAGATAATACTTTGGTCATCTTGGGACTGGTTCCCTAGACCAATGCTCCTTAAACATTTCCCACTTGGAATCCATTACCACCCGAGAAATGTTTACGTAACCCCAGGTATATAAATAGGTACATAAAATTGGAATAAAAATCAAATATTAATGATAATAAATCAGCATTCACAAAACTTGTGAAACAGGCTGATTTCTGTTTTTTTTTTTTTGTGGAGTACAGCTGAAGCATCTTTTGTAGTGTATTGTCGAATACTTTCATGGCTGGAATCACTGGGTTGTTGTAGGTTTTTTTGGGCTATATGGCCATGGTCTAGAGGCATTCTCTCCTGACGTTTCGCCTCAGAGGATGCTTGCCATAGATGCAGGCGAAACGTCAGGAGAGAATGGCTCTAGACCATGGCCATATAGCCCGAAAAACCTACAACAGCCCATCTTTTGTAGGGTCTATGGTAAACACTGCACATTGTTGCTAACAGATTTGTGTAAATGGGTGGCATTCAGAAACCTTTTATTGTTGCCTGATTTTTATGACCCCAACATTAAGTTAAGGAGACCTATTTGGGATCAGGGCCCATAGTTTAAGAAGCAGTGCTCTACTCCAGCCTACTTTGTTCATTTCATTTCACTGTCCCTCAGAACCCTTCCACACATCTCAGCGTATCGAGGCAGATAGTCCACAATATCTGCTTTGAACTGGATTATCTGAGTCCACAGTGTCATATAATCCGGTTCAATGTGGATTTTGTACAGTTTTGTGGAAGAGACCTAAGTTATCTGGAGAGATAGTGGGATACAAATATCATCTACACAGATAAATTCATCTCAGTCCATGCTCCCACAGCTCTGAGTTCATTCCTTGCCATATGGGAGATAAAAGGAGTGGACAAGAGCTGCAGGCTATCAGCATGCTTGGACCAACTGTTACAAGTCAATTCCATGACTTCCCATTCAAAGATCCCCATGAGTAGGCAGAACACTCTTTAGTGGTAGAACAAAGAGGAGAGAGACAGAGGGGTCATTCTGTTAGTTGGGACAATTGTGTTTTAGATTTCTTCCATAGTCATTCTGGGAATTTCATTCAGGAGAGAAAATAAAGATATAGCTGTTGTGCTAATTAATTGCCAGGTTTCAGTTTGGGACAAAACTATTGCTTTCAAATGCAGGCAGGGAGGAAACATTTCCTAGAAAATCTGTTAGGGATATGACCTTAGCACATTTACTTGTGTGTAAGGCCCAGCATGATATAGTAGTTTGAGTAATGGACTCTGACTCTGGAAACCCAGCATGAAAATTCTTGGGCAAGTTAACTACTGAGCCTTTGGAAACATACTGCCTCCTTTTCAATGTAGATTCTTTTGGGTTCCAGATCTGCCTCTTCCCTTTCACTGCCTCTAACCAGAGGCTTCTAAAATTAACTTCATTTCTCTTTCATGTGTGTGCTGCTTAGCCATGCTGTCTTCTTCAAACATTCAAGCTCCTGTTCTACACTATTTATTTACACTGTATTGTTTTGAAAGATCGTTCAGATTTTCCTTTGCCACTGGAGTTCATGTATGCAATTGTATGTGACATTTCATGATCCCTTAATGTCTTGTTCTCCAAAGGTTTCTTGTTCTCTTAGTGCCTATAGATGTCATTTACACTGTATTGTCTTGAATTGTTGATGAGTTGGCTCCGTTGCTTTCTTTTCAGATGGGAATATGCTTGAGAAGGGTGGGGAGAGAAATTTACATGGATGTATAGGTGCTGTTTGAAACAAATAACCTTGCAGTTTTGCGGGGGTGGATTGATGTGCTTAGCTTAGTGTGTCAGAAGCTTTGAAGAGAAAGTGTAAACATTGTTGTGTTAACAGGACTGGGGATTGACTCTAAAGATGTTCTTCTGCCAAGGTCAAGAGTCTCAAATTAAACATCTAAAGCAATTTTATCTTAGCCTTCCATCATGCAAAGATGTTTGTTGGATGAGATGAGACACATAGGCTGTTTACTGGAGGCAGAACGGAGAAATTAAAGGTGTGGGAATTAAGAGACAGGAAAGTGGGTGTGATTATTACGTATAGTTGGTCCAAAATAGTTCCTTGCTTGAGGCAATCAACACGATGGTGCATTGGTGGTCTCCTTCATTCCATGTACAGAAGATGACTGGACAGTTAGTGGGATAGATCCATCTCCACATCTGAAGGGGAAAAAAACTATTTTAGGGAGTGGGGAACAACTTGTACTAAATACAGTTCTGACTTCCAAGAAAAAGGAATAATTTTGGAACTGAAAAGGACGCAGGGAATTGAGGCAGCTGTTACATCTCAGTGTTTTTTTAGAGCAGATGTTCCAACTAGGGTTGTGCATTCTGAGAGAATTACTATCAATCTCTTCTCGCTTCATCCAGAAGCCCCCCATATCTATTTCCCAGTGCCTCCCGAAAACGGGCGCACTGCTGAATGGGAGTTTTTGTTCAGCATCTGAAATAAATGGCTCTGTTCAGTCCATTGGCAGCAATTGGGAACATAAGAGGTTCCCTTTTCCCCTGGTAGCCTTTCCTTTCTTCCCTTCAAGGGAGCCTGGGTGTCAGCAACAGGGTAGAAAAATCTCCCTTCCTGGGGCCCTCTCATTTTTTTTGTCAGCAACAAGGTTAAGACAGCACCCTCCTCCATCCCATTGGGGGGGGGACACTTCCCGCAGGCTCCCCTTCCATATCCTTCATTAAGACCTGGGTTTAAAAAAAGCTTCAGAGTTACCACTCTTAAGTTTCTGTCTCCTTTCCCTTTTATTTGTAGAGGAGAAGACTGGGTTTACTGCTTCTTAAAGCTGTTCTACTCTAGAGGAGAGGCAGGCACCTGTGCTTTCTTCTCTCTCAGCACAAGCAGCTTTAAGGCATTTGAAGGAGACCCAGGGAAGAATTCCTCTTGTTCAGATGGAATCTCCTCTCTTGTAGTTTGAAGCCATTCTTCCGCGTCCTAGTCTCCAGGGAAGCAGAAAACAAGCTTGCTCCCTCCTCCCTGTGGCTTCCTCTCACATATTTATACATGGCTATCATATCTCCTGTCAGCCTTCTCTTTTTCAGGCTAAACATGCCCAGCTCCTTAAGCCGCTCCTCATAGGGCTTGTTCTCCAGACACGTGATCCTCTGGACACATTCCAGCTGGGTTCATCAATATCTCTCTTGAATTGTTGTGCCCAGAACTGGACACAATATTCCAGGTGTGGTCTAACCAAAGCGGAATAGAGGGGTAGCATTACTTCCCTGGACCTAGACACTATGCTCCTATTGATGCAGGCCAAAATCCCATTGGCTTTTTTTGCTGCCACATCACATTGTTGGCTCATGTTTAACTTGTTGTCCACGAGGACTCCAAGATCTTTTTCACATGTACTACTCTCAAGCCAGGCGTCCCCCATTCTGTAACTTTGCATTTCATTTTTTCTGCCTAAGTGGAGTATCTTGCATTTGTCCCTGTTGAACTTCATTTTGTTAGTTTTGCCCTCCTCCAATCTGCTGGAACTTCTCCCGTTCTCCAAGAACTCTCAAAGATGATTGCCAATGGTTCCGAAATGACTTCCGCTAGTTCCTTCAATACTCTTGGGTGTAGTTGATCTGGCCCTGGGGACTTGAACTCATTTAGAGCAGCCAGGTATTCCTGGAGAACTTGTTTCCCAATTTGGGGTTGGATGTCCTCTAATCTCTCATCCACTCCATCTTGCTGAGGTTGAAGATGACTTTCTTTTTGTGAGAAGACCGAGGCAAAGAAGGTATTAAGTAGTTCTGCCTTTTCCCTATCCCCTGTCAGCATTGCCCCATCTTCTCCTCGAAGAGGCCCTATCGCCTCCTTGTTTTTCCTTTTTCTACTGACATACGAAAAGAAGCCCTTTTTATTGTTTTTAATGTCCCTGGCAAGCCTGAGCTCATTTTGTGGACCTTGCGGACCTTTTTCCTACAGGTGTTGGCTATTTGTTTGAATTCTTCTTTGGTGATTTCTCCCTTTTTCCACTTCTTGTGCATGTCTCTTTTGTGTCTTAGCACAGTTAGAAGTTCTTTGGACATCCATTCTGGCTTCTTTGCACTTGTCCTATTTTTTCTCTTTGTTGGCATGGTTTGCAATTGTGCCTTGAGTATTTCACTCTTGAGAAATTCCCATCCATCCGTAACTCCCTTGTCTTTTAGTATCTGTGTCCACGGAATGCTGCTCAGTGTTTCCTTCATTTTTTGGAAATCAGCTCTCCTAAAGTCCAAAATGCGGGTTTGACTTGTCTTAGTTTTGGCCTTCCTTTGTTCCTCAAATTGCAGGAGCACATGGTCACTTGCCCCTAATGATCCGACCACTTCAACCGCATCAATCAGGTCCTCCACATTCGTTAGGATGCGAACAGAGAGGATAGGATAAACTTAAGAAACAAACAACAAACAAAATGAGCCATTCAGGATAATTAACAATAATGTAATGAAGTGTCAGTTGCCCAAGACTAGAAGTGAAAAGGAGGAGGTCATTTAAGTGTATGCTAAACATTGAATAAGCATAAGGTAGCTATTTCCTTCTCATTTTCTAACTGTACATTATCAGTTTTAAACTGCATGTTTTCCCCAATTGCAGCATATGTGTTTAGCCGCACACATTGACTTCAGCATTTGACTTCTGGGGCAGTTACCTTATTTGCCTAATGGAACGGCTGGCCATGACTACTAAGATTGTAATTTAAAAGAATACTCTCCATATAGATAAAGCTATCTTCCTAAGCAATCAATACAACTAACTTGGTCTAGCAGATTCCATTGAAGCCCTGTGAGATCTTTAACTCCTCTTTTGTTCTTCCCATTGATGTTTTGCCACAGAATTATTATGGCTCATTTCAGTTTTATGGGCCCAGCTAGATATAGCATTAGCCTTGTTTTACTGTTTAGATTTTTCCTTAGTAATATCAATCTTGCATTTATTGGGTTTTCTGCCCCAGACTCCAATTAGGACTGTAACTAACTAGATTTAATGTGCTTCCAGATACACCTTTGTCTTCCATTACCATCTTCATCTTTTTTTAAAACAAGTTTGAAATTTACACACATTGTTTCTTGCATACAGGTCCTTTTTAAGAACCTGAGAGGCCTCGGGACTAAATATTCCTGTGAATCACTCCTCTTCCTTCTCACTGCTGTATTCAGCCAGAAAAAAAAAACAGAATGTAAACCCTGAGTCACCTGAGGACTGAAAAGGGGGGGTATACAAATATAGTAAATAAATAAATATGTACATTGTCCTTTCAAAATCTATCTGTATTTGACATCAGACATATTCCTTTAGGACCACGTGTCTCTAAAAACACACACACACCAAAATGCTATTTTGTTGGATTCATTTGAAAATATACAATGTTCCTTCTGATAATTTACACATGGGCTCCCCTTTTCATATTCACAAACTAATATGAGCATCAGTAAAGTTATAGAAAAAGTTTGCACATGATAACAAATCATATCAAGAGCATTGTCAATAGCAGTTTGGCTACTTTTCTTGTCATCAGGTTCTGATAGAAGTTTATTACAAGTTGAGTCTCTCTTATCCAAAGCACTTGGGACAAAAGCAACTTTAAGTAATGACATAACGTTGTGATAACATTTGGAAACATTTCAACTAGTTCCTTCATATAAATTACCTTTTAAAAAATGGTATGCCGAAGTCTCACATCTATCACATTGCTCTGTGGAATCTAAGAAGAAAATGAGATATTTTTGTCCTGAGGAAAGAAAAAAATGAAAATTCTCTTGATTTGCCACTCTCAAAAACTTCCATATTCTTTTCCATCATTTTGTAAAGTATGGTTGGCTCTTTTCTGGCAACCAAATGCATTTATAGCTTCTGTAAAACCACAGGAGCATTCCTCTTAGGATCTCATCAGACAGAGGTCCATAGGCTGGGGGACAGTGGGGGAATCCATGCGGTAGCAGGTTGATCCATGCAACAGTGGATAAAACCATGGGGAAGTGCATGGCTTCGTCCCCTTACCTTTACACAATGTTTTCCGGCTGCCTCGGCTTCCTCCTGCATTGCCCCTGGCTTAATGAATGAGAACATGGGTAGTCACCTGTGTTCTCAGGGCTTTATCTGACCATATTACCAAGATGGAGCTGGAACAGAGCCCCACTGGAAGTAGACCTTCGTCATATGATGGGCTCAGTCAGTCTTCATCCTGGCTGTGTCTCGAGAGCATTCTAGGATGGGGGAAAAGCCCAGTGTGATGAAATCCTAAGTCTAGTTGAAGTTTATCTGATATCAAATAATATTACCATCCTTAAATAGGCGAAGTATCTTATCAAACCATACCGTCCTAGTGTTTGCTCCTCACTTCCAGTTGTATGTGACAACTTAGCGGATTTCTGATGGGAAATGCTGACAACAATGTGAAAATGCCTATCTGTCAGTGATGCGAGGTGGATCTACTCTGTAGAATTAATGCAGTTTTGACCCATATCAACTGCCATGGCTCAATACAATGGAATCATGGGAGCTGTAGTTTTATAAGATATTTTGTTTTCTCCAACAAAGAGTGCAAGTTCCTCACCAAACTACAGACCCAAGATTCCAAAGCATTGAGCCATAGCAATTAAAGTGATGTCAGATTGCATTAATTCTATAGTATTAACATACCTGTGGTGTGGCTCCCTTCATGTGTAAGGTCCAGGCATTTCCTCTCTTCACCAGAGCTAACTGTATGAATAGGCAGAGTAGGGCAGCTGCCTCAAGTAACAGATTCTAAGTTTCACAAAAGGACAGCAAGTTACTAGTTACTTGAATTATCCCTATGCTACTGAGTATACTCCCTAATTACTTTGCTGTCAAAGGATGTGGGAAAGGCTTGTATATGATTTTCTGCCTCAGATACTCAAAAGATCTGTCTGACTTTGGGTATTATGCATCTTTATTTGAGTGGGGGGATATTCTGCCCTATATAGGAAATCCTCTTGAACTGACCCTACACCCCACAATAATAGATTGGATTACTGTAATGCACTCTACATGGGGCTGCCCTTGAAAATGACCCTGAAATTTCAGCTAGTCCAGCGGGCGGCAGCCAGGATGTTAACTGGTGCTCCTTACAGAGAGAGGTCAACCCTCCTGTTCAAGGAGCTCCATTGGCTGCCATTCATTTTCCAGTCCCAATTTAAGGTACAGGTGCTTACCTACAAAGCCCTAAACGGTTTGGGACCTGCCTACCTGCGTGACTGCATCTCCGTTTACGAACCCGCACGCTCCCTCCGGTCATCTGGTGAGGCCCTGCTCTCGATCCCATCTGCGTCGCAGGCGCGTTTGGTGGGGACAAGGGACAGGGCCTTCTCTGTGGTAGCCCCCCGACTCTGGAACTCACTCCCCAAGGACATTAGACAAGCCCCAACGTTGGCTGTCTTTAGGAAGCGCCTGAAGACCTGGCTGTTCCAGTGTGCCTTTCCAGAATAGGAAACTCCTGGTTTCAAGTCCCAAGCATCTTGCTAGAGATTTAGGATTATCTGCACATTGTACCTACCCAAATACCCAAATACAGCACTTTTTAACTTTGTCCATTACATTGGCCTGGTCCTTGGTTTTAAATTGTGTCACGGTGTCACAATTTATTGTTTTATTGTTTTGCTTGATGCTTTATTATTTGCTTATGAGTTTATTGTATATTGCATGTTGTTGTTGTCGGCGGCCTTGGCCTTTGTAAGCCGCATTGAGTCCTATGGGAGATTTTGCGGGATATAAATAAAGCTAATAATAATAATATCCTCGAAGATCCATAGTCAGATGTTGACATATACAGAGCCATATCCCCCAATTGACATGAGAAACCCTGCATTCATTGAAGGAACTCTCTTCACACAAGGCTGGTCTCACACCAGCTGTAGACACTTACTAAAAAAGTGGGACGTAGATCCAGTCACTATGCTCTTCATGATTTTGATACTTAACTGTTGGAGACCTAAAACTGTCATAAAGTTATTTGTTATCTGATGAAGAAATAAAAATTCCTTTCTGTTTTCCTCTCTCTGCCATGACAGTTTAATGTTTATGGAGGCTCAAGGCATCAGCATGGAATATACTATTACAAAAGTGAAGAGTACAAACAGGAGGGTAAACTACCCAATTAGTGGGCCCATCTCAATGCTTACAACAAATTGCAATGTGTGTAACACATCTGTTTCCTTAACAAGTGTGGCATTTCATTAGGTCTAGTCTTGGGAACAAAATATTTCCCACTCTCTTAACACCTCTGAGTTTACTGTGCATTCTTCCAAGGCAGTAACTTGCCCAAATAACCTGCAGTGACAGGGAACACACACTTTGGCCGTAATGGATTTGGTGCATGAAAATTGGCTCAGTGAAGCTCTTTCCCCCTCCTTCCTTTCCCTTCTTCCCTCCCAGCTTGTTCTTTCTGAAGCTGAGAAGCACTCCAGTAAGGACTTAACTGCATCCCAGTAGTAATGTGGACTGCTGATAAATACAAGCAGGTTAACAGCGAACATCAAAGGTTTAACCAGATTAAAGTCAAATGCAAAGGAGATTTTCAAGAGCTTGTGTAAACAAAACAAAAAAAGGTTGAGATCCTCAATTATTTTTCAAAGCCCTTTTAATGCAAGTCTCAATAGGCTTAAACGAACACAGGAATAAACATGTCCTTGCACTGTGCTAACCACAACCATACTGATTTGCTTACTGCAACTCAGTCAAGGATGAGATGTAAAGGAGGGGAGATAAGGGAATCTGCCTGTCTTATAGGATGAAATGGTTATGAAATGATGACTGTCTATTGAGGGAAGATAGCTGATGAAGACCAGAGAGGATGGCTGTCGGGTGATCAATGGCGGGCTGTCTCCCAAGAGTCCAACTTATAATTAATCTGTAAAAATGGATTAATTAAGAGGACATCCTTGGGAACATTTGAAATGAATCCTTTGATTTAACAGATCGATTATGAATCAATCATATTGCTGAGAAAGAAAACTAATACACTTTGGCATTCGTTCCATGTTAAACTATAACACAACCTTGCCACTGTTGGTGTTTATTTTTTTTCTTGATGCAAAATGTAAGGATTTTTCTCTTCTGTGGGGATACACACACACACACACATATATGTATAGGAAAGTAATACTTTATATCAAGCTGGATAGTATTGTTACAGATGGCCAGAGGCCTGGGTTCATTGGCCTAAGTTTGTCCAAGGTTGACAGCACACCTACTTAAAAGTCCTATTTCAGGCAATCATCTTTATTCTTTCTGTCAGGACTGGACCGCAGGTAGCTAGTAATGCATATTCAATCTCTAAAGCTAGAGCTGATCCATGTACAGTTTAAAGTGAAAACAATGCCAGTCCAACTCCCTGTCGTGCAGGGAAATACAATCAAAGCATCCCCAACAGATGGATATCCAGCTTCTGCTTTAAAAAAGCCGGGGAAGGAGATTCCACCACACTCATAGGCAGCATATTCCATGGCTGACCAGCTTTTACCATCAAGAGGTTCTCCCAAATAGAGCAGTGGTTCTCAACCTGGGGTCCCCAGATGTTTTTGGGCTTCAACTCCCAGAAATCCTAACAGCTGGTAAACTGGCTGGGATTTCTGGGAGTTGTAGGCCAAAAACATCTGGGGACCCCAGGTTGAGAACCACTGAAATAGAGGATAAATTATCTCTCTCTTTTTTTGGTGATGCTCTCATGGCTAGGGACTGATGGATCTGGAATCTATGATCTAAAAAGCAATTTTTCTAAGTCTGGTTAAAACATATGGATGTTTTAACCAACATATGGATTCCCTTGTGCTAATGCTGCCTTGTAAGGTAGAAACAGCACCCAGTTGCCTTTTATTCCATTGTTGCCACAGGGAAGTAGTAAAATATTGACTGTTAATGTGAAGTTGAATGAGGCATATTCTTATCTTGGCATGTGTGGATTTACCCGCCAAAGTCCCATTAACAGTAAAAGAATTGTTTTAGGTTTTCTTGCTCAGAAACAGATGTGGAGTGGAGAGCTCCTATGTCACTGTCAAATCATTTGCCACACATGTGAAGGAATGCTTCTTTCTAAGGGAAGAAAAAAATAATTCTAATATTGGCCCACCTGGAGGGAGAATGACATCCCCTCCTACTGCTCCTTTAACAGCCATTTAAATTCCATTCAATATAATAATGAGAAATGAGCTAAAACTATAAACAAGGCCAGTAAATGTGACAGTAATTGGTTTTCTATTAAAAGCATGTTCATTGGCCTTTTTAAATGTAAAACCACAGCCATAAACTCACAAGGTGGTCTTAGGAACACTGCTGGTTTCTCAGCTTCTCCTTCACGCCTCCTTATTCCTGCTGTATAAGGTTGGGTATCTCTTATTAAAATGCTTGGAAACAAGTGTTTTGAATTTTGGATCCCTCCCCAATTTTCAAATATTCTATCTATTGATCTATCCACCCATTCATTCATCTATCTATATTGTGGGGGGAAACATACATTGTCCAAATAAATATGCACAAGATTTCAATCTGATGGTAATTAAGGTACTCTTTTAAAACACTTCTTTCAGTGGGAGATGCATCATCTGAAGGAGCAATAGCAATCTGGCCACTCATTGATCCACATCACTGAACCAAAACGACCCGAGGAATCTTAAATATACCTTCTCAAGTGCCCCCCTTCTCCCATTTCCACCCACATCAGGAGCTCAGACATGATTTCTCCCCATCTCCCCCATCCCCGTTTCTCTACACTTCTACATTTTAGCAATGTAAGGCAAAGGATGACAACTGGAAATAATTGTATGTCATGTGAAGGGCTCTGTCTTAGGGCCCTTCCACACAGCCATATAACCCAGAATATCAAGCCAGATAATACACAATATCTGCATTGAACTGGGTTATCTGAGTCCACGCTGCCATATAACCACAGCTAAAATTTAAATGAATGAAAGTTTAATAGATAATTCTGTGTCATAATTAGGGATGTAAAAATAGTCATTATTTTATTCTTCTCCAGAAAACAATGGGTTAACATTTATGATGACCTTTTGTACTTTGAACAAAACAGCTAGAAGTTTAAATCAAAAGAGATTATTCTTAAAGAGGCAAAAATCTTAATTGCTTTGCTTATATGCAGTTTAAGGATAGATTTAATCAAGATAAGAGAGATCTCGCATCAGAGCTTGAAGAAAATGAGTTTTATTTAGAGTCATGCAAGGATGATAAACACCCAGTTTTAAAAAAGCGTAAACATGCCTTTTGAAACTGGAGACAAAACATGAACGTGTAAAAGTACATGATGAGGTGGATCTAATTTTTTTGCCATAATATTCTAATGAATGTATGGGAACATATGATCCAAAGAGAAATTTATTTTGAGGAATAATTTACATGTGTAACAGGATGTGTGGATGCTATATATATGCTGTTGAAAATGTCTAAGAATATTTCAAATCAATCTTGGGCATATCAAGATAAGGAGGATCCTTTTTCATATGTTGTGTACTTGTAAGAAGGCAAAAAGTTAGTGGTCTAAGTTTATCTATCTATCTATATATAGAGAGGGGGAGAGAAAGAGAGACATAGAGAGAGAGAGAGAGAGAGAGAGAGAGAGAGAGAGAGATGGATTTAAATGTCACCGTAAATGTTTTTGCTGGACATTATGGATAAATTACTAATTGCGATGACTAATGAAAAAGTTGCACACACTTAGTGTTCAGTGTATTAGTTTAATATTAGTTTCAGTGTTTTTCCCCCATTTTTTTTCTTTTTTTCTGAATGCATATTACTTTCACTGTAAATTTTTATACCTTGATTTTAAAAAAAGAGGTCAACGTGAACATTTGAACCCCCCCCCCCCTCCGATGTAAAGACATTTTAATACAAATTTGTGAAGGTTTTCTCAATTTAAAATTGCAATAAAAAAAACACACACAGAGACGAACCAAAACAAAGTTTTTGTATTTGACCTAATATATTTATTACTTGAGAAAGTTCCTCAAATGAAAATAAGAAAACCTCATAAATACCTTTCATAATATCACCCAGTAGGGAAAAAAGGTGATTGTTTCCATTTTTGCATGCAAAATAAATCAAGATGTACATTCTCCAGTCAAGACATTGGCATTAAACAAGGACCCCCCTGTCGCACACGATGCTGTGGATTTGTGATTTCACATTCTCTGAAGAGCAGATGAGAGAGCAAGGCAATGTTGGAGTAACCGAAGCAGGAGTAGAAAGACACAGTAGCCTGTCACAACTGTTCCCAAAATGCTTTTGCTCTGCAAAAAGAAGCATGACAGAACAGATGAGAGAACCCACTGGGTCCTGGCATGTGTTTGTGCCTTCTCAAACTTTTCTCCTGACATTTGCTAGGCAAAGAAGCAAAAAAAGGTGAAATGAATATGCTTGCCTTGCATATAATAATAACAAAACAACTGGCACAATATGGAAATTATTTTATACATTTCCATATTATGCAAATAAGTAACATATATACAACAGACCGATATGCAGTAATCTTTTCACACCTGTTTTCGGTGATGTTTCCCTCACTCAGGCCGCTTTTCCCTAGACTTGTTCAACTGAGTGCAAATGCATTGGCATTGCTTTCAACATTTCACAGATGACAATAAGGATATGACATACAATATCAGAGTAAACTCAAGGGTAAAGAATGATTGGTAAGGGGGAACATACAAGGTGCAGCAGTTTGCCTGATCCTAGTAGGAAGGAGAAGATTCTGCCTCCTCCTTACATCTCATCTCTGCTAAATTAATGGAGAGCAAACTATTTTTATACTTCGAATGAAGTTTGCAGTAATTGAAATCAGCCAAGGCCAAAGGCAGAAAATGAAAAGGGGGAGTGAGGAACTGGGACATTTTAAAAGCACCTGAAAACGTGGAATGGCAGGGAATTACTTGGGATTGTCCTGGCCAAATTGGGGCAGTTAAAAAATATGCACCTGCCTGTCAGATAGTGCAAGCATGGGGATGTTCATTTCAAGGTATGCTCTCAGAAAGACCTGTTATTCATATTGAAGTGACCATTGAGGGGAACACCAGCAAAGGCATAATGTGATACACTATAGTATTGCTGCTCCAAAGAACCTTGTTCTTTACAGCCAACAAATTCCCTAATGCCTGGTTCTGATTAGACCTTTGTCATTGGGCTTTTCACAGAGGGCTGGCATCAGTGACAATGGTGCAGAAAGGGACAATGCCAAGCAGACAGGCAACAAAAAGTGGAACTTGACTGAATGAACTTAAAATTGCATTGAAAATTGCAATAAAATTTTAGGCTTGTAATGGAGGAGTGGCCACATGCTATTAGTAGTAAAAGAAGAAAACAAGTGAGTAGAAGGGAATGGCAAAGATGAGTAAGAACAGCATTTGCAGCAGCCCATCTCTTCCTGCACCAGCCAGTGAGATAGCTCAGGTCACCTATGGCAAGGCCATACAGCTAAATGCATAACCTGCACCTGTACGAATTTGGGAGAAATAATTTCAGTTAATTCTCTATCATCACATTTATTCAGCTGATTTTAAAATTTCCCGGTTTTTCTCTCCTGCCTCTTTCTCCTCAATTTACTTTCATGGCTGAAAACAAAGTCCAAGGTCCAAAAAATAATTAATAATTAACTTGGAGAGGGAGGAGGAGTGGAAAGGAGAAAACACTACACTGCCCTTCCAAGTAGCTTTAGGCCTGTCCAGACAGGACCTTTATTGAGGTATCTACTGCAATAAAGGAGGAGTTGTCCAGAAAACGTTCTGGACAGTCCCAAATTAATTCACTATAAACCTGGAAAACCCTTCTTGAAAGGCACAGGCTAAACCCACTATTTCAGGTTCTGGACTGAAGAATACTGCAGTCCAGACAGTATTCCCACAGTTTACAGGGCTAAATACCCACCCCCCCTTCTGATGCTCCAAGAAAGCAGGTGGAATGGAGGGAAATGCGCCCCCCCCCCGGACCGAGGCTTGTAATGGAGGACAGGTAAGTTTTTATTACTTTTCTTAGGAGTCTGGGGGCTTCGGAGGAGGGGGGAGGGCCTCCAGATGTTCTCTTGGGCTAGTCCCGAGAGAACGTCTGGACACCTACCCTAGAAAGGGCATGCTTTCTGGGGTGGGTGTGGACAGATCCCCAGGAAAATCCACATTTTTAAAATGCAGATTTTCCTGGGATAAAGGCCTGTCTGGATCTGGCCTTAGCCAGGATGCAAATTCCTGTATCCTATCTTAACGTGTGTGTTCTTCTTCATTAATAACTTTTGCCTTCTTGACCATGCTCTAATATTGCTTGGCCACATGTGTCTTGGTTTTCAGGTGTGATATGTTGGCAGATATATAAGTGCATCACTCTCCCTATATCTTAGCTGTTGCGGTAGAGCAGGGCTTCTTAAACTATTCCCATTCATCACAGTTTTCCGCCCCAGAAATTTTATGCATATATAACAGGCCTGGGCGGTTTCGTTCGTTAATTTTGTAATTCGTTAAATATTCGTTATTTTTGGCATTTACGAAACGATTACAAAACACATTTTCAAACCCGGAAGGGTTTAAAAATATCGAACCGGCAACCCCCATAGTTTTAACGAGCTTCCGCCCGTTTCGTAAATGGGATGGAGGCTGCTGGTGCCCTGGGAGCCAATCCGGCGCTCCCAAGCACCCAAGCAGTGCACCGTGGCTGTTTCTGATTGGCCGGCGAGCCCTTTAAAAGCGGCTCCGCGCGGCCGTACAGCTCATTGCTGCAGAGGGCGAGGGAGAAGAGAAGAGGTCCGGGAGGGTTTGCATTGGGTTGGCTTGCAACTGCTTGGATTGGATTCATTCCTTGCTCATTCCTTGCTTGGATTCATTCCTTGCTGCTTAGTGCTTATTATTCCTTGCTTGGATTCATTCCTTCCTTCGGTTTTTGTGAATTTGTTTGTTAATTTTCCATTTTTAAATATTTTTTAATATTTTCTAAAAATACCTGTCTTTTATTCTTAAAAAAATACAAAAAATATTCTAAAAAAGAAAAGACTCTTCTGTTGTGTGTGCTCTCATTTGCCCTGTCTCGTGGCTGTGTTTGGTCCACATCAGGGCCAGTTTTTGGTTAAGTTTCCATTTCTGAATATTTTCTAAAAATACCTGCCTTTTATTCTTAAAAAAAATACAAAAAATATTCCAAAAAAAGAAAAGACTCGTTTGTTGGTGTGTGCTCTCATTTGCCCTGTCTCCTGCCTGTGTTAGCTCTACATCAGGGCCAGTTTTTAGTTAATTTTCCATTTCTGAATATTTTCTAAAAATACCTGCCTTTTATTCTTAAAAAAATACAAAAAATATTCTAAAAAAGAAAAGACTCTTCTGTTGGTGTGTGCTCTCGATTGCCCTGTCTCCTGCCTGTGTTAGCTCTACATCAGGGCCAGTTTTTGGTTAATTTTCCATTTCTGAATATTTTCTAAAAATACCTGTCTTTTATTCTTAAAAAAATACAAAAAATATTCCAAAAAAGAAAAGACTCTTCTGTTGCTGTGTGCTCTCATTTGCCCTGTCTCGTGGCTGTGTTTGGTCCACATCAGGGCCAGTTTTTGGTTAATTTTCCATTTTTGAATATTTTCTAAAAATACCTGCCTTTTATTCTTAAAAAAAATACAAAAAATATTCTAAAAAAGAAAAGACTCTTCTGTTGCTGTGTGCTCTCATTTGCCCTGTCTCCTGCCTGTGTTTGGTCCACATCAGGGCCAGTTTTTGGTTAATTTTCCATTTCTGAATATTTTCTAAAAATACCTGCCTTTTATTCTTAAAAAAATACAAAAATATTCTAAAAAAAGAAAAGACTCTTCTGTTGTTGTGTGCTCTCATTTGCCCTGTCTCGTGGCTGTGTTTGGTCCACATCAGGGCCAGTTTTTGGTTAATTTTCCATTTCTGAATATTTTCTAAAAATACCTGCCTTTTATTCTTTAAAAAAAATACAAAAAATATTCTAAAAAGAAAAGACTCTTCTGTTGGTGTGTGCTCTCGATTGCCCTGTCTTTTGGCTGTGTTGCTCTACATCAGGGCCAGTTTTTGGTTAATTTTCCATTTCTGAATATTTTCTAAAAATACCTGTCTTTTATTCTTAAAAAAAAAACAAAAAATATTCTAAAAAAGAAAAGACTCTTCTGTTGGTGTGTGCTCTCATTTGCCCTGTCTCCTGCCTGTGTTAGCTCTACATCAGGGCCAGTTTTTAGTTAATTTTCCATTTCTGAATATTTTCTAAAAATACCTGCCTTTTATTCTTAAAAAAATACAAAAAATATTCTAAAAAAGAAAAGACTCTTCTGTTGCTGTGTGCTCTCATTTGCCCTGTCTCCTGCCTGTGTTTGGTCCACATCAGGGCCAGTTTTTGGTTAAGTTTCCATTTTTGAATATTTTCTAAAAATACCTGTCTTTTATTCTTAAAAAATACAAAAAATATTCTAAAAAAAGAAAAGACTCTTCTGTTGCTGTGTGCTCTCATTTGCCCTGTCTCGTGGCTGTGTTTGGTCCACATCAGGGCCAGTTTTTGGTTAATTTTCCATTTCTGAATATTTTCTAAAAATACCTGTCTTTTATTCTTAAAAAAATACAAAAATATTCTAAAAAAGAAAAGACTCTTCTGTTGGTGTGTGCTCTCATTTGCCCTGTCTCGTGGCTGTGTTTGGTCCACATCAGGGCCAGTTTTTGGTTAATTTTCCATTTTTGAATATTTTCTAAAAATACCTGTCTTTTATTCTTAAAAAAAAACAAAAAATATTCTAAAAAAAGAAAAGACTCTTCTGTTGGTGTGTGCTCTCATTTGCCCTGTCTCCTGCCTGTGTTAGCTCTACATCAGGGCCAGTTTTTGGTTAATTTTCCATTTCTGAATATTTTCTAAAAATACCTGCCTTTTATTCTTAAAAAAAATACAAAAAATATTCCAAAAAAAGAAAAGACTCTTCTGTTGCTGTGTGCTCTCATTTGCCCTGTCTCCTGCCTGTGTTAGCTCTACATCAGGGCCAGTTTTTGGTTAATTTTCCATTTCTGAATATTTTCTAAAAATACCTGCCTTTTATTCTTAAAAAAAATACAAAAAATATTCCAAAAAAAGAAAAGACTCTTTTGTTGGTGTGTGCTCTCATTTGCCCTGTCTCCTGCCTGTGTTAGCTCTACATCAGGGCCAGTTTTGTTAATTTTCCATTTTTGAATATTTTCTAAAAATACCTGTCTTTTATTCTTAAAAAAATACAAAAAATATTCTAAAAAGAAAAGACTCTTCTGTTGCTAGTGTGCTCTCATTTGCCCTGTCTCGTGGCTGTGTTTGGTCCACATCAGGGCCAGTTTTTGGTTAAGTTTCCAATTTTTGAATATTTTCTAAAAATACCTGTCTTTTATTCTTAAAAAATACAAAAAATATTCTAAAAAAGAAAAGACTCTTTTGCTGTGTGCTCTCATTTGCCCTGTCTCGTGGCTGTGTTTGGTCCACATCAGGGCCAGTTTTTGGTTAATTTTCCATTTCTGAATATTTTCTAAAAATACCTGTCTTTTATTCTTAAAAAAAATACAAAAAATATTCTAAAAAAAGAAAAGACTCTTCTGTTGGTGTGTGCTCTCATTTGCCCTGTCTCGTGGCTGTGTTTGGTCCACATCAGGGCCAGTTTTTGGTTAATTTTCCATTTTTGAATATTTTCTAAAAATACCTGTCTTTTATTCTTAAAAAATACAAAAAATATTCTTAAAAAGAAAAGACTCTTCTGTTGCTGTGTGCTCTCATTTGCCCTGTCTCGTGGCTGTGTTTGGTCCACATCAGGGCCAGTTTTTGGTTAAGTTTCCATTTTTGAATATTTTCTAAAAATACCTGTCTTTTATTCTTAAAAAAATACAAAAAATATTACAAAAAAGAAAAGACTCTTCTGCTGGTGTGTGCTCTCGTTTGCCCTGTCTCGTGGCTGTGTTTGGTCCACATCAGGGCCAGTTTTTGGTTAATTTTCCATTTTTGAATATTTTCTAAAAATACCTGTCTTTTATTCTTAAAAAAATACAGAAAATATTCTAAAAAAATAAAAGACTCTTTGGTGGGTGTGTGCTCTCACTTGCCCTGTCTCGTGGCTGTGTTTGGTCCACATCAGGGCCAGTTTTTGGTTAATTTTCCATTTTGAATATTTTCTAAAAATACCTGCCTTTTATTCTTAAAAAATACAAAAAATATTCTAAAAAAAAAAAGACTCTTCTGTTGGTGTGTGCTCTCGTTTTTGTGTAGTTCCAACCAGTGCGCTCCTTTTGGCAACACAAAGTGCTACATACACTGCTCGCTCATTTGTGTAGTTCCAACCAGTGCGCTCCTTTTGCCAACACAAAGTGCTATAATACAGTGCTCGCTCATTTGTGTAGTTCCAACCAGTGCGCTCCTTTTGCCAACACAAAGTGCTACATACCCTGCTCGCTCATTTGTGTAGTTCCAACCAGTGCGCTCCTTTTGCCAACACAAAGTGCTACAATACACTGCTCGCTCATTTTTGTAGTTCCAACCAGTGCGCTCCTTTTGCCAACACAAAGTGCTATAATACAGTGCTCGCTCATTTGTGTAGTTCCAACCAGTGCGCTCCTTTCGCCAACACAAAGTGCTATAATACAGTGCTCGCTCATTTGTGTAGTTCCAACCAGTGCGCTCCTTTTGCCAACACAAAGTGCTACATACAGTGCTCGCTCATTTGTGTAGTTCCAACCAGTGCGCTCCTTTTGCCAACACAAAGTGCTATAATACAGTGCTCGCTCATTTGTGTAGTTCCAACCAGTGCGCTCCTTTTGCCAACACAAAGTGCTACATACACTGCTCGCTCATCATTTGTGTAGTTCCAGCCAGTGCGGTCCTTTTGCTCATTATTTGTGTAGTTCCAACCAGTGTGATGAAACGCTTCCTTCCCGGCTTTTCTAGTCGCAAGGGCCAAGTGCTATCGCGAATACCGAAGAAAGGCAGGGGACTGAAGATGAACACATTGACAAGAAGGGAACATTCATCCAACGAGATGGTTATTGAAACACCCACAGATGCTTCAACCAGCTGTGAGATGGCAGAACCTTCTTCTTCATCAGTTCGAAAGACTCTACGTTCAGATCCTGATGTCGTTCCAAGTACCTCTGATATTACTTGTTATGAAGAGGAGGGCGAGGAGGCGGACGTGTCAGAGGAATGGGAGGAAGACAAGATGGAATGTGCTTCCACCACAGGAATTAGTGATCAAGAGGACTGCATGCTGATGGAGGGCGAGCTACAGAAACAACCAACGATTATACTCCCTTCCACAAACACCGACAGTCCAAACACAAGCATGAGTACATCTGAAGTGCCTAGTAGGGGTAGGCCGAGATCGCTCCTATGGGATCATTACGACGTCCATAATGAGAGGGCCACTTTGGCAGTTTGCAGGCATTGCGGTGTGAGCGTCAGCAGAGGAAAAGATATGAGGCATCTTGCCACAACAGGGCTAAGGATGCACATTAAGATACACCACCCCCAAATATGAAGTTGGTCCTTCTTACTTAACTTGCAATACTGCTACAGAAATTAGTATGTATGCAATACTTCCCAGATAATTTTCAGAGTTTTTTCAAAGTGCAATTTCTGTTACTTTTTGTTACTTTTTCTTTATTTATTTCTTATATTTACTTTCTAAGTTTTTATAATAACATTATTTTTATATATTAATAATTTATAATTTAATTTTATATATTATTTTATTATTATTTATAATTATATTTTATAAATATTTTATAAATTTAATTATATTTTATTTAAATATTTATATTATTATTTATTTCATTTATATAATATATATAATAATATATTATTATATTATATTATTTTATTTTATATTGTATATATTATATAATTTTATATTATTTATTGTTATTATTTATTATTATTATTATTATTATTATTATTTATATTTTATTTATTTAAATTTTATTATTATATTATTGTTTATTTCATTATATTATTAAATTGACTCAGTTTTGGATACTTTATCTTATTACTTTTTTATTTAATATCTTAATATCTTGTTCTATTTGATTATTTTATTTGATTTATTTTATGAAATGATTTTGTTTATAGAGCATTTAGCATTGCGCAATCGCGTCCGCCGTCTTAACGAATCGATTCGTTATTATTTTAACAGCGAATCGATTCGTATTTAATAACGACGTTTTGGAAGTCGCTTTTGCGCATGCGCAATCGCGTCCGCCGTTTTAACGAATCAATTCATTATATCCTTAACGAATCGACCCCCGCGCAATCGCGTCCACCGTTTTAACGAATCAATTCGTTATATCCTTAACGAATCGACCCCCGCGCCAATAACGAAGCTTCGGAAGTGATTTTGCGCATGCGCGGGGGGTCCGCCATCTTAACGAATCAATTCGTTAATATTTACGAAATTTCGTAAATACCGAAACCTTTTTGGGGGAAAATTTTGTAATTATTTTAAATATCGAAACAAAAAAACACCCCAATTACAAATCGATTTTAGAACCAAATTTTTTCTTGATCAACCAGGCCTAATATATAAGTCAGGTATAAAATCAAACATTTACTGATAATAAAACCAGCATTTACATGATTTGCTTAACAGGCTGTTTTTCCTTTTTGTGAAGTACAACTGAAGTGTTTTCTGCAGAGTCTACTGTAAACCATACATGTTATTGATTTCAGATTTTTAAAAAAATGCTTAGATAGCATCCTGAAATGTTTTACTGTTGCCAAAGTTTTGTGTTCCCAATATTGAGCTAAGATGAACCCCATTTGTGTTTGGAACCAGGGTGTAAGAAGCAGTGTAGTAGAGTACAAGGAGGGCAAAACTGGCTTTTGACAGCACAAGTATCTCCTCAGTCACAAATGAGCAATACAACTACATGATTTGACTGACATCCTTTAGCTAAGTTATTTAGATAATACTGTCTATTAGGGAGCTGCAGAGCTTCAAGGAGCACTTCTTAAATCTACACAGAAGAGTGTGTCAACCTAGTGCTGCAGATATTTCTTATGTGCTCATATAAGACAACTTTCCAGGCTGTGAAATTCCCTTCTATGGGCAGCCAGGCTGGCTCTCTATCTGCTATCCATTTAGTGACCTGTTTTATGTAAACAGGCATTAATGATTAATTGGTTGTTCAGAAGAATGCTTTAATGAGGCATGTTATGCAATTATATCTTTATTGTTACGTGTTTGTAAGGTTTTTATTTTTTAATTGAGTTTTAATATGATAGCTTGCTGAATTGCACTACAACTTCTTAAATTATCTGACTTTTAGCTCCAGCTTGTTTAACCTTGTTGTAAGCCGCTCCAGATCCCACGTTGGAAGAAAGGCAAGTTATAAGTAAAATAAAATATTGTCTGTCCTAAAGTCCACAAGCTAATGGGAACAAAACAATCAAAAGTTTACTGAATTAAAATATTATTATGCCTAGAAAAACCCTTGAGACCTCATCACATTGGCAGCCTCTGTGGTGAATCCGTGGGATAGCGAGGCAGGATGGAGGTCCCTCCAGGTTAAGACTGGTGCTGTTTAATGCCAGGTCAGTGAATGGAAAAAACATCTTTTATTTAAGAACTAATTCATGAAGAACATGCTGACCTGGTTTGTATAACAGAGACTTGGTTGAATGAGATGGGAGGGTTAGCCTCTCTCAGCTCTGCCCACCAGGCTACTCTGTGCGGTACCAGTTGAGACCTGGAGGGCGGGGAGGTGGAGTCGCAGTTGTCTAAATGGATTCTATCTCCCTGACCAGGTGCCCCATCCTACAGTCAACCTCCTTTGAATGTGTGGGCATTAGGATAGGTGACCGGGACAGGATAGGGATTCTGTTAGTGTACCGACCACACTGCTGCACTACAGTCTCCCTACCTGAGCTAGCCAGAGTGGTCTTGGACCTGGCATTGGAGTCTCAACGACTTCTAGTGCTGGGATGCTTCAATGTTCATGCCGAGACCTCTCTGTCGGGTGCCGCTCAGGACTTCATGGCCGCCATGGCAACCATGGGCCTGTCCCAATTAGTATCTGGTCCCACTCATAGTGCTGGGCACACACTAGACCTGGTTTTCTGTCAGGGATGGGATGATGATGGCAGAGTGGAGGAGCTGACCATCGCTCCTTTGCCATGGACCGACCACCACCTGATCAGATTTAGACATATTGCATCTCTTAACCTCCGCAGAGGTGGCGGAACCATTAAAATGGTCCACCCCAGGAGACATGGATCCAAACGGATTCCTGATGGCTCTTGGGGATTTTCCCACCTCCTTGGCAGGTTACTCTGTCAATGCTTTGGTGTCCTGCTGGGATAGTGAGATGACGAGGGCAATCAACACAATCGCCCCGGAACACCCCCTCTCGAGTAACCAAGCTAAACCAGCCCCTTGGTTTACTGAGGAGCTGGCAGCAATGAAGTGAAAGAAGAGGAGGCTAGAATGCGTGTGGAGTCAGAAGCGGTCCAAATCAGCGCAAAGACACCTGGATACCTTTTTAAGGTTCTATGATGCAGCAATAAAGGTGGCAAAGAAATAATTTCTCGCTGCCAATATTGCGTCTGCAAAGAACTGCCTGGCTGAGCTATTCGGAGTCATCAGAGGGCTGTTAAAACCGACGAAAAGCGAGAACTTTCGAACTTTGAACCAGTGCTTGGCTGCTGTGTTGGACTGGATGAGAGCTAACAAATTGAAATTGAATCCAGACAAGACAGAGGTCCTACTGGTAAGTTGTAAGGCCAAACAGGGCATAGGGTTACAACCTGTATTAGACGGGTTTACACTCCCCCTGAAGACACAGGTTCGCAGCTTGGGAGTGATCCTGGATTCATTACTGAGCCTGGAACCCCAGGTCTCGGTGGTGGCCGGGAGAGCTTTTGCACAGTTAAAGCTTGTGCACCAGCTGCGTCCATACATTGGGAAGTCGGATCTGGCCATGGGTGGTCCACGTTCTTGTCACCCCAATAGATTACTGCAGTGCGCTCTATGTGGGGTTGCCTTTGAAGACTGTTCGAAAACTGCAATTAGTCCAATGGGCGGCAGCTAGATTACTCACCGGAGCATTATTCAGGGAGCATACTACCCGCCGTTATGTCAGCTCCACTGGCTGCCGATCCAATTCCGAGCACAATTCAAAGTGCAGGTTTTGAACTATAAAACCCTATACGGCTTCAGTCCAGCGTACCTGTCTGAACATATCTCCTTCTACGTCCCACCTTGGAGTTTAAGATCTTCTGAGGAGGCCTTGCTTTCAGCCCTGCCTCTGTCTCAAACACTTTTGGCGGGAATGAGAGACAAGGCCTCTCGGTGGTGGCCCGCCGCCTGTGGATTTCACTTCCCCGGGAAATAAGGAAAATTAGAAAGAAGGTTAAAATGTGGATGTGGGACCAGGCCTTAGGGCAATTAGGCAAAAAGGAAAAATTGAAAATGTTGACAGTGGCTTGGAAAAGGATTATGGATAAGTTAAACGGAGTACTCAATCATAGTATACAGCTAGATAAATGGCCACCAGACTGGTAATAGCTCAGTGGACTATATGCATATTGTTTTAATGTTTTATGTCTTAATGTTTTATGCTTTTAACTGTTATAATTAGTGTTGTTTGTATTTTATTATGCGGCATCAAATTGTTGCCAATTGGAAGCCACCCTGAGTCCCCCAGCCTAGGGGTTGAGAAGGGCGAGGTATGAGGTGTCCGAAATAAATAATAAATAAATCCCAGCACCCTGCCTTGCCCACAGAGACTCTTCCCCATCATATGTGGGGAAACATTGTCACACTATTTTCCCCATACTGGCCCTGTTGTTCTCTAATGAACACGGGAAACCTCCCATGTGCAGAGGGAAGTGTCCTACCATGTTGTGAGGATGCTGTCTCATTGGAGCCCTGTTGGAAGTTGCTGTACATTATGTGATGACATCTGGTGGGCTCAGAGAAGGAAGTGTCCTGGCGGTGTGCTAGGACACTGATTTCAGTTGTGTGATGTGGTCATCAGTTACATTGACTCCTGTCTAATCACATTATTGCTCACCTTTAATGTCTATACATCTGTCTTTGAAAATAAAGTCCTGTTGGCTTCATGCTTTTGACTACATGATATCTTGGGCATGAAAAGTCTCAAGAACATATCTTACTGCAAGGAAAGAGTGAGATTGGGCCATCCAGCTGGAAGGTTTTGTTGCATCCTATAGCCAATAATTTCTGCATGATTCTCACCACCACTTCAGTATGGAAAACTAGGGAGAAGACATTTCATAGTGAAGAAACAGCAGAATTCACTAGTCATAAAGTATGGCTCCTTTAAGAATATTTTATAGACATCTGTCTTTTTAATATATGGATAATTGCTGAGAAATGGCATGATGGGCATTTAGGAGAGAATGCCAGCTCAAATGAAAAATCTTCCTGTGAGCAGGAAATGAATCCTATTTAGTAGACAAAAGCTATGTTTTATAGTCTTTCCTCTGGACCAAAAAAGCTACTACATCATTCCTAATCATTAGGTTTCCTAAAATTATGTGTGAAAAGCTGTTCCCCACTTGAAAATTCTGAAATTCAGCAATGATAAATGATGAAGGGCAGGTATCTCAATTTGAATCCTTTGTGGGAAGGATCCTAGTCTGAAGTTGAATCTACACTGTGGACTTATTGCAGTTTGACTCCACTTGAATTGCTAGAATCAAGGAAATTGTAGTTTACAAGGTCTTTAGCCTTCTCTGCCAAAGAGTGATGGTACCTCAGCAAAATAAGCCTTAGTCACCTCCAGATTGGACTACTGTAATGCGTTCTACGTGGGGCTGCCCTTGAAAAAGGCCCGGAAATTCCAACTGGTCCAACGGGCGGCGGCCAGGTTGTTAACTGGTGCTCCTTACAGGGAGAGGTCAACCCTTCTGTTTAAGGAGCTCCATTGGCTGCTGTTCATTTTCCGGTCCCAATTCAAAGTGCAGGTGCTTACCTACAAAGCCCTAAACGGTTTGGGACCCGCCTACCTGCATGACCGCATCTCCGTATATGAACCGACACAATCTCTCCGATCATCTGGAGAGGCCCTGCTCACAATCCCACAAGCGCGATTGGTGAGGACGAGGGACAGGGCCTTCTCCATGGTGGCCCCCCAACTCTGGAACTCTCTCCCCAAGGATATCAAACAAGCCCCAACATTGGCAGTCTTTAGGAAGAGCTTGAAGACGTGGTTGTTCCAGTGTGCCTTCCCAGAATAGGAAACTCCTAGCATCACGTCCCAATTGCACTTTACTAGAGATTCAGATTGTCTGCACACTGCACCTATCTCCAAAAACCCATCCATCTCACCTGTCATGTTCAGCATTTTAAAATTTTAATCATTACATTCGGTCCAGCCTTAGTTTTAAATGTGTCATGGTATTATTGTCTAATGTTTATTGCTATTGTTTTAATGTTTATTGCTTTTTTATGAGTTTATTTATTATTGTATTTGTTATGCTGTTGTTTTACTGATGTGTTGGGCCTCGGCCTCTTGTAAGCCACACCGAGTCCTTCGGGAGATGTTAGCAGGGTATAAATAAAGGTTTATTGTTATTGTTGTTGTTGTTGTTATTATTATTATTATTATTATTATTATTATTATTATTAAACCCCTAGGGTTCCATAGCAATGAGCCATGGCAGTTAAAATGGTGTCAAACTGCATTAATTCTACCATGTAGATGTACTCTGAGGGAAATATCCCAATACAACTGGGAATGAGGTGCAACATTCAAACACCCTATCATTTTTTGGACTACTTTATGGCATAGGAGCAATTGCATTTGTGATTATTGCAAGTTGTAACTGGACTCATATTGATATATTCATTTCACATAAATTGTGAGTTTTTAAGTGTCTTGTTCAGTGCTAAGATTTTTCCTTCTAAAGGATACACACACAAATATACACATATACATACTTCAATATATTTTGAGACTCCCTTGGGTCTGTTAATACTCTCCTTTTGTGCATGTTCTGTGACATTTTGGCTACATAAAAATCACCCTCATAGCTTGAATTTAAGAAACAGAGTGGATTCTATCATTTTCCCAGGAATTATAGTATTCAGTTTTCAGTCTAAAGCAGGAGCAATATATTCTGGTTAAAGATCCCAGTGTATATTTAGAAGGCGAATAATCTGTGGCTAGTTTCCCTCGCATAATTTCCATTCCAGTAGTGAGGTTAATGTCCCTACTGTAAACCCCCATGACCGGAGAGCAAGAACTTTCACTTCTTATACATCTTTAACCATCCAGAGGGAAGTCCAGACTTGCAAATCACAATCATGGGACATGAACAGATCTGCCAGCTAAGCCAGACTTGTTAGGAAGTCAGAGTCTCAGTGCATCTATTAGTGTCACTTCTTTATAGCAGAAGGGGTGACTTCTTTTCTGCCATTAGACAGAAAATCAATAACCCCATGACCAATCTCCACCTAAGTGGGCCATGGTGAGGCGTATACATTTACAGCCAACTACATACAGAAGATTAGAAAGTGGGCATTTTTCAACCTTACCCGACAACTGCGATGGCAGGGCATTTTATGGCTGAAAGCTAATTGTGGCTGGCAGACTGAACGCATTGGAGTGGGTGACATCTGACCCTGTGAGCAGGTGCTTAGAGTGCTGGGCAAGCACTATGTGGACTGCGATGATTCAGTGGCCAAGGCAGATTGGTGCCAGAATAAAATTGAAACGTATTTAATTTTGCATATTGAAAACAGGGTATTCGACAATTCAAACCCTGCAAGAAATCTTGAGAAAGGCTCTTATCAATGAACTTGACAGAAAAGTATGAATTGTTTTACATCCCAAGTTCCAGAAGGCTTTCTGGAGAAAATAGTTCCTGTTTACACTGTATATGGCTCTAAAAAAGGATGTGTACAGGCAGGCATGTAACCGGGGTGGGGTGGGGGGCTTGGGGGGCTTCAGCCCCCCCCCCCCCGAAATTCTCATGGTGGTTCTCGAAAAGGCCTTACTGGTGCATTATTTAAACTGTTATGTTTATTCATATCATGATCTGATCACCATACTCAATATATCCCATATGCATGGGGGTATTGGGGTAACGATACAAAAAGTTTGCTAGGGTATACCCTCTTTCACTCAGTCTCAACCCCCCTGAAACAAACTCAGCCCCCCCCCCCGAATCGAAGTCCTGGCTACGGGCCTGTGTACAGGGCCTTCTAGGATGCAGTCTGAAGACACATTAATGAAGTTTGACAACATTTTAACTCCCACAGTTCAATGCTGGGATTTGTAGTAACATAGAGCATTCTTTGGCAGAGAAGACCTTGTAAAATTCCCACTTCCATTCTTCAATAGGTCATGGCGGTTAAACTGATGTCAAACAACATTAGTTCTACAGTGAAAATATACCCCTAAACCCCAAAAGTAGGCAGTTCAAAATGGTTGTAGACTTTTTTTTACTGCAGGACCCAACACAATCTTCAGAATGCATCAGAATGCTTAAAAGGGGGATAATTACTAGAGGTGTGCACCACTCAAAAATCCATTTATATTTACAAAATACATGCAACCACTGTTTTGATTCTATAATGTTTTGAACAATTCCTAAGGGGTCTGGGTTGTATCTAATATGAAGTGATGAGAAATTCGTTATGTTTTCCTTTAGTTATAAAAAACCTTACAAGAGTATAGCTATACCTGGTACAGGAGGAGGCCCCACATGGCTTGGGTCAGCTCTTCTCCATCCATCACCTGACCTTAAAGTGTGTGAATCACCCCAGGCCCAGTGCAGGGAGAGCGGGGTGGTGGTGGTGGATAGTAACCAGGGCAGGGCTTGCTGGCAGTTCTCACTGGGGCCTCCTCATCCACCAAGTGAGTGGCTCGCTGTGAGGGGGAGAACAAAGGAGAGTGGGAGAGTGAGCAGGAGAGAGCAGCCCTGCACAAGGAGGAAGCCGTATATGGACGGAGAAAGAGAGAGGACATACAAACAAATGAAAACTCAGAGGTGGGTGTTTTGACAGGGGGTGGCTCTGGAGATTGTAAATTGGGTTGTATGTATGGATTTAAAAATACACTTACGATTTATGATCCTATTATGATTATGTTTTGCACAGCCCTAATAATGATTAAGGACCCTTGGTAGTGCAGTAGGTTAAACCACTGAGCTGCTGAACTTGCTGACTGAAGGGTTGGTGGTTCAAATCTGGGGAGCGGGGTGAGCTCCCACTGTGAGGTCTAGCTCCTGCAAACCTAGCAGTTCGAAAACATGCAAATGTGGGTAGATCAATAGGCACTGCTTCTGCAGGAAGGTAACAGTGCTCATTGCAGTATGCTGGCCACATGACCTTGGAGGTGTCTTCAGTTCTGCTCTTCAGTTTAGAAATGTAGGTGAGCACCGCCGCCGCCCCCCCCCCCCCGAGTGGGACACGACTAGACAATGTCATGGGAAACTGTTACCTTTACCTTAATGATTAAATCCTGAAAGTGGGCCAAGAAGGGAGGAAATGAAAAGTTCATGTTGTGATCTAGGCAAAAATGGCCTAGCAAGCTTGCATTTTTAAAGTAAAATATTTCTGGAAAGGCGGGGGGGGGGGGGGGGTCGTTGGGAAATGAAGTGACTGGGTTTAAGCACATTGCATTATATACAATCTTGGCCTTACTTTGAAGGTTGCTTGATACTTGAATTTCTCATGGCCAGTTGTAGTTTCACAAGGCCTTCAGCAAAAGAGTGCTGGTGCTTCACCAAACTACAATTCCCAGGATTCCATTATATCATCTAACTGCTTGAATTCTACAGTGTAGTTCCACACCTGATCAGCTTTTGTACATAGATTAGGAAGTAGGGCATCACAGTTTTTGCACAAAGCAGCAAAATGACCTGGGCCAGCCGCACATGAAGTTCTGTCCTCCAGTCCATCCCCATTGCAGGATACAGCACAGCAAAGCAGGGGCATATTTAGTGCTGATGTAAGTGGTCTATGAATTCCGCATAAGTGGCTGCTGAAGTCAGTGGATTTTGATCATAAGGGAGCTGAATGCTCTAAGAATCTAGGATCAAAGTCATAGCAAAATCCTAATACGGATATGTATTATAGTGCAAGCTTTGTAAGATTGATAGTAAGGCTTCTTAAAAGCCAGCTAAGGCCTTTTATAAGCTGGACTGGTAAAGCTATCTGCTTTAACAGGCTCCAAGGGTTTTTTCCACGGTTCTGCTTTTTTTAAAAAAATGTTAATGATATTTGAAACTGTAATACACACACACACACCACACAGCATACACTGTTTAAACATCATAGCAAAAACCCAAGCCTGGAATATTTGTACTTCTTAGGATCACTTGATGTCATTATCAGAAAATGCCACACAATAGATCTCATCACGATAAAACTCAAAGATGATCTTGGCTGCTGATGAAGCAGCCATTCCCGGACCATGTGCCTTTCAACTTCTGAAATGTCAGATGTTTTGCAGTCTGTAAAGTCTGAAGTTATCTCATTGAGCCTGGGAATTACAAGGGTTTAAATGAGGCAAATAAGCACAAGGCCTCACTTTGGAGTGCCAAGTCCCTTCATCTTTCAGGGACTTCAACCAGAGGGCTGGTCCATTCATGTGCCTTTCACAAAGTCTGAGGCTGTTAGAAGCGAATGAGCTACATATAGGAGAGAATTATTATTCTCTCCTACATGTAGTTCTTGACAAAGTTAGACTACAACATCCAGAATACCACAGTAGGAATAGTCAATAGTTATGCTGGTTTGAAAGTCATGGGAGGTATAATACAGAAAAATAACTTTTCCAAACTCTGCCCCTGTGTTTTCTCCTGATTTGTATTTCACCCATTCTTCTTGGTTTGCAGTGTAAATGCCATGGATATGCTTTTGGTCCACTTGCAAAATTTATGGAACTCAGGAACATACAAAGCTGTCTCATACTGAGTCAGACAGTTCATCCTTCAAGCACAGGATTGTGAACTTTGAGTAGTCCGTGTTTTCAATCAATTTTTCCTAATTATATTTAGAGATCCTTATTTCCCATCCAAGCGCTATTAAGGACAAACCTTGGTTATCTTATGAAATGAGACATAATAAGATGTATTTCAAGTGATATAGTTTCACTACAGATAAAATGGAAGGAAAAACACTGAGGACCTTATCAGATGAGGGAATCTAGCGAAATAGGATGTTTTCACCCTGGCTTCTGGATAGAGCCTCATGTCAACCATCACATGATGTCATGTGATTTCCGGTGGAGGCCCCATCTCCAATTGAGGTGAAAGCATCACTGGAAGCTTCCCCCACAATACAGGAGCATGGGTCCTCTCCTTGAGGGTGACACTTCCCCCGTGTGATGGGGAAAGAATTGCTGAGATATTAGCTCTGCCGCCCCTCTCCTTTCAATGCAATGCAATGCTAGGAGAAGCAGGATGTGTCACCTGGCCTTTTTGACAAGCCCCTTATTTATTGGCTGGAATGTGACACTTTTTAGAATCCCAGAAAAATAGCCATTCCTAGTAGACATGTCCATGTATCAATTTTTAGCCAGTCCCTTCGGCCATTTGGCTTATTTGTTTTGTTCAGGTTCTCGAAATGGCAAGGGGGCAGCTGTCATGAATTCCAAACTGAAAAGGGACCACATGGCAGCTGATCATGGCTCCTCTGCCCCTATTCAACATCACAGTTGAATCTTTTTTTTATTTTCCTTTATTTTCCTGATTCTTTTTATTTAGTGGGACTGACTGGGAGTTGGGGACCTGATGGACAGTGGAGTGCACATACACATGTTTGGAGACCTGGAGATGGAAAGTCACCCTTTTAGCTTCTTTTTCTTTTTTTTCCCCTTCCTCTCCTTCAGGAAATAATTCTAAAAGATTATTATTATTAATAATAATCCCAGCAAACAAAAAGAGAAGCCCACCTCCCCTCTAGAGTAAAAAAAAAATAGAAACAGCTTTATGGAAGCAAAACCTGTAAGTAGGAAGGAGATTGCAGACAGTAGAGAAAGCAGAGGGAATTTTTAAGGTAGTCCAGCCATAATAACTCCACTAAGCTACAAGTCTTCCTCCCCTGGGCCTCTTTAAAATGCCTTGGAATGCTGCATGGCATACTGCTGGTGCTGTTGAGAGAAGTCTGCATGCCTGCCTCTACTCCAGAGTAGAAACAGCTTTAAGAAGCATTAAACACCCAGGCTCCTCTATAAACAGAAGATAAAGGATCCATTAAGAGTGGTATCTTAACTCCAATGCTTTTTAAAATCCTGGTCTTAATGAAGGATATGGAGGAGGAGCCTGTGGTGATTCTACCCGCCCCCATAATGGGCTCGATAGGGTGCTTTCTTAACCCAAACTCCCTTGAAGGAAAGAAAGAAAAGGTTCCTGGGGGAAAGGGGATCCTTGCAAGTTCCCAATTGCCGCAATGGGCTGAAAAGAGCCATTTTTTTTCAGATGCAAAACAAAAACACCCATTTGGCAGCATAATCGTCTTCAGGAGAGACATAAATACAGTAACATAAATACAGTAACAAAACAGCAACATATATACAGTAACAAAATCACAGCTTTCTTTTCTCCTGTTAGGAATAGGTTGCCCTCTATTTGTTTCCCCCTTTTTCAGATTTCCAACATGCAAAGATCCCCCCCCCCCAAAATGACTACACCTTGTATGGTAAACAACAACATCATATCTATATATGGGGGGCTTCCGGTATTTGGCAAGCTGAAACGGATAGTGATTCACATGAAATGCACAAGCCTAATTCCTAGTGCAGACCAACTAGAATATCCAGTTTTCCACCTAAATTTGGCTGGTATGCAATTCCAAGTGAATAGTAAGACTTCCTCCCTGTAGTAGAAGAATTAAAATTCTTCCAATATCTGTAATAGGTCTGCTTTTTACAGGAATCCTACAGAAATAGTACCACTGGGTAATTAATAGTTATGATAACTGAATGTATGAAAAGACAAGCTGGAAGTCAACATTTATCCTTTTTCCTTTGATAGAAAGGTATGTGATCACCTCATTCTAAAATGCCATTGTTTGTATCCACATCCATTTTCCAACCGAATAGGAATCCTTTTCAGTCATAACTCTTTTGTATGTAATTCTGCATGTGTAAAAGGCAACTGAATTACTCAGATGTCCAGTTGAGGCATGGTCTATCCCTAACAATCCTGCCTGAAAGATTCTGGCAATTGCAATCCAAAAAGTAACATGTACAAGCTCTGTAGTGGGCAACGGTTTCACAATCCCCCTTGCATCTTCTTTGAAACTGAGCACACAAAGACAACTAAAGTGAACTTACCACTGGGAAGTAGAATCAGGGGCTTTGTGTCACTGTTGACTCCCTAGGTTGATGGACCTAAGCATGGCAGTGATTCAGACAAATGGAAAGGCTATCCATCTGTTTGGTCACTCTGTAAACTTGTCGTGGACAAATGTCTCGTCAGTCTAATGCCTGGGTTGGCCTTGATTATTTGCCACTGATTTTGATGGCAGTGCTCAGTCATCTGTAAAGAAAGCAAGGCTAGACTGTGATAACAGAGAGTTGTTTTTCACAGTACAATAGCCTTGAGCAAAATGGTCCCCCTACTCCTGTTCAAAATCTGGTGGTGAGACATTTATCTTTTCACAGAGGAACAGAAGGAATATCTTCTTGAATGCACCAATGTTTCCTGACCTGGATAAAAGTTCCTTAAGTCAATGTTCTTCAATCCTGTTAGTGCACATTAAGTGTGAACAGGATAATCTTCTAACCTGACAGTCAAAGTGTTCAGAGAAAAATTGCTATAGCAACAACAACAGACATAATAATAGAAAATAATAATAATAATAATAATAATAATAATAATAGAACAGCTTAGCCTTTGTTACCAAAGTGCCATAGGGACCGTTAAGAATCTCTTTGGAGACCATAAGATGACTTTTTAAGCCATTAGCTACATTATATTGCCTATTTCCTTCCAAGCAGAGTTCACAAATATTTCACTGGAAGATATTCACTATCCTTTTCATAACAATTCATTTAGTTTCGTCAACAGAAACTTATCTATCTTTCTTCCAGTGCCCAAATCACACATATTAAAATAATCTGGAAAGACTATTTTGGTGAAGATGGATTATCGAGCCTATTATCTTTTTCAAATATTTGAACATATAATTGTCCATCCCTTCCCAAGTACCACCCTGGGTCAAAATGCTTAGGGAGATCTTGAGATGGAGGATGCAATCAGGGATGCATCTAAAGGAGAAAATATTGTAATAATGGATGATTACAGGCATATATACACTAACAGTTATTTTAGGGCCAATTCGGCATGCTGGATGCCAGATTGGCCCCAAGAAGTGTCCATACAGGGGCTTCCTCAGTAATCATGGAGA
This sequence comes from Anolis sagrei ordinatus, assembly GCF_025583915.1. Taxonomy (NCBI): domain Eukaryota; kingdom Metazoa; phylum Chordata; class Lepidosauria; order Squamata; family Anolidae; genus Anolis; species Anolis sagrei. The sequence continues at coordinate 159,430,992 of NW_026847438.1, read as the reverse complement.
CAGAGGATGTCTCCATCACCAAGCAGTGCTAAATGTGGCTTGATGCTGTTGGATGGCCACTGTAACTTACTCCCCTTGCCCCGCCCACACACTTCACTCCGATGTCATGGCAGCTCCCAGCCACATGGATCAAGTAGTTCCCCATTATTTACCATGACATCATACAAAATTATTGGGAAGGGGGAATAAGGAGAGGAGGAAATTCTCTCTAGCCTTCACCCTCTTTTTCCCAGCACTCCCTATTACCCAGCTGACATCGGAACAAGCAACAGGGAAAAGGTAGGATCAATGTCATAGTCAGAGACTGCTGTAATGTGGGGGAATGGGGGACTGCCATACTGTGTTCCAGGAAATACAGGGTGGCAGTGGGGGCAGTGTTTGGGAACTGGCCCAACTGTCTATTATCAAGATGTAACTCCTCAGCAAGATTGTGACCATTTTTTGACATTTGCTGTGATGTTGGCTTTCACTTAGACTAAGAGTGACTTAGGCCCCTTCTACATTGCCCTGTATCCCAGGATCTGATCCCAGATAATCCGATTTGAATAGATTATGAGTCTACACTGCCAAATAATCTGGGATCAGGGATATAGGGATATAGGGCAGCGTAGAAAGAGCCTTAGAGACCTCCAAGGACTCTGGTCCTCAATAGCCTTATTCAATTCAAGGTGCAGGTTATCACCTACAAGGTCCTAAAAGGTTTGGGACCTGCCATCTTTGCGATCACATCTTCCCCTAAAAAACAGCGCGAGCTCTAAGATCTTCTGGGGAGGCCCTTCTCTCGCTTCTGCGTCTTAAGTGTGGTTGGTGGGGACGAGGGAGAGGGACTTGTCGGTGGTGGCCCCGCAGCTCTGGAACTCCATCCCTAGGGAGATTAGACTGGCATCCACTCTGTCCACCTTTCACAAGGACTTAAAAATGTGGATTTTCCACTCTGCCTATGACTAAACAGTTCACCAGATAACTGCCCCCCAGCTGTAATTTACCAACAGCTTCTGCACTTTAGCACTGCCCTCTATCCTATAGGCCTGGCATTCTAATGCCAAATTACGTTACCCTTCCAGCCCTAACTTTTATCAGATTTTGGACTTCACCATTAGCCTTGTCGTGAAACTATTGCACATACTCTTAGCCCTCCAAGCTCAGTATCTGTCACTGATCAAGCTAGGGATTGTTGTTATGATGTTGTGTTGTGATATGTTTATTTTATTTTTGATTATTTTGATTTTATTTTGATTTTATTCCATTGTGTCATGTTTTAATCTATCTTTTCCGGATTTGTCCCTATGTAAGCCACCCTGAGTCCCTTCGGGGAAATGGAGGCGGGGTATAAAAATAAAGTTATTATTATTATTATTATTATTATTATTATTATTATTATTATTATTATTCAGGTCTTGCAAATTCATTTCCATGGCTTCTTCTCTTGAATTAATTCACCTGTAATTTGGTCTTCCTCTTTTCTTGCTGCCCTTCACTTCTCTAAGCATTAGGATATTTTTCACATTTCAGATGAGTTCATTTTATTTCCTACTGGATTTCCTCATTGTCCAGCTTTTACAACAATATATAGGAATCAGAAATATATATCTTTAGCAGAACAAATGTTACCATGTATACATGAACAATGATAGCCCACTAGGGAAGCATCAGAATAACTGACTTGTGGAGACACATCATTGGTTATGGATATCATTGTTTTAGCATATTATGACATCCATTCTTCTTAAAATAGCTTTCCAAGTTTGATATTGAAAAGGGGTGAAAACACATGGCCTTCCAGATGTTGCTGGACTGCATCTCACAATATTCCTCACTATTGGCTCTACTAGTTATGCTGAATTTTGCAGTCTAACATCTGGAGGATCACATGGCTCACTCCCTTGTCTAAAAGGTATAATAAATCCCTGGATGATGTGGAGGAGCAAATAACTACAAAAATCATGAATGTGGAAAAAATGATGTGATGCACATCTATGATTGTATGATTCTAATATATCTTTGGGAAGGGAAATTCAGTCCTAAAAGAGGTATCGTGGGGAAAAGATGCATCCACTGAAGATATAACAGAGCTACCCACATTTTGTTGCCCTTTCCTTCATCTGATGGGAGATAAGGCAATGCAGGAACATGTGTTACTGCCCTTTCACCCATATAATGGGGGACAGGGATAGAGTGTCAACCTTGTGATTTTATCAAATAATGGAGAAAGAGGGAGGGCATGCAAAGCACCCCACATACCTGCCCTTTCACCAGCAACTGCTGGAAAATGACACGGCCCCAGGGACTGTCTGAAGAGGTCCTTAGTTATATATTCAATTCATAATTGAGGCCATGTTTTCTTGGATCAACTACTGCAGGAAGTCCATATGACATATGGTGGATTTTTTTTACAGCAGAAATGCTACATCCAGCTATTAATGTGATGTAATAGCAATTGGAATTTATTTCAATTAATTCAATAAATTTATTTCAATTTATTTCAAGTTCTGGAGTGATCCTGATGTCTTGAAGTTATGGAGAGCCATATCTGGCCATATTTGATCCAATCCAGTGCCTGTGCATCCAACAGACTCACCTTCAGAAGCAGCTATCTCAAAGGGGCTTACTTCTGGTGATGTCAAAACATGGGTGTCCACTATGTGACCTGCAGAAGCTATGATGCAAACAAGTCTCTGCAAGGGAGCTGTTTCTAACCAGCAACGTCTTGGCCTGTCTAGCAATCTGCATGGCAACAGGACACCAGGGTTATTCCTTTACTGTGTTGGGGTACAGTTTACCCCATAATATTTTCCCTAAATGTAGATTCACACTCAGTAACATATTCTGGTTCACCCCCCCCCCCTTTCACCAGGCAATACATAACTAAGTATGTCAATAAATAATTAAATAGGTGATGTAGCTCCACTGAAAGATGGGGGTTGTTCATCTTTCAATAGACTGCAAGAAGAAATTGCAATAGGGTCCTGCTTCTGATTGTCACAATTTTACTCAGTCGCAGGAGGGGGTGAAAATATTACCTCCTTCACCATGATCACCAGCTGAACTAACTTCAATCTCTTACTGCAGCTGCTGCCTGGTAATGTAGGTCTTGGTGCACATTTATAATTATGGCAATAGTGCCACAAACATGATAATGCAGTGTTAATAATATGGAGCAGTTATGGGTCCATAATTCTAGGTTACAAATTTGTAATTGCAATATAAAATGCCAGCCATTGCCTTTCGTAACAAATGCTTACCCTCTACAACAAGAAAAATGCACAAAGGAACAGATAAAATGTGATAAAAATTGTGCTAAAATTTAATGAGTAATAATATTATTATAATTGATAATTTAAAGAATTGCCTTTGCAGTTTCATATTTTGGTATATGGTCTCTCTGGTACCATCCTGTATATCAATAGCTAATATTAAATATACTGCTGTTTCAAATTGTAGTGAATATCTTTACGGGTACTTTATGTGATTTTTATATTCATGACAGTTCCATGAAAGTTAAGCATACAGGAAGGTTAAAACTATACATTTCGAACAGAATGAATTGGAAAATAACTACTCTTATCTAACAAACTGAGGAGGAAAATGATACTACTTTAAACTTCAGATATCTTCTGTATATTTCTTATAGTGATGTATATAGCCCTTTAAAATTCACAAACTATATTGTACTTCCTCTTAGAAGCGGTATGTGAGATATTTCACTGCTTGAGACTGGAATGGAGACCAAGAAACACAATCAATGGCACATGGTAAGAATGCACTATTTGGGGCCAGAGTATAGAGAAGCTGAAACTTTCTCTATACTGTAATTCAAATCAAATGTTGGTTTGGGACATGTTGTTTCATCAAATCCTTCCATACAGTGGTGCTAATTACTAGGTCTTTCTCAAAATCCATAATGTTTACCACAAAACCTGCCCTCAAGTTATACATCGTGTTGACTTATACATGTGTAGATATGGTAAGAGCACATACTGATGAAACTCCTTGTTTATGATTACTGAAATAGAAAAAGAAGCTTAGGAGCTTACCAGATGCAGTCTTCTCCACATCTTCTCATTTCTCCCCATTGCCAAAACAGAGTCCCACGGAGCCCATTAGATGGCACAGGGGATCTTCAGATGGAACCCCATTGGGCTCCATTTCAGCAGCATGGAGAAATGGAGCTCAGAGTGCCTTTGGAGGAATAGGGTGTTACTCAACTCCAATTAGAGAATGCAAGAGAAAGCATATAAAGGTCAGGGAAAAGATGGGAAATCATGTGAGATAAGAAGCTATTTCAGAAGACAGAGAAAGATGGCAGGGAAAGAGGAAGAACTGTTTTCTCCACTTTCCCCACTTTTCCCCTTCCTGTCTGATGAGGTCCCTAGAGTTCCTTCAAAAGTGTGGTTACTAAGTTTCTTGCGGGGGGGGGGGGGGGGGGGGGGGGGGGGGGAGGACCCTGACTATGCAGTTATTGTTCCTTGAGAAAATCAAAGCTTTGGGATGCTCAATGAATATTAAAATTCATTCCTTGAATGCACACTTGGACTTTTCCCCAGAAAACCTAGGTGCAATAAGGGAGGAACAGAGAAACGTTTTCCATCAAGAAATTAGGGAGATGGAAAAGTGATATCAGGTTGGTGGACTGTTAATATGATGGGGGATTTATTACTGGAGGCTGCATTGTGAAATTCAAAAAGCAAGGCACAAGAGAAAAGAACAGACACAGTTTCACCAGCAATACAAAATGCCTATTGAATCAGGTTCAGATATATATAACAAGGTTGTATAGTTTTTACACATACATATGAGACTTGCCACAAAATTGCTTTACTGTTGTAATTTTTCATTACTATACAAGTATACCATCAAAAACACCAAAGGTAATTGTGAAGAAACTACACGAGGGGCCAAATATGAGATCGTGTTTGGATTTACTGTGTCTGTAACCCCAGCATGCATTTTTTTAAAAAAAGGTCTTCAGTTTTTGTTAGTGCAGGTTAACAAACTGTTAGAATTGGTGCAGTCATGGTATTCAGTAGGCTTGGTTGATTAAAAAAATGCTTCGAAACTCATTTTGGATGTAGGGGGCACTGTTGGTTTGATTCAAAATTGCATTCCGAATTTTTCCAAAATGTTTTTTGGAATTTTCCAAAATGTCTGAAATTTCCAAATCGCGCAATGTATGGGATTTGTAGTGTCTTTTTAGGCACTACAAATCCCATACAAACAGCCAGCCCTGAGAGCTTTTGGGGCCTTGTAAGCTGATTTCACAAGTTAGGTAAGGAGAGACTTGAAAGTTTGGGATTTGTAGTGTTTTTTTAGGCAACGCACAGCAAACAAATGAAATAACAAACAGCAAGCCCTGAGAGCTTTTGGGGCCTTGTTAGCCGATTTCACATGTTAGGTTAAGAGAGACTTAAAAGTATGGCATTTGTAGTGTCTTTTCTGGCAAGCATCAGGCAGTAAACAAAGAAACAAACAGAGCAGAGAGAGCCCTTTGGGGGCCTTAGAAGGTGATTTCACAACTTTAGGAAGGAGGGTTTGTGTTCAAAGAGTGGCTTGAACTGATGGGAGATCTAGTTCTATTGAGGCAATGTACAACACAGAGGCCAGAGAGAGCTGCTACAATGCTGGGGCTTTTACACAAACTTTGGTGTGCTTTGTTTCCTCCGTGCTGTTCCTTCCACCCATGCTGTGCCACACACCCACACACCCCAATATTACCCACACATTGCTCACCCATCCCCAACAGCAACAGCCCTTCTCTGCTTGCCCTGCTCTTCTTCCAACTGCTCTTTTTCCAACCTCCCTTCACAAACTCCCTTCCCTTTCTCTTTCCCTTTTCCGTCTCCCTTCCCTCTCTGGGCTCACAATGAGCCTCTGAGTCATGTGCTGCCCTTTATATAGTGCAATGACTGCTGTGCCAAAACCCCTCCCCTCCCCAAAACTTCTTCCATCATTGACTGGGAGGCAAGCAGCTTGCATGCTGGGAGGCTGCTTGCCTCCAAACGCTGACTTACTTCCGACTCACTTCCTGAGTCATATCAAAAATGGCAAGGGAAGCTTCGAAACGGCAAAAGGACTTCCTGTTTTTAAAATAACTTCAAAATTGCTTCAAAAAGGTAACTTTTCTGACTTTATTCCGAATTACGAGTATTCCGACGAAACTTAACCATGCCTACTAGTATCCAGCATAATTTTTCCTCTGTAAACACAAGGTCATTGACCAAAGTTGACCAAATGTTTGCAGTGCTTTCACCTGTCCAGTGGTGTAATCTGGTATAACTATGCCATTGGGAAGAGCAAATCAAGCCAGAACTCTCTTTAGAAGCCAAGATGACTAACCTAAATTGCCATACTTTGGACATTATTAGAAGAAGATATGCTCTTTTAAAAAGCCAAAAAAAAAATATTACAGCTAAATAGACTGTGTAAAGACCACAGCACTGAGTTTATGAGACCTAAATAAGGCTGTTGATAACAGGGCAGCCTGTCAGTATCATATTTATATATAGTGTCAGTATCATATATATATATATATAGTGTCAGTATCATATATATATATATATATATATATATATATATATATATATATATATATATATCAGTATCATATAGATATATATAGTGCCTGTCAGTATCATATATATATATATATATATATTTATATATAGTGTTTTTAAAGTTGTTTTTGTAATTGTGATATATGATATTTTAATGAGTGTATATGTTTTTTATGGCTGGAAACCGGGCTGAGTCCCTCAATGAGGTTGAGAAGCTTGGTATAGAAAACTGTGAAATAAATAAATAAATAAATAAATTTATAAGGTCTATATGAACTGTAGAATGAATGCAATTTGATACCACTTTATCTGCCATAACTCAGTGTTATGGAATCCCGGAGTTGTAGGTGACACATCGGTACTATTTGACACAGAAGACCAACCTTTGTAAAACAATATCTCCCATGACTTCATAACATTGGGCCATGGCCGTTAAGGTGGTGCCAACTACATTAATTCTACACTATAGATGGTCCTCATTTCTGAGTTGACTTGAAAACAATAAATAACAATTACTGTCATGATGAATCTTAACTTTGATGTTCTGCAAATTTCTGATACCCTCTAGATTTGTTGGACTTATAACCTCATTGCACTTACTAAAATAAACATCTTCAAGCCTCCTTTGAGGACGGAGCCCCATGCCAGTCATCGAACGATGTTGTGTGACTTCTGGCGGAAGCCTCACCTCCAACAGGGAAAGAAGAGTCCTTGGGTGCTTCCCCTTAAATACGGAGGCCTTCCTGTGTTGTGCTGGCTCCAATGGAGCCAGAATGCTTCTGCCCTGTTTGGGCAACACTTCCTCCATATGATGGGGAAAGCAGTGCCACACACGCCTGTCATTTTGCCACACTTGCTGGGGGGGGGGGGTTCCTCCATGTATTAAGGTGGTATAACTCCTATCCAGATGATCAACAGATCTTGTGGCAGTAGGTTGAGGAAAGCTGCTTTATCATAAATTTTGTACCTGCAAGTAATCACAATTTGTATCCCTATTTCTTCCATATACACATTCCCCCTCCTTCTGATTTATTATATTTTGTGTCTGTGTTACACTGGAAGTCCCTTGCTACAGAGACTGCTTTCTTATTTATTTGAACTACATGACACTGTGTAAATAATAATCAATAATAATGATGAAGAAATCAATTATAATAATTCAGTTCATCTCTGGACCATTTAATTTAACAATGCAGAACTGTACAAGATCATGTGCAATGCTCTTCACACATCATGGGCTTTAAAATAGAGCATAAATGTGAAAAGTGGATGTGTGAATAAAAACTGTATCATGCACATGTGAATAAGGCAAAATTGGCTGGAATTATCTGGGTTTTTTTCAGAATAGTATTGCACTTTTATTGAGTGATGTGAAAATGGCTGTGAGGTACTTTTGAATCATCTTAGTCTGGTGGTTTCTTCATGTGAATTCAATATCAAGTTAATTGGTACCAAATTATGTGATACCCATTGCGCGTGGTGTGGTCATCTCTGCCTCAAGCAGCAAAATGTCTTGGGATGTTATTGATGGATGGGTAGGAATTGTCTGCCATTACTAAGCAGCGACCAATCAGGAGAGGAACCTATTTGAAAGGATCTCATAAGGAAATGAGAGCAGATTTGTTTTCTGCTGCCCTGGAGACAAGAACTCGGAGCAGTGGGTTCAAATGAAAGAAAGGAGATTTTATCTGAACATTAGGAAGAACTTTTTGATCATGAGAGCTGTTCAACACTAAAACTCACTCTTGGAGTGTGGTGGAGGCTCCTTTTTTGGAGGCCAGAGGCTGGATAGCTATCTATCAGTGATGTTTTAATTGTGCTTTTCCTGCATGGCAGGGAGTTGGACTGGGTGGCCTGTGTGGTCTCTTCCAACTCTGTGATTTCCTGACCAGCAGACATTGTGTTGTAGTGGAACATGATTCTGAGGGCTATTGGTCTATCAGCTGTATTTTTATGATGACACACAGAACTTTACTGTATGAATCCGCTATTCCACTAGGGTTGTTTTAGCATAGATTGTGGACACATACCATATTGAGCACCTTCAATCTGGTTCCTTGTCATCACTTTACACACCAAGATAACTGATGGCAACACTGTGGAATTGGGAACTGTTAATGGAACTATCATGAAGAGGAGGCAGATTGGCTATATAATGAACATGGAATTGTATGATAGGGACTGTCACAAGATGGTACAATTACAATATTGGTTTGCCAACCTAATACAACTAAGTCAGTAGCAATGATCTTTCTCTTCCTCATTTCCAACAAATCACACCTCGAAGGAAAGGGCCCCTCCCTGGGCAATTTCTTTCTCCTCCTTGCCTTCAAAAGGTATATATTTTATTTTATTTTTTTCCAAAAATGATTTTTTTTAATCCTCAAAAAGTCTACAAATGTTATCTAAGCATGTATGGCCACATTTACTACATTTTTAAAATCCTTTCAGCCAATATTGGTCCAGGAACTGCCTTTCTGAAACAGATCTTCTGGTGACCTAACGTGGCCCTGAGCCTGGCAGAATTGTCCACTTTAATCTTACAGGAAAGGAGTCCTTCAGCTGCTTAGTGGCTCCATCTCCCTACATCAAATGCTATTTTTAAGAATTAATCTTTACTGCATGTAGCAGGAGTGAAGCATATTTCTCCAGATGTTGTGCTTCATCACTACTGGAGGTGCTAGCCAAGACTGCTAGGACTTCCAGTCAAACAACATCTGGAGGGCCATAATCCCAGCCCTGGTCTAAGTGAGGAATTGGTGGCAATATCAGGAAAACGAAAAGCCTTAAGAGAATGAACTTTGAGAAATTGAATCAGAGAAGCAAGCAGCTTTAAGGGACTTGATGTGTGCAGCATTAGTTCAAAGCCCCAAGCATATTTACCAGAGCTGTAAGGATGTCGGGACATTTCTCATGTTTATTCCACCTCAGAACATCTATAATTCCAAAGCTCTTAATACCCAGCAGGCTTCTGGTTTCCTTTGGGGCCCTGTCCTATGAAACACTAAAGGCTTCCTGTCTCTTTCTGCTGCCACATTTGATCACCTCCCAAAGCACAATCAGTGGAGTCTGCTAACAACAAAATATGTGCTTATGGTATGGCCTTCAAGGGAATAATCATCCAGGCCTCCGCGCAGCAGCTGAAGGGTTTGATTTGGAGATGTTTGATTTCCCAAGACTTGTGAGGCATCCATCTCTATCAAGTCACAGAACATCAGCTGCTGTGGAGCTAAGTATCTCAGACAAGAATCTGTTCAGCTGAGTCTCACAAGCCATTTAGTCTCTCTATAAAACAGGAGCATTTCCGGCATCATTGTCTATTAAACTGTATTCAAGTGGGAATAAAGTGTACAGAATTTACAATCATGAAGTAAAGTAACATTATTTTGGACAAGAAACCACAATGAAGGATACTAAAACAATATTGTTTACACCTCAACATCTGGTTAGAGGTAATGGCTTTTATTTTAGCCTTAAGCACATTTGCTTGAAAGGGAATCCTATTGATTCTGAACACAAAGAACGCTTGAAAGGTAACATTTCCTTCAATTTCATCAATTCAGCCAGCATGTGCTTGTGCATACTATCATGGCCTATAATCCTTCTTCACACATTCTTGGTTGAACTTCTTTAAGCGTATGCTTAACCTTTTAATATTTGGTTTCACAATAGTGAGAGGTGGCTGTGAAAAATGACTCTATTTCCCTTGGTGATGTTGTTATATGTCTTCAAATGGACTATGAATGCATCAACAACACTAGATAATGCAGTGTGGAGAGTGCATTAGCCTGGGGCATCCAAACAATGCCCCAGGTAATGTGAGTTATGCTGGAATAGACCTGATAATCCAGGTTTATTCTGGGTTTAAAAAGTGCCTACAAAGGTCTGGATCTTCCAGGATCTTCCTTGCAGTTATGGAGGCTTTGGAGGGCATCTGTGATCCCAGGAGGTGTGCCTACAGCCATCTCACAGAGGTGGGGTGGCAGTGCTACTACCCTCCTCTCCATCCATCCCAATGAATGCTGTTTTGCACCAAAATGGCAGAAACAGTCTCTTTATTAATGCATGAGGCTTCCCTTAGCTCCATGCAACTCAGAAATGATGAAATGGAGATTTGGAGGTGCAATGCCCCTCTACCCTTTCCAAAGATTCATCATATAATTTCTTAATTTCTTTCTGCAACTCTATCTTGAAGTTTTCTTAATGAGATTTATTTTGTGCAGGTGTGTTACTAATGCTTTCCTCTGAGGTTGAGAAAATGTGTTGTTTCCATAGTCCCAGTGAGTTTTCATGACTGAATGGGGATTCAAACTCTGATCTCTCAGAGTCATAGTCCAAAACTCAAACCAGTCTACTATTCAGCTCAATCTCATTTCCTTCACTGGAGTCCAACAAAACTAGAGCTTGGGAATAGCCGCATTGCAGGTCAACAACAACCAGAACCCCTTAGCCAGTGTAACTACTCGGGGTTGTAGCCCTGAAAGAAATTTTCCCAAAGTCTGAATGAAAACAGAATGTACAAATGAGAGGCTTAAAGAAAAGCTGGGTTTTTTTTAAAAAAAAATGAAAAGACATTGGATACTGGTACAAAAAGAGATGGCTAATTGTGGTCCTCCATAATACATTTAGAATTAGAAATCCATGCAACAAATCGTATAAAAGAATCTTTATATGTAAGAATACAGACCCATCTGCAAGTTACACCATATTTACAAGCAGAATGCTATAAGGCCTAAGTGGGTCAAAGTTGTCGGATGCAGGTAATGCAACACAGCTTCCTTCCTGTAAATACAGATCAAGTCAACTGGATTAATAAAGATGCCCTCTATGTCAATAGGACCATGTTGCAAATCTGCTTCTTATTTTGAAGACGATGACACTAGCAAAGTCTATGCCTGATTTTACATTCTCTGCTCCAATAATGATATACTATTGGGCAGGGAGTGGGGTAACTACAAGGATTATTGTTTACTGTTTACTTGGGCTAGAAGTAAAGGTACAAAAAGCACCCTATCACAGTGTACACATTTTACATTCATTTTGTGGATTTGATCTATGAATGTCCTTGTTTCTCAAGTGTGTAGATTCTGTGTCAGTATCTTGTTTTAAACAAAATACATTCCCCCTCTTTGGGGAGTATTACATAGGTTCTATCTAGTTGTTTTTGTTATGTCCCTATCTTGCCTTTCCATCATAGATATTGAACACAAAAGCAGGTAGAGCATCAAGGAATCAGCTAACTTTATTTTCACTTTGGGAAGCACTAAAGAATTGTGACCATCAGAATCCATATTTCCTTCCATATTCTGTTTCCATCTCAAACAATGCAATATATCCCTGAACAGGGATAACTCTGGACTTACCTTCATTAACATTATGAACCAAATGGCCCATGAGTGATTATTAACAAATATGTTATCTATTATGTTGTGTATAATTCAGGAACCATTGGGCCTGAGTAAGAGAACCCAGATGAATAAAAGTTTCTATTGATCTTTATGGAACAAACCTACCGATAACCATCTAGCGATTTTTTGCTACCTCACCTTGGAGGAAGTGTTGTTCATGGATATCTAAGGTAGGAAACATGCAGATTTCATTAATTAGATCAGAGACCAGGGGACACACATTTCCTGACACAGAAGGGGAGGTCCGGAAAACAAGGAAGAAAGAATTCAATTGCAAGATTCCCACTGGTTTGAACAAGAGGGTTACACACAGTCAAAATCTTCTGGAATGCTTTGAAATTCAAACAATGAGCTGAGGAGAATAGAATTCAGTAGCTAAATGTAAATCCATTTGAATAGGACTTTACAGCCCCTTCTCCTATGAGGCTAATCACCATAGTGAACTTCTTGTCTTAGGCTTATTGTGCTCTAGTGAATTGAAAGCACACACTTTTGTGATGCAGTTTGACCAAACTGGGGAATCAGAAGATCACAAAGTCAACAGTTTTCTCCCAAAAGGGACCCTCAAAATAAGTTGTGTTATAATACCCACCTTCCCCAGGCACCAGCCAGCCTAGCTAGGGAAGACAAAACTTGCCATTGAATATGTCCGGAATGTATTTAGTTCAAGACAGCTACTCTACAATATATAACTCTAACCAAAGTTATTCCAATATGTCACTTGTATCTGTGAATAGAATGTAAATATTTCCAGTTTTTAGGCTCTAGAGAGAGAAGGCCTGGAAGGAATTTGTAGAATGTCCCTTGAGAAAAAGTCTGGGTATCTTGGGATTTCTAGTTATGCATCTGTAATTGAAAAGGGATTTAACAGCCTGAATGAATACAGAGTTTTGGCTCAAAAACTCAGAGTGATATGTTGGTAGAATCAGAAAATGGGAGATATGGAACAAATTGATCTCCTCTTGTAAACAGGAAATATAGATCCATGTTATTGCTAGCTGTAAAATTAGGAGCCCCAGAGTCCTGTTCTTTAAATTAAGTACGTACTGCAGTTGGTGAAGCTTTCATTATATTACTAGCATGTGGATTAAACTACCTGAGATGAACAAAAGTGCTCATCTTAGAGTGGCAGAATAGTGTCAGTGGAATTTAAGTCACAAGAACCAATTTATTCAGGTCACACACCAGCTTGTGGGGCTGATAATTGTAATGGGATACCTGCAGCACTCATATTAGGTGGGATCAAGAGAGTTCCACATTCAAATGGAAATCATCTGTTTCCACAAGGGGAATGGTGTAGAAGTGAATTCTCCCTGCTCAAAATTTCAGCCAAGGCTGAGAATGAGTTGAGATTATTGCCCAGACTTTAAAATCACCTTATACAGAAAACTGACATTCCTTTCTCCTCCTATGCTACTGATGCAATATTTGTCTCCCAGCTCACCTTCCCCTCTCCATCAGAGACACAAGGTCTCATCACATGAAAGCATAGAAAAGTGAAGGGAACAATTTTCTTTCATTCCCTACTGTGCCTTTCCGTCTTCAGAGATAGCAGCTATCCCAAGTTCATTCCCTGCCTTTCGCACTTCCATCTGGCTTTTCTCCAGCTTCTATTTTTAGGAGTCGGGTTGCACCTGACTCCTGAAAGCAGCATATTCCCTACATTTTCCTGTGTTGCTGCAACAGAGTTCCACATGCAAACACCGGAAGTGGCTTTGCATCATGTGATGGCCACTATGGGACTCTGTTTTGGGAATTTAAAGAAACAGACAGAAGATCACATCGGATGAAGTCCAACTGCCTTTAACCCATGCTCTAAAACTTGACAAAACTTGATGGTGAGAGCTCACCAGAGTTCAAAAAATATGGGACAACTTAAAAATTTCCCTTTCTTGGAATATCAGTCAACCTTTTGTCAAAGTTTGTGAATATGTGTAAGCCAAAAGGACATTGCTGGACTGAAACTGCCATTATTTTTCATCCTTTGCAAGGCTGCAATAGGGCTAGAGATGAGAAATGTAGCCCTGTAATACATAGAGGGCAAAACCTGTCTGCTCTTACCTAAGGTCTTTCTGGAGCAAACGAAGACCTAGAACTGAAGTTCATGCATATTTCCGGATTATTTTCCAAGCATGATTGCGTCATCCTTGTGGAAAGCTGAAGAAAGTACTTCTGGTGCTTTATCTCTTACGTGGCAGACATTTGTGGGCTTCTCTGAAAGCAGTGGTAGAAAGCACCAGAAATATTGTAATTTCTCCTGATGGCCCAGGATAACACTGAATTGGAAGGATAGGGGATAATTTGGAATGAAGGCATAACTATTTCTTTGCCTCTCACTACTTGGTCTGCAAGGTTGCAACTTTGAATTTCCCTCCAAGGAAATATAGGCCAGATCTAGAATCCACAGTGCCCCCTACCAATGCTCTGGGGCTCTCTTATCTGGCTGAGGAAGTCAGGTGCTAATGCTGGTTTGCTCAACGAATTAAATTATATTTTATGATTGTCTTTATTACATCTGCTAGTATAAAGTTTCTAATTCTACTATGGTAGAAGGAAGAGTGGACAACCTGTGACCTCCCGCATGCTTTTGGACTGTAATGTCCAGAAACCCCACTTGACACAGGCAATTGTAAGTGGAAGTGCCAGTTCAATAGTATTTGGAGGGTCACAACTTGTCCTTATTCATATTGTACCTGTAGTGATTTTAGATTCATAAAACACATTATGAGGAAGTGAAGTGTCACTTTAGGAAACTTTATGAAGAGGTCCAAGGCTAGCACAAAATATTTTGTTGCCTGAAGCAAAGGACAAATGATTATTTTTTATTCACTCATCCTTTGTACAAATAGAAAGAGATTGAACAGCTGAATTTTGCTTCAACACTAGGGATTGGACAATGATTTCTGGTACAAAAAAAGGAAATATGTCAAAGCAAAGGGTGCTGGATCAGCTGCACAGAATACAGTGTTTTGTTCTCCAAAAACATGAATGGTGTGTGGATGGGTGTATATGTGTTCATTTAAGTGACTATGAACCTCCAGGAGCTGCTACCTGAGGTGGCTGTCTTAATGGTAGAACCAGTCTAGACTAGGCCTATATCTCTTAATCCAGTGAACACTACTGTACTGACTCTTCATGTCAGTGAAGTGATGAATCCACGTCTAGTTTTATTCCAAACTTCAAAACAATTATTCAAGGCATTGAAGCTATTTTGATAAAAAGCTTCAATACTTTGGACTGTTTCCTTGATGTTTTGCTTGCCATATGGAGAGGATTCAGCATCACAATTACCATGAGCCTTGGTACTTTCAACCTGATTTAGCTCATAGGTTTGTTGTCATTATAGAATAAGAAAGTCTCACAAACAAAGCTCTGAGTTTGCTGGAGAAAGAATGAAATCAAACTTTAATGGCAACTATATCCTAGGATTTTCTTGGGAGAGCACAAGAAGCCTTATAAAGGCTTTACAATACACTATGATTCCTGTATTCATGGGGGATATACTCTCAACTTCACATTGATAGACGTCTTGCCCAAGAATACCATCGAGTCAAGCTGGAGAACTAAGAAAATGCTTAGAGAAGAGATGAAATGCTTGTTCCATGGATACGGGAACCTATTGTATTGGAATAATGATTTTGAAATAGAAAAGACAAGTGATTTATACTAAAAATGGTGTATGTGTAGTGCATTTGGGGACTGGGATCCCATTTATAAAACATTCATGTGCTAAGAGATATGCATGGAGGAAGGACACTCACCCTCTGCTTGTTGATGTTATGTATGTGGTGTGTGAAAACAAAAGTAGCAGAATCTGGCCCCGTTTTTCAGGAACAGAAAGTAAGTATTTATTTTCTGACAATAACACAAAGAGCCTCTGTGCTTTGAAAGCAGAAGCATCTGTTTGAATAAAGTACATAGTGGAACAATAGGTACATCTTAGAATTGGCTAAGGATTTGAAAGAGAATAAATTCTGTTTCTCTCAAGAGTTGGCCAGTAATGATTTGTTCCTGTCATCAGAATTCCCTGTTTATCTGACCTGTTAATAGAGGGCAAAATTCCAAAGAAATGTTTAATTAACATTTGTAATTAGTGTTACAAAAACCCCACCCCCTCACCTTGCTTTCAAGATGAGACAGCCCAGAGAGAAGGTCCAGGAAAAGACAAGCTCCTTACCCGGTAATTATTACTGCTACCAGTGGGACTCTAGTTCATCTCATTAACATCACAGTAGGATGGTGCCACTGTCAGCAATCTGTGGGTGTCTAAACGGTGCACTCCTGGGCAGAATAGCTTCTGCTTCTGCTTCTTCTTTTTAAGGTTGTGAACTGTAAATAGGTTTGCATATTTGCTTTCCATGCAGCCCATTCAAGCTTTGTGATGCTTCAACAATTACTCAAGCAATAGGGTGAAAGAAGAACACAATGAAACACAGAGGGATACAAGGACCTTTTTGTGTAAGTTTTGATCCAAGGCAAAATCTGTAAAAGTGATTTTAAACAGGTTTAACAAGGAATGTAAATAAATTCCCTGAGCCATTTGGTCATTTCTATCAATGTCCTGCCAAATTGCAAAGATTTTTCAAACATCTGGTGCAGATGTGGGATAAAATTTATGGTTAATGTTTGTCTATATTCATTCAGCCATTCAATTTCCTAAAGTAATGTACTTCAGGATGACAGTTAACAATCTGATTCAGAGACTTCTCACCAAATCGCAGTTCCCTGGTAATTGAATTTATAATTTCACGATAAGCTTCATGTTACAATTCACATACATGCTAATGGTTTTATTTAAAATATTTTTTTCTTTTGAAGAAAAAGCAAATGTTTTGTCTTGGGTCAACCCATCTCAAGATATTTTGTTGACTGACCTGAAGTAAAAGGTGAAAGGTTTACATGATTTGAAGACAAACTGGAGTGTGGAATTCCATGTATAGATTATAATCTGACTAACAGTTGAATCTTACTTTGATACTAGTAATGGGATGCCATATTTCACCTGAACTGAGGACAGAAGTCTAGTAAATGCTCTAGTTACATGTCTTCTTTACATTGTTTTAATTACATGAAACTATGTCTCTCAATACTGTTTCTCACCATAGATGTGTTGTCAGACAGAGCAACTCCTTAGATGTCATTTGTGTCAGTCTGATAAGTTGATTCGATATCATACCAATCACCCACCCCAACTCTCTCTCATGTTGGTGAGATAGTGACCAGTCCACATTAGTGGGACAATGATGATAGTCCCAAATCAAGTTCATTTTTATATGTATTGTAAGCAATGCACTATAGCAGTGGTTTCCAACTTTAGTTCTCCAGATGTTTGTTACTTTCATTCATAGCAATCTCAGCCAGGTTGGCCACCTGTCAGGAATTCGGGCAGCTCAGGTCCAAAACACTGTGCTTTCATAACACAGTGCTTTTATTACAACTCTATAAGATAGATAATTAATAACATACTTTCTGTAATGCACACAAACACTATAGAGATAGCAGTTTACCTAAGGCCACAGTGAAGTTTTGGCAGAGGTGAGATTAGCATTAGCAACTTTCTGTCTCACTCAGCCACTAAAGCTGCACCATCTGGATCATAAAAACTGCTTGAACTCCAGTTGCTACAGAGCTTGCAAATGACTTCTTTGGTTGCTGTATCCCCATAATTCCTTTTCATCCCAGCACATTTTCAAGTAAGCAGGCTTTTTATTTTAAGGACAAAACAAATCTACAGGGTTGGCTTTTCCTCAAAAGATGCATTTCGCAGTAAGGAGAAAGTGAAGTGAAACACTATGAAAAATAATCTCCCAGCTCATTGTGTCTTGTGATGTTTCTTAAGAGAACTTCTGCAGGCAGACAATGATTTTTATGGGTGACAAGAGGTTTGTTAAATATGTGCACTCTAGCTAAAAATAACAAAGTATAATGGGTCAAGTCTCAAGTCTCTAGTGGCATTTGTTTATGCCCCAACTTTGTAGATGAGAAGAAGCACTATTTCTTCCCAAATGAATCAAGTGAGAAGTAGACATGAACAGGCAAATAGGAAAATAAAATAGATGGATGAAACTGTCTCACATGAAGGAAGGAAAAAAAAGAATTCTAAGGGGTAATCCAAAAATAGGCTGGGAAAAAAATATTCAGAATGAAATTATTTTAACTAGTCTACTAGGTAGACTGAGTCACACCATCCCTTTCCTTACCATTTTATATATTGATGATTTTCCATGGCTGAACCTCTGTCTCCTGAAGTCTTAGTCCAGTATTTAAACTGCTACACCAAACCAGCTCTCTTCTGCTTCCTTTACTAGGCTTCCATCAAAACAGAGCTTGGAAAAAAGTTATGTTAGGGATCTACCCAGAAACCCTAGACCACATTTTATCCATTTCTAATGTAATAAAAACCCCAACTGAAACAAAATCCTTATCTAACGGTAGTGAGTATGTTGAAGGGCTGTCCTAAAGCATTCATATTTTAAACTATTATAGGCAAACATTATGTGCATACAAACACAATTTCTTATTTGTGTGTTCATGTGCCCTGATGTGTGAAAACAACCGAAACAACCTGTGGTGGATGATGTTCCAATTCTTCTGGTCTTCTTGTAGGTAAGCCTAGTTAAACTGATTTAGTTCAGTGCTAAATAAAGTCAGTTGTGTAGCCATGTGGTAGCCTCTAGAACAGTGGTTCTCAACCTTGGGTCCCCAGATGTTTTTGGCTTACAACTCCCAGAAATCCCAGCCAGTTTACCAGCTGCAGGCATGTAGCCGGGGGGGGGGGGCTGAGGGGCTTCAGCCCCCCCGAAATTCTAATGGTGGTTCGCGAAAAGGCCTTACTGGTGCATTATTTAAACTGTTATGTTTATTCATATCATGATCTGATCACCATACTCAATATATCCCATATGCATGGGGGTATTGGGGTAATGATACAAAAGGTTTGCTAGGGTAGACCCTCTTTCACTCAGACTCAGCACCCCCCCCGAAACTCAGCCCCCCCGAAACCCCCCTGAAATTTTTTTACCCCCCCCCCCGAAACGAAATCCTGGCTACGGGCCTGACCAGCTGTTAGGATTTCTGAGAGTTGAAGGCCAAAAACATCTGGGGACCTCACTGCTCTAGAAGCTCTGTAGGAAGTGGCTTCCATTGATGCTGTCAATAACAAACATGTTTGTACAAAGCAGCCTACCTAGATTTTTATTTCATAAATATTTCCCCACAATAACATAACACTACCACCAAGTGCTGGTGTTCCTTTAACCTTTTTGATTATTGCTTATACACAGTCTAGCTAAAATTAAATACCTGTGTGAAATCTATATGCAATCTATATGATTTTAAGAACCAAGTGGTGGTGATAGGATTATCTCGAGGCTATATTCCTTTACCAAATAGTTCTTGAAACGTTTACAGCAAAAATATAAAGGGGGAAAAGGGAAAATATATGTAATGAGCACTCATTTTCTCCAGATTCATAAGTCATACCTTTAAGAAAGTGGAAATTCGTAAGTTGGTTAACTATACATGTCCACAATTAATCTTCAGTAATAACAGTTAATGGAAAATCACTTTACAGACCAATGAACTGAAGATAATATTGTGGATATTACATTTGCTACAGAATGCTGCCCTTAGAACAGATTTCACTGTTTCATAGAATCAATAGAGTGGAAACCAACCATTTTCACCTCCTTTATGAAGATAAGTTACAATATACCCAAAATATTTCCAACAGATGTCTTCCAACTTTTTTCTTGGACACAATTCCTATCCATGACCTTGCATTACAATATATTAAAACAGTCTTATTGTTTCTCCTGATACTAAATGACCATATATCCAACTTGAAATCTGTAAATGTCACAAGTATTTTTTTTCTTGTCTCAGTGGGCAAAGGGCTTTATACAATAATAAGGTTGTTATTGGCAATTTTAATTGCATCACCAACAAAATGAAAAAGAAATAAACTGAGAAAGAATAATGTAGAAAGCATACGTAAAATGTAATTTTAATTCTTGCATGGCTTAATACAGCTCTGAACCAGGCAAATGAGAAGGCAATTTGAAAACCCCACTGCTAATGTCAGGCCACATTGTGTTGAGAAATGTGAGAGATAAAAGTACATCTCTCAAGTAGTGTAATGAAACTGGTAAGTCTAAAGCTGAGCAATAACCACTACTTGTCGACCCACATATAAACACGTTTACTATAGAAAAGTTGATTAGCCCCCTTTTAAAAAAATATAAAAGTACTGATGAATTATTTGTTTATGTTGAATGAAGTACATGGTCTACTGCAAGAAAGACAAAAATCAGAAGTCACTGAAGGCAAGGGGGGATAAAGGTAAAGAGTAAGTGTAACTGGACAAAAATTTACAAGCAAGAAGTCACTATAAATGAACACTGTAGCTAAACTTCTACAGCAGAGCTTTCCAAACATTTCATGTTGGCAACACACTTTTTAGACTTGCTGTCGGAACCCAGATGCCTTAAAGAGCCAGGCACAAGAATGTAATAAAAACAACAGCTTATTAAGTCAAAGTAAACAAGACTCAGAGACACTTACTTCAGTGCCTCTGGTCAAAACTCAAAGTTTGCAGCAATTTGCAGCTTGAAAAACGAACTTAGAAAATAAACCGGATTAAACCGGCAAAAAATCTGGATTAAACAAGAGTTCTAACAAAATGCACCAAAAACACACAGTTCAAAGATAAAGCCCAAACAAGAAGCCATGAAGAGAAGCCGCCATTCAAAAGCAGTCCAAAGTCAAAGAAGTCCCAGTTGAAGATACCAGAGTCCAGAAGGCAGCATCGTCATCAGAAACAGTCCGAGGTCAAGGAGAGGGGAAATCCACACTTACGAGAATCCAAGCTGGTCAGAACATGAAGAACACAGCAACCTGCAGTTCCAGGACCCAAGCTCAACAAGAGAAGTGACAGGACCCAAAGTACGAAACCAACACTTTGCCTACTGCAAAGTTCTATCACTCCAGTGCCTTCATTTATCCTACAACTCATCATCTGTTGATGAGTTGCACCCCACCCTGTCCTTATCGCTGTCAGCTGGCTTAGCTTCTACAGCTGAACGCCAATGCCAATCCCTCCAACTCTTCCACCTTTTGTCAAGACTTAGATCACCCCATGATTCCATGGTATCATCAGCTTGCCAATCCCCTCCAGAAAATCCCTCAAAGGTGTCACTGGACGTGGGCCGTGTACACACATTCCTGATCTCCTGAACTTGTGTCCAATCCAGTGGTTCCTCTTCATCCTCACTACTCCCAGACCCATTATTTCCAGTAAAGCTCATGAAATCCTCATCCTCAGTGGGAGCAGTAAGTATGTCCCGGATCCTCTTTCTTTGATGCTCCTCGTCTGACTCTTGCTCCTGAGTAGTCCTCTTAAAACCTCTACTTCCATCTCCTTCCTCCTCCCCACTAATTTCACTGCCAGAGAAACCTTCGAAGGATGTCTGCCACTTATTGTGGAAGAAGACTCTTCCCATTTTGGAAGGCATATGCTGGAGGAGTGGTCCTCAATGTGACAATCAGATATATTACTTTAAGAACCGGAAATACTGTATTGTGCCATTCATTTCCATGCATATTGTGGCAACCACATACTATACTCCACTTCTAACATATTTGCTGGTTTAGATAGGCAACCCGTTTTTAATACTCTTCTGAGAGATTTTGGACAAAAAATGTTAATCTAGATTACTTCTGTTGAAGTGGAATCTTGTGCCTTCCTAGACAACACCTTTACAGTTCAGATTAAAGCCCAAAGTATATTTGTGCCCTACTGATTGAAATCCAGCAGCCACCACTTTATGCTGCCCAATAAAAGGTTTCACCTAACAATTATTTTTTTAAGGTGGATGTACCATGTTCACACATAGAAACCTCGTGAGCATTGACATTTACGAGAATTTTTTAGAGGTCAGTGGAGAAAACTAGCAACCAAATGTTTTTTTTTTCCAGAATAAGCAATGATGAATAGTCAAATAACTTCTTCCTTTCATCATTCACCAGAAAAGGATGACATTTATGATGGTTGTTCTCAGTCTACAAAAGAAACCCCCCAGGAACAAACACATTTACATTTTATCTTAAGCCTCAAAGCCAAACAAATGTTCTAAATCATCCTCATGTTCATTCATCATCTGTGAAAGGGAATGCGTGTTGCCTCGATTTAATAGCTAATTCCAACTAATCAGATCCATTGAATAAAATCAAATGAAAGCAAACACTTGTTTGCAACAAGTATATCCCACTTGATATAATACTCAAGGTAGCCTACAAAGATATGAAATATGGATACAGTTTAAGCAATAAAATCTAATACCAATAACAAAGTGGCAGATTAGAATTTTTAAAAAAACCTCAGCATCTCTTCAGAACAATAAAATAAAATCAGCTTTAATCAATATTTTTAAAAAGCTGGGGTGATTTCTATTTATTTCGATTTATGTGACCATTCTTAACCACATGGAAGCATGTGTGACTATAGGCTTGCTTAATACAGCTAATCACATGCTATATATGGTAATAGCTTCAGAGTATGGGGAAAGCCAGGTTACATTGTGTATTGATCTGGTCTTCGGTACATGTGAAGCATCTCTCCATGTGTGAGGGATGATGTAGTGATTTGGGTTTTTTTTTTGCTCCTATATTACATATTTATCTCAGCCAGAAATATGTTGTAATTGTGTATCTATCACTTAAAAAACAAGGCAGATGTAGGACTTAATGTATGCTTACCATTCAGTGTGTCATCATAACTTTTTGTTCCAAACAAATGGAGATTCCAAATTCCAGAAATGCAGTAAACTCAGAGAGGGTGATGGTAGTTTAAACATGGAGCATGGATTTTCTACAATTCAAGGCTTTTGATTTTAGCAGTTCTGTGATTTGGGTTTTTATACAAATTTAGGGTTTTGAGGAAATCCAACAGAATCTTTTTTGTCATTGGATTGTCAGTGTTTGGTCAAACCTAATGTTAAGTTGGACTCTCTCATCAATAGATTTCTTATCAGTGAGTAAACTGTTTATCCACCTTTGTCCCCATTTGTCATTTTAGATGTAAATTGAATTCAATCACCAACTGAATCATATGTATTAGCAAGTTTTTTTTTTAAAAAAACTGTCCATATAACAGCCTGCATTTTTCATTGTCACTTTATATTGCCTTATTTACACAATATTTTAAATACAGGCAAATCAGTCAACCTTTTCCACTTAAACTATCAATTTTTGCATGGAGTGTGTGTGGGTAGGTAGAACACACATTTAAATGCAAGTTAAATATGTGACTGGTTGCAACTAGGCTTGTGCTTTGGGGCTGAATCTCGATCCATCTCTGTTGGCCATATACTGGTAAACGCCCATATCCATTTTCACATGCCTCCCAAAAACGGATGCACAGCCTGATGGTATTTTCTGACCACAGCCGAAAAATACAGCTAGATCTGGCCTATTGGCGGCAATTGGGGGGGGGGGGGCTCCCCTCTCTCCCCTTCCCATCATTTTAGGCAATGGCATCATTTGTCTTTATATGCTTCATTAAGAACGGGATTAAAAACCATCAGAGTTAAGATACCATTCTTTCTGTGATCCTTTCCCTTTGATTTGTAGAAGAGACCTGGATTTAATGCTTCCTTAAAGTTGTTTCTACTCTCTCCCTGCACACAGCTTTCCCAGGCATTTTAAGGAGGCTTCCCACTTCCCAGGGAAGAAAGAGTGATGACCTGGAGCTATCCTACCCTGGCCTTCCTTTAAACAATTTTCTCTTTTCTCTTGATTGCCTGCCTCCCCCCCCCCCCACATACACACCTTTCTGAATCAGGTTTAATGCTTTCTTAAAGCTGTTTCTACTTTCTACTCTAGAGGAGAGATAAGTAGGTGATAGTAGTTTTCTGAGAATGAGGCTTTTATTTTTGTTTGCTGGGATTGCTATTATTATTATTATTATTATTATTATTATTATCTTTTAGAAGTATTTTCTAAAGGAGAGGTGGGAGGAGAAAAGGAAGCTAAAAGGGTGGCTCTCCAAGCCCCTAAATGTGCATGCACCCTACCCACCCATCCCACATATTCCCAACTCCCAGTCAGACCCACTAAATAAAAGGAATAAAGGAAATAAAGGAAAATCAAAAAGAGTCAAGAGAGAGACCAAGCCAGAAGCCAAGCCAAAAATACAGTGAAGCCAGGATGCAACTCTAATGCCAAATAGGGAAGGAGGAGCAGTGATCGGCTGCCACGTGATCCAGTTATGGATGAAAAATGTGATGGCTGGGCCCCTGCCATTATAGCCAAATGGTAGAGCCGAAGAAGCTGATTTAGCCAAAGTAATCTGGATCCTTGCACAAATCTAGTTGCTACTGTGTCCTCCAATTCCTCCCTATATCAATGGAACAATACAGCCACATTTTATGGGTACCTTGGGGGAAAGTTCAAATGCGAAAGTATATATATATATATATATATATCTCAAATAGTTCCTTTTTGGCAGGCAGGGACCTTGGAGATATGTTGTACTGAATTCAGCTGATCAGTTAAATAACTCCTTTAGCATACTAAAGAGTGTATAATAATTTTACACAGAAATACACACAAATCACTAGTTGAAACCCAGATAAAATCAACTGTTGGAAGAAAGACGAAGTGATGAGACTACCCTAAGACTTGTATAGTAGACAGATGTGTGCTTTCAGCCAGAACACCCATGTGGCAGACTGAAGGTAATTTGTACATCCTCAATCATACTAATACACCCTAAGACCCCTAGTGGTAGTCAATTCTTATCTGAAGCACTTTCATTCAAGATGCATCTGATGTGAGGTGAATGTGGGCAGCAGTCAGTGCAAATCAAATCAATATTTTCTTATTATAAATGACAATCTATTATTTTAAAACTAAAAGAAGGTTAGCTTATACAGTGATCCATACTTATTGCCCAATGGGTGTAAACTACAGTTCTTCAGAAGATAATGAATTTCTGTGATGGTGTGTATGTGCGTGTGTGTATGTGGCCAGAGTCTGATTAAATGCCTTCTTCGGCTGAATTTGTTTTGAATTATTACTACCAGAGCCCTGCTCTGAGCCTCAACCTTTCCCTCCACAATACTCAAAACAAAGCAAAAAATGCAGACCCTTTGACATCAGTTGAATCTCAGAGTTGTGTTTTCCTCTCTGGGCTTATGTTTTATTCCTCATCAGTGATGCAAGCTCTAAAACATTTGCTGCAAGGGCTGAAGAGAGAAAGCAGCAGTGTTGCAGATGTATATCCATCTTTAAACACAAAGATAAACAAAAAACAAAAATAACTTAGCCACTATAAAAACAAGAAAAGAAATACTTAGCTTTATAATGAAGAAATGGTTGGAGTAAAAGAAAAAGTTGAGAAAATACACAAGGTCCTGTGGTTTGAGATATGAAAAAGTCTGTTTTAGGAGGATTCTTAAAGATTTCCAATAGGGAATCATAGTATCAGAATTGGAAAAGACCATAAGGACCATGCGGTATAACCTCCTGCTGTGCAGGAATACAGAATCAAAACAAATTAGCCTTAAAAACTCCGAAGGAGACTCCTCCACACTCCATGTAGCATTTTCCTCTGCCAAACAGTTCTTATCATCAAGAAGGTCTTCCTAATTTTCAGGTGAACAGACCTCATGTCCACCTTTTTAGCTATTGTACAGATTGGATATTTCACATTTCTTTGACTTGCTGATATGGTTTTAAACAATGATAAATGTGAAATATAACTGTAGATTTAATGTATTTTAAAACATGTAATATGAAGCTGTTAGATGAATCATCTGAGTTTTTGTGTAGGTTCTATTAGTGAGCTGATGATAGCCAGCTCTATTTCCCATTTTGCAATAAGTACCAAAAATTTATGGAAGAGGTATCTTGTCTGAATATAGTGATGGAACTGGATGTAGGTAAATAAGTGAAAGCCAGACAAGACAGGTATTTTGTTGGTCAGCAGACACACTATACATCACAGGGCTTTCTAGCTGTGGAACTATCTCTCAGGTTACATCCATTCCTCTTGAACGTTCAGTGAACATATAAGACTGAATCATATAGAACTGAAAGGGACTTCTTGGGGCATTGAATCCAACTCCCTGCTCAGTGTAGGATCCCCAGCTAAATCATCCCCAGCAAGTTGCTGTTCAGCCTCTTTAAAGATATCCAGAAAAGAAGACTCCAGTTGGTTTCATTGCTGAAACACTCTCATGATAAAGAAATTATATGTAATGTTCAAACAAAATTTGCCCTTCTGTAAAGGCAAGCTATTTGAACTGGTCTTAAATATCTGAGACTGCAGTGAACAGTCTTCTCTGTGACAACACCAGAGATATTTAAAGAGTACAAATATATTATTCATCAGTCTTCTTTCCACCAAGATGAACATGTCTAGCTGTGGTATACTGTGACATTGCATCATTGAATTATCCCAAAATATGTAATCCACTCTGGGTCCACTTTGGGGTGAAAAGAGTGGGATATAAATATAGTAAATACATAGTTCCTCCAAACTTTCCTCTTTGGTTCTTCCAAACATCCTTGTTGTCCTTCTCTGAAAGTGCTCCAACTTATCTAAATCCTTAAAAGGATATGCCCAGAAGTGATAATTGGGCTTCAAATGAGCATGGAATATGGGACTATTACTTCTCTCACATTGGAAACTATACTTCTATTAGTGGAGGTTAAAAGAGCACTCTATTATTTTGTATAACCTCTAGTCCTTAAAACCAGCACTGACTATTCTTGCTCTTTCTGCTGGCTCTCCCCTCCCTCATTTTTATTTAATGTTTTATATAACATTTGTATCTGTTATATATCACAGTGAAGGATTGATTGCTTGTGGCTTGGGAGGTGATAAATAAATGAAATAAATAAGTTTATGAATATATAATAAAACATATTTCAATATGAATGTATGAGTATGAAAATGGGAGAGAATGGGATTATGCTTCAATTTATGCAAAACCGATATGACCTGGAAACTGATTAAGTCAATAATTTCTAGGGAGAAGAGATGAGTGAAAATTCAGTTTATTTTTTTATAAGAATCTTCCAGAATTATCAAATGTCTTCATATTCAGGATGGAAAGAAGTTGAGTTTTATTTAAAAGAAAAGAAAAAAAATGTATGTGCTGGGCACCACAATTCAAGAGAGATATTGACAAGCTGGAATGTGTCCAGAGGAGGGCGACTAAAATGACCAAGGGTCTGGAGAACAAGCCTTATGAGGAGCGGCTTAAGGAGCTGGGCATGTTTAGCCTGAAGAAGAGAAGGCTGAGAGGAGATATGATGGCCATGTATAAATATGTGAGAGGAAGCCACAGGGAGGAGGGATCAAGCTTGTTTTCTGCTTCCTTGGAGACTAGGACGCGGAACAATGGCTTCAAACTACAAGAAAGGAGATTCCATCTGAACATGAGGAAGAACTTCCTGACTGTGAGAGCTGTTCAGCAGTGGAACTCTCTGCCCCGGAATGTGGTGGAGGCTCCTTCTTTGGAAGCTTTTAAACAGGGGCTGAATAGCCATCTGTCAGGGGTGATTTGAATGCAATATTCCTGCTTCTTGGCAGGGGGTTGGACTGGATGGCCCATGAGGTCTCTTCCAACTCTTTGATTCTATGATTCTATGTGGAAGAAAAAAAACTGAAAATGCATCCATTAATGTCTGAGACTTTGGGTCCCAATTCTCTTGAGTTTGACACCCTGTGAATTCAATTATGTTAATATTAGATTTCAGTCCCTCTTTTTCTGAGAACCTCTTCATTTATAGCATGTACAGTATGGTTTTTAACACACTGAATTTGTCTATTGAAGATGGAGAAAAATTCAATTTCCATGTATATTTTTGAAGAATTTATAATGCTCAATATTCTGAAAAACTTACAATAATGCAAATTCAGATACAATTTACACTTGAAATATTGCAAATTTCAGGTGCAAATTCAAACTTAATAGTAAGTGAAACTCACAATTTTCCTTCCCCAGACAACTCATTTCCTTGATCTTAACAATAGTCCTGTGCAATTCATCTTCACTCTTCCTCTTTCCCTTCCATTCCTTACTCTGTAGTGCAAGTAACTTGTTTCCCAGAGCCATTAATTACTCCATCTGGCCCACCATATTTTCTTTTGTTTTCTCATCAAGCCCGAGTTCCTTCTTGCAAGTCACCAGGGAGACGGCAAAACAGCCCGGTCACCAGACCCTGCATTGTAAAGGCAGACCTTGTAATTGATCCTGACAGAATGGACCGAGGAGTGCAGGAGTTCAGAGACAAACAACAGCCAGTGTCTTGGTAACACCCCAGAGGTAAAAGCTGACCTGGAAAACACCAAGGCAAGAGGTATCGATATAACAGCTTTGCTACATCTTAACAGCTAGGAATCTCTTACCCACAAGGTCAGAGAAGAAATGTGCAGTCAGATTAATAAGAAGGGAAGGTGACTTGGGGGAAAAAACAGGGTATGAGAAAAGTGAGCTAAAGGATTCAAATGGACATATGTGAAGCTTTGTTAATGAGTACATTTTCATATACATTCTGAGAATAATTGAAAAATATGCATAACACTCTTGGGATATTATAAGAAGGTTTTATGTGAGTACTAATAATATTAATCTGGAATATTAATGATACACACACACACACACATAAATATTTTCCACATACACAAATATTTTCCACAACATTAATTGGATCTTGATACGGTAGACTTGAGATAAATTCCTCAAAAAATATTGCTTCCCTACTTTTTCAGTTATATCATTGGGGCTGAAGAAATCTTTTAAAAAAGCAAGCAGAACAGCACTTTTGTACTAAAGCAAAGAAAGAGAAAAAAAACCCAATAGACTTGAAAGGCTATTGTTTCTTGGTATTAGACATCACTCCAGTTACAGACACAACAAAAGGAACTACATTCATGCTGGCCAGCTTCCACTTTAATTGACAATTTGGTATCAGGATGAAATATCTACAATGCTACAAGACAGCCAGGCAAATAAAAGAACTGTTAAAAGTGAATAAGCATAATGACAGAGCCTTTGAGAAAGCCATTCTTTTGTCAGTAAGACATTGTTGTCTAGTATAGGTTATTGAGGTCAATTATAGTCTACTGTAAAATACAAATGCTATTAAAATGATATGTGGGAATCTAAATGACATCCTGTAATTTTTAAACATAGGATAAGAATACCTGTGCAATAATATGCACTGTGAATTATGGTAATAATGACAAATCTCATAGACCTTGTAAGCAAAGCATCATCATTCTATTTCACAATTGCATGATTAAGGCAGATACAAAAAGTTAAATGGAAGATATTGTTGCTGTGATTTTCTGTCATTGTGTAAGTCACAAAACTGTGAGCAAAAGGAGGTGAACTCTCCGATCCTAGGCTATCTTTCTCTATCTCCAGACACAGTCTGAGATTCAGTCAGTGCGTACTGGGAAGAAAGATCTTTCTGCTAAACAATAAAAACATTTCAACATACATTATCTACTCCTTTAAAAGAACAAAAAGCAAAAATATCACCACTGACAACAATTTATTTTTATACTTACTTCAACTCACCAAGAGAACTTCATTTTATGGGATGGTATACACGTTTTTAATAATCTTTATGGATGCAGAGATAATATTTTAGAGATATATGTAGAAGCCATCTGTCTGCAGGTGGGTATATTAGTTTTGGTCTTATTGCTGTAACATTGGAATCATACCCTTCAGTTGACCCAATTTTTCAGAAATGGCCCTGGGTAATCCTATGCCATACCACTTTTTCAGTTGCTTTCAAAATGTCAACTTTGTCTTACTTGAGTCTAACGTTCACCTTTTTTTTTGCTAAATTACATTGCTAAAACTGAGGTGCACATTGGATTTGATGGCACATTAGACTCATGTACCTGAACCTGTCTGCACTATGGGGTAAGAGATCGCAGTTGGGGACAAAAGAGGGAGAGACAGAGGCAGTGGTGGCCATGAAGAGGCTGGTAGAAAGCTTGTGGTGGCTGCAAAAAGTCTGATGGGAAAGTTAGATGAAGGGGAATGGCTTCCTACCAGTCTTTTTCTGGCCACTATCGGCGTCCTACCAGGCTCGATGGAGAGGCATGACTTCCCTCCATCCTTTTCATGGCCACCACTGTCTTGCATTATATTTGACAGAAAATCAATTTTTTTGAACTGCATACCTTCAAAATTAAGGTGCCCATTAAATTCAATGTCACATAATACTTGAGAAAATATGGTAATCCTTGGAAATATCTGTGCCCTCTCTGGAGCCCATTTTCTGGAACAACTTGATAGAGAAAAACAGTTGAAATATAGTATTTGATTGGATATATATCATGACTGTATAATTGGCTAACACCATATGTAGAAACAAGACACATTTTTTTCCCACAAAAGCAAGAACCTTAACAGAATAAATTATAATAGCAAAAGAGACAATTCTGGGAGATTTTTTCATGTCAGGAGTGACTTGAGAAACTGCAAGTTGCTTCTGGTGTGAGAGAATTGGCCTTTTGTGACAACGTTGCCCAGGGGACACCTGAATGTTTGATGCTTTTCCATCCTGGTGGGAGGCTTCTCTCATGTTCCTGCATGGGGAGCTGGAGCTGACAGAGGGAGATCAACCCACTCTCCTTGGATTTGAATCGCTGACCTGTCAGTCAGAAGTCATGCTGGCACAAGGGTTTAAACCATAGCGCCACTGGGAAATAATTATGAGAGATGAATGCATCTATCACTGTACAAAGGGAACGGTGCTTGTCATGGGCAGAAGAGAATAAATAGTAGAGCCCCGATATCTTCTCAAAAAGGCAAGAATGGCTAATATGTGTATGCTGTAGAACAACGATCATGTTTGCTTATACTAATGTGGGGAACATAATGAAAGAGTATGTTCTGAATACAGGTTATGGCCTTGGTTATTTATTTATCATGTCATCCGCAACCAGAACATTGTATTACATTTCTAACAGAACAAAACAAACAGATAAAAAAAGAGACATGCCACAGTGTCACAGTGTGTCTACACCCTACACCACTGGAGAAATTACACTGCTTAGCCAGTATTGCACCACCTGACATCCACCGGGAGGTTGCAGCCAATAGTGAAAGGACGAAGGCAGAGACATCTCCAGCTCATCCCTTGTTTGGGTATCAGCCAGCACGTCAACGACTTAAATCAAGAAATAGTTTTCTTAGATCTACAGAGACACTCGCTGGAACACCTCAGCAAGCGAGAGTCCAAAAGTGGCAGGCTCAAACCCAGCACCTCAATCCATGGCTCAACCAATGAGAGACTCCCCCCTGGGCACACAGAAGACTGGGCGACTTGGAAGGCGCTGAACAGACTGCGCTCTGGCACCACAAGATGCAGAGCCAATCTTAAGAAATGGGGCTACAAAGTTGAATCCACGACATGCGAGTGTGGAGAAGAGCAAACCACTGACCACCTGCTCCAATGCAACCTGAGCCCTGCCACATGCACAATGGAGGACCTTCTTGCGGCAACACCAGAGGCACTCCAAGTGGCCAGATACTGGTCAAAGGACATTTAATCAGCTACCAAGTTTGCATGGCCTTGGTGCACATAGTTTAGTTACTCTATTGAAGTTGTGCAGCCTTAGTTTAAACGAGTGCCAGGATGATAGAACATTTTAAATAATCTCAGGAATATATGAAAAGGTGGAATATATATGCACTAAACAAATACGCATGGCAAACAATAACATGCATTCATTGTACAAAATTACTTGAGACTGTATTCTGGAAACATCAAACTGCATCTACAGAGAAGTACTCTAAAGCAGAGGAGTAAGACTATTCAAAATCTCTCTCATTCTGAAGAAGTAAGGTGTTTTATCATGTCAAGACAAGCTTAGAAAATTGTCAGTTGCCACACAATTTACACTCATTGTGAAAAGAAAAACGAGTTCTTTCATTATTGTTTTCATTTCTATTGCTTTGGTACAGAAAACTTTGCATTTTGTGCAAAATCCATCTTATAATGAAATCTTTCTTGTGTGTGTGTGTCAAAGGTAAATGTAAAGGTTTCCTCTTGACATTAACTCTAGTCGTGTCTGACTCTGGAGGGTGGTGCTCATCTTCATTTATGTTATGTTATGTTATGTTATTTATTTATTTACAGTATTTATATTCTGCCCTTCTCACCCTGCAAGGGACTCAAGGTAGATTACAATGCACATATACATGGTAAACATTCAATGCTATTAGACATACAACAAATAGAGACAGACACAGAGGCAATTTAACATTCCTGCTTTCCAGCTTCATGAGGGTATGCTCGATTCGGGCCACAGGGGGAGCTGCCACTTCACTGTCCTTGATGGAGTATTTCCTCATTCTTATGCATGCTGCTGGAGGTTTTATGGCATTGTAAATTAGTTAAATTAGCCTCCCTGCAGAAAGTGGTACCTAAATTTCCTACTTTAAAAATGCAACTGTCTTTCAGGCTGCATAGGTCAACAGCAAGCTAGACTCTGACCCAGGCTGGCTTCGAACTCATGATCTCTTGGTCAGTAGTGATGTAATGCAGCTGGCTACTAACTAGCTGCACCACAGCCCCGTCTTGCTTGTGCCAAAACTCAGTCTTTGGTATTTCTAAGCCAAAGAGCCAACATTGTCTTTAGAGGCCTCCAAGGTCATGTGGCCAGAATGACCATGTGTGTGTGTAATCATACACACACACATATGCACACACACAAATGGCATCATTTCTGCAGCTTTTTTACAAAATATCTTAAAATATGAACAAAATAAAAAAATGCAAAAAGGTCTTAATCTCAGTCATAGGGAAGAAGGAATTTGGGGGGTCTGACATGCATGAGTGAAAATTTATGTCCCCAAAGATATAGGAAGGTCCAAATAAAGGAACGTTTTCACATATCCCTTTGTTGAAACACTTTGGTTAAGTTGCAAAGATTCCTCATAAACATCCCTTGCCTGTGATATGTTACATTTGTAATAAATAGTCTTACAGAAAATAATTACGATGATTGCCAGCCAACTTAACTTACCAGTTTGATTACATTCACTTTTCACTATGAACGTTAAGAATGGGAGTTAATTTAACTTGCATGTATTATTCAAGGCATGTCTTTTTAAACTTCTGATAGCATCATTAATATACACATATAAGGCAATTTTCTGAGATGTGTCTTCGATGTGGAAGGATTTTGAAATGTGTAACTGAATAATGATTCTTTCTTTTGTGATGTTGTAATTAAGTTATTAAAAATTAATCCATAAAACATGAAAAAGTATTTCCCTCTCGTGCTTCAATTAATGATAGATACATATTTTGTGGATCTTTTAAATGTTCACAGCAATGCTACGATGGCCCAAACATGTTACCATTAATATGTTGTGTAGGACATTACTGTAGGATCATGAACTTTCATATTGTAAGGATGTTACTAAGTACTTCAAAGAGATAAAAGCACAAGTATATGAAATAAATAAATAAATAATAAAAAGGACAAGGTGAGAAATATGGAAGCACCTTTAAGAATAATTGGATTTTATTCTCCATTATTTTCATGGCTGTAAAACCAGTCTTTGGCCCCAAAACATGATGATATTTAGGCCTTAGGCATAAGGCATCCTGTGCCAACAATGCCCCTCTACAGTCTAATTGAATAAACAGGATGGTCTCTGTACAGCAAATTTAATGGACACAAATCTGACATTATAAATGACAGCACTCAAAAATGGTTGTAGAAGATTTCAATTTTCCTGGACATATAGTGATGTACAGGTTGCAGTCCTTGAAGGAGGACATTACAAGGAAGGTTAGAAAAAAAACCCCACTGAATTGAATCATATTCACAAATTTCAATGCATTATCAGAGGTATGAACAATAGCTTCATGGCACACTACATATCATGCAAAAGTCTTCACTATAGCACATATAACAAAAGGAACGCTCTCAGAGAAAATTTTGAACTCTGGGAAACTAACTTTCCCTTCTTGGATTTATTGCCTTCATACATCAACATTGGGACCCCGTTTATGCTAACATTATCATGCAGATTGAACTGCATTATATGCTCAGTATAGATTCATATAATCCAATATAGATTCATAAAATGCCATTAGGAACACAGGGTAAATAAAGGTTGCTCTCTTGCTGCTATTTACATATTCAAAGAAGGTAGGATAAGGGCATCATAATAGACAACAGAAAGAGGAAATAGCAAACCAACTGATTTTTTATTTTATTTATTTTTGCTCTTCATATGAGAACCCTTAAATATTAGGGTTGTGCTTTCAGGGTAAACCTTGACCTGTTTAGTGTCGGTGGGGGCCCCAATCAGCTTTTTGGGAGCCCCCTGAAATCAGGAGGGCAGATATCTGTTTTCAATCTGGTGTTCCAAAAGTTCCATTTTTTATTAACACACTCTCTTTCTAAGATAAGGAGGCATGGAGCACCATGTGCTCACGAAAAGCAGGTGAGGAGCCAGGATTGATTCCAACTTATTTTTATGTCAAGCTGATTTTCATACCGGGAGGAGTCTTCCCATTATGTGCTCCCAAAGATAACAAAAGTAATGAAATAATGGATGAAATGAAGGAAAACAGTTTTGCACACAAGTACTAAACATAGTACTTAAATGTAATATGAAGTTTAAGGAACCATGCCTGTATGCTATTCCCCAGATCTAGAACTTTATCACACCAAGCCTGTATTCCATTAGCATAACTAGTGAATACACTGTGTTGAGTCCCTTTTATATTTCAACTCTGCATTATTGCAACTGTGCCAATTCACCATTCTGTGATCTCACAATTATACATCCCTTGTAACCTTGCCTTCTTGCACTACTACAGTTCCATTATTATTATTATTATTATTATTATTATTATTATTATTATTACCACCACCACTATGACTACTACTATTATTGCAATTTCTCAATTCTATACCAGTATAGAAGCTAAAGGGATTCATTTCTCAAAATTAGGTGAAAGTAGTATTTTGGAATTGGGAATTATTGACATGTTTTTCCAGTCAATACTTAGAGATGGGAAAATAATGGGGAGGGAAGCAAACCAGTAACACAATGCAGATGAGGTTGTGTTATAGGGACCAGCTCCAGTGTTGGTTTGCCCACCTCCTGTGATAAAGTGTTAAGATTACTGGATAATTTATGGCACCATAGGGAAGGTGAACTTGACTGCAGCAAAAATCAAGAGACTGGTTTTTCACTCTTTATAGATCTGGTCTGGGAGCCCTCTGTTCCTATACCAGTTTGTGAACATCCTGTGATCCTTCGGAATTTTCCAATCTAATTAAGTCCAAAAACATCTGGAAGAACACAGACTTTGCAGTCTTTCTGATAAAGATTTTACAGGTATATGAAGTAAGTTGCAAGATTTCTCACTGTAAATGCTTGTATGATTCATTTTACATATGCCAGCTTTCTGGAATCGTTTTCTCCACCTTCACATTGTTTGGTCTTACCTCTTGCTACATTTCTGTGTGCCTACCCTTTTCAGGTCCACACAATTATTTTTATAGTCACTCTCTTTCATATATTACAACATCAAGGACATTTTAACAACAACTTCCAAGAAACAGATGGTAAATCATTACACATGGTGTCAGAATATTGCTTCATGAAAGAAAATCCATATCATAGTTCTAGAAAAAAGATTTGTGTTTTAATCTATTTAATAAATTCTCTCATTTCTCCCACAATAATTTCCTTCTTCATATGCATTGCAAGTCTATCTGTATTCTTTCATTTTTTTTTTCATGCAGTTGTTTGGAAGCTTTGAGACTGCCTGCATAAATGTTCAACACTTCCGCATGCATCCTGACCTGATGTATATTTACTTGGAATTAAACTTTATCGTGTTGTAAGGGAAAGAGCACACCCTTTGAATCAAATATCCATATTGTCCAGTTACATAGAGTGCAGTACATTGTACAACCACTTTAACTGCCATGATGTAATGCTATGGGTCCCTGGGATTTGTAGTTTGGTGAGGCCCTATCAGAAAATGATAAAAACTTTGTAAAACTTTTATAATTTCATAGCATTCATTAATGATAGTTAAAGTAGGGTTAAACCACCTTTATTTTGCAGTGTGGACACACGCTGCAAAATATCTGGAACAATATTTCTGGGATGTAAGACAATAGGAACAGTCCCTCCATCATTGGCCCAAGCACCTGCTATTTTGGTGTCAGTTAACTATTTTGAATAATAACTTCTTGGAAGAAATTTCTCAGAATCTCCCAGCCAGCATGGCCAGTTTACTTTCCCACTGACAATGACCCTGACTTCCATGATTTTGTCTAATCTCATTCTGAGCTGTCAAAGCTACAGCATGGAGAGTACAAATCTATGAGCTCATCTAAATTGACCAAATATATTGGGACAGCATAGCTTTTATTTACTCCTGAAAATACAGCTTTTGTTTTTAAGATCCATGCCATCCATCCAGACTTTCCTCTCTCTTCTTGAGTCTTTTTGTTCCTAACATGAGGGTTTTTAAAATAAAAAATACACATAATAGTTTTTAGTCTGTCAGTCTTCTGATTTCCCCCTCTTTACTCTTTTCCAGAATGTTTTAAGTTGGTTTTGAATAGTTCTTTATGTGTGTGGGTGCACAGGGACACCCACATATGCTTGGAGTGACGGAAAAAGAAAAACAGAATGGAAGAATGGATTGACCCTATCTCTCATCATTGTTCTAAAAACTACTCTGTGTCTTTTATGAGCAGAGAGGAGGAATGAGGA
Source organism: Anolis sagrei ordinatus (assembly GCF_025583915.1). Classification (NCBI taxonomy): domain Eukaryota; kingdom Metazoa; phylum Chordata; class Lepidosauria; order Squamata; family Anolidae; genus Anolis; species Anolis sagrei. The sequence continues at coordinate 159,394,236 of NW_026847438.1, read as the reverse complement.
AAAAGGTGTAGGAGAAAATGATAATTCAGATTCCATGTTCAATTTAACGTGCTAGAAGACTCTCCTGTTGTGTGAGGTCAGATGGGGAATGTTTAAATTCAGCACAATAATTCATAAGGAAGAGCAGACTGATTTTTTAAAATTGGAGTGTGGATGTGGAAATGGGAAAAAGCAACCCAAAGTGATGTTAAATGTAACTGATTGAATTGGCTCCCATTGGTAGTTTGAACAAATCCTAAGTTTATGTAAGTCTCCTTGTTTTCAGTGGTGCTTATTTCCAGGGTAAGTATGATAATAAATTCCAAGCTAGATCAGATTTTAAGCAATTGTTTTATGTGTTCATAATGAAGACTGTAGTGTACAGATGGCAACAGGGAATAGAACAGGAGAATGAAACACACAGTAGAGATACTATGGAAAGTATGCTTGTTGTGGTATTTGTGATGAATCATTGTCATGTGCACATCATAAATGGACATGGTGATCATAGACTGTTTAACATAGTTCTTAGTCAACCATGTTTGGATTCCATAAGACTAGTCTGACCATTAGTGAGAGAATGGCTTCAGGTGGCTTTGGTTGTCCTTCAGCCAAGTTCATGATTGGAAGACAACACTGTGTCTGCCACATTGGGTTTCATTATTCCTTAAACTGGCTTACACATATCAAGACTAGCCCAACAGATAAAAAGATTGAAACACCTTCCTCAGGGAGGAGATTTTGCATGTCATGAAATTCTCAGAGTGTAGTGGAAGTTCTTTCTTTGGAAACTTTTAAACAGAATCTGAATGACCATCTGTTGTAAGTACTTTGTGCTTTTCCTGTATGGCAGTGGCTTTGACTTGATGACCCACGTGGTCTCTTCCAACTTTATTTAATCAGATGCTATTCTAATTTTGTAGTAAAGAGAAAGTTCAACTGGAAAGTCTGAGCAAGGCATTTACCTGTCCTTTATCTAGCAACCAAATTTCTTAGTCAAGCCTAGCTATCTTAAACTTATGAATGGAAGTAATTCTGTTTTCATATGAAACAAGCCCAAAGTTAATCCACACTAAACCAGAATAAAACATGGCCAAGTGGGCTGCTTAGTCCTAAAAGAAATCAGTCAATACAAGTTAAAACCAAGCTATTTTTCAAATTCTTGTTTATCATTTGATATGTAAAGTCAGCTTTTGAGATCTACATTTGGAAACTCCATTAAGCAGAGAGTGCTGGGGTGTTTGCAGTGTAAATATGTTTTCATGGCTCTTTTGCTTGGCCTTCTTTATTATTCCAGTAAAGGCAAAATAAAAGCCATGCTTTAAGAGCTTGAGAGAAAGAATCCAAGGGAACATTAGAAATGCTGACACTTCAACTGTCCAGTTCAGAAAATCTGATGCCTACATTACTTTGCATTCCCACAGCTCCTGAATGCATTAAACATTTTCCTTAAAGGACAGCTTGTGTCATTGTATATCATGTTTCTGCTAGCTGATGTACTTATCCCCATACTTCTGTGATTTTTAATCATTGGCACTGTACCTTAGTATTATTTTTTCCCTTATTGTAACTGTTTTCTCCTTGTCTGATACAGTTGAATATACAACAACAAGAAGAATACAGTATTTATTTATTTACCATATTTATATCCTACCTTTCTCACCCCTAAGGGGCGGCTCACAAAATAAACAACAATTTGATGCCGCACAAACATACATACAACAAAATAAATGTATACATTAAAACCAAGTGTTGAAAACATCTCAACATTAAAAACAATTAAAACCACTATCCCGTATATTTCAGATGGTGTATTCTTTTTCATCTTCTTCCTGTTCTTATTAAATTCAGCATGAATGGCCATGCTAAAAAGATTGACATCATGTTGCACACCTGTTATTTTATGATGTTTAATTCAGTCAATAGTTGTTACTGAATGAATGACTATATTATATTGTTAGATAGGCAAAAGGAAACTGCTAATAAAATAAAGGAACATATTCAATTCAGTTGCTGAAAATATTGGAGCTTAGATTCTAAGTGATTCTCAACTCAATGCAGCATCTATACTTAGAATGAACAGCATATTCCAAGGTTATATTGTCCTCAAGATAACAAGAAAAGCATTTCACATATGAAGAGAGGAGCACTTACATATGTTCCTTTCTTCATATGCTGCAATCACACCCTTACCCTTGTATATAACATCCTTGTGTATAAACTTGTATATAACATCCTTGTTTTCATACAAATGGTCTGTCATGGATTCCTATCTAGTATGTTCATCACACCAAAACACCTCCATGTCATGAATTCACAACCAAGATTACAAATGAAAACATCTTGCCCCCTGTGTTGGAAAGAGCTTTATAACAT
>NW_026847438.1:159342481-159391720 GCF_025583915.1 Anolis sagrei ordinatus | reverse complement strand
AAGTTTACCTTGTGCACTGACCATTCACCCTTAAGGTGGTTACACCAGGTTAAGGGCACTAATAGCAAGTTGATTCGTTGGAGTTTAGCCCTCCAAGATTACGATTTTGAAATAAAACATATAAAGGGTACTCAGAATGTTATTGCGGATATCTTGTCCAGAGCCCTGAGTGAAGGTGAAGGTTAAGATTACAAAAGGTATAGTATTTGCTATGTTGGATTGATTATATGCAGTGTTATAATGTATTTAACATGTTTTTTCTCCCTTACAGGAATGTATTTATTGTGTATAATGTATTTATGATATATTGATTGCAAAATGTATTTACTGCATAAATGTTTTATTGCATAAGGTGTTTTTTGCAAATGTAAGTATGTACAGAGATAGGTAGATTAGCTAGAATAGATAGTAAGGGGGTTAGTTAGGCCTAGTATAGTGTTAGGCTTTGCTTCGGAAAAGGTCTGCAAACCTTTTCACTCCGCAAACCATCTTGAGGTGGGGAGGGAATGTGAAGATCCCTTACCTTGCCAGCCAGGGTGGCAGGGCCCAGGAAGAGACAGGCTAGGTAGTTTCAGCTTAGAAGGCCTGGCAGAGAGCTGCTGGAGCCATCTTAGTTTAGGGAAACTCCAGCTCAGAGAGGGGGGAGTGGCCTAGGCCTGAGCCAGCCCAGCAACAGCCAGGATTGGTTTGGAAAAGAGGGGCAGAGTTAGCCAGATGGAGGGAAAGAGAACAGATAATTTTGACAGTTCAGCTCAGTTCTGAGTAGAGTGGAGTTCAGTTCTGAGAGAGGTTAGAGTAGGATTTGGATTTTCTAGGAGTCTCTGTTAAGAATAGGCAGCTTGCCTGAAGTTTGCACAGCATAGTAGGCTGTGGCAGACTGAGTTACAGCTATTTTAGAAAAGAAAATAGCTGGGTTTTGTGTTTAAGAAATTGTAACAAAGGAAAGAACCATTCTCTCAAGTAACCATTACGCTTCTAAGAACCAAGAACACTTTTATTGTAACAGCCAAGCCTCTGAACCTGCATTCACTTTTATTCTGTAACTTGTAATCAATAAACTCTTTCTTGTTATTTTTAAAATTGAAGCCTGAGTCAAGTGCCATTTTTGGTTGGAGTCATTTTCCTTGTTGAATCAACCTCTCCTGTTTTCCCCTCAAAGAAAGCCCTTGATAATACACAGCATTTGGTGGAGTAAAAAGCCTTTTATTAATTTAAACAGCATTTTAACATTCTAAATAGCTAGAGGGTTCGTGTTTCTTTAGTTTATGGTGGCAGCGAAGGTTTTACATAACGAGACATCCCCTCAAACACTATAAGAGCCAAAGTGGTGTGAATTCCTTATTGAAGGAGGGACAGTGGTGGGATTCTTTGACCCCCCCTGCCCAGACGGCCCTCTAAAGTCCTTATAAACAGCATCAGACTGCAAGGCCTGGAGGCTGAATGGAGGAACGTTTGAGAGTGGAAGGGTGGGACTTTGAGGGTATTGAATTGAGAAGTTACCTTATTTTCTTCAATCATAACATTGTTGTATTGTAATAACCGATTACTAGAGAAATTTCCAAAATTTTCTTGTGAGTGAATTTAATTGCTATAAAGGCTCTGCCATCATCACATGGTCATTTTTGACTGCCTTACCCCTTTAATCTCTTCTATAGCGACTCTGTGCCCTACTCTACAGAGGGAACTTTTTTGTTCAATGCAATTGAAATCTAATTGAAACAGAACAGTCAGGAGGGAGAGATGGGATCTTGAAGTTGATCGTCAGTAGGCTCTCTTTGTCCGTCTCTCCACTTATGCGATTATATAATTTATTTCCAAGCCACCTTTTGGTTTAAAAGGCCAACTGTATGGGTTGCAAAAATTGTAAACAATTTTTGTTCATAAGTTTTATACAATGAAATACCTCCTGACAAATCTAAAACAACAATGTCACACTAACCATACAAAATGAGAAAATCTGATATCCACACACGTTTGTGCTTCTGCCCCAAAGCAAATATGAATGAATAAAAATGTCAAATACAATAAATGTTAAGAAAAGTGCAAAAGACAAGTAAATAAAAATGCTAGAGCTAGAGTGACCCTCTCTCAGGCACCGTATAATGTTTCCCGGCTGGTGGTGGTGTGCAGAACAGATGAAATAGATTACCCTTTGTTATAGCAGCAGTCTCTTGTAGCAGTCAATACACAGAGCTTGTAACTATTTACAAAAAGTTATCTGTACTTACTTACTCTTTCTTTTCTTGAATGATGAAGACATAACAACATTTTTATTAAAATGCAGAATAAGGTCAGGTTTATTAGAGAAATTGAAAACAATTACAAGGAAATATAGGGTGGCAATCTTGGAACCAGACCAACTGCTTATATGGACCTAAAGCCAAAGAATCATAGAATCATGTTTTTGCTCTGCATTCTCAGAGAGAATTGGGGACAGCCTGTGACTTTGTTATCATGACATAAGGCCACATTGACCCAAATTAGCCCTGTGAGTTGTGCAGCTGCCATTCCCCCCTCTTTATTTTTTTCAAGATAATGTATCAGTGTAGATGTGTCCTAAGATAGGGAGAAATGGTTTCAAAATACAGGAAAAGAGAATTTTTCCTAAACATTAGAATGCATTTTTGATCATAAAAGTGGCTTGACTAGAATATGCTGTAGTAGAGTCTCCTTCACTGAGGTTTTAACATTGAACTATGACTTTGGAAAACAATGTTCAAATACTGATTCAGTCATGACAACCCACTGGGTGACTTTGGATAAGCCACTCACACTTAGTCTCAGAAAACACTGTGATAGGGTCACTTTAGGGTCTCCATAAGTCAGAAATGACTTGAAGACAAACAACAACAAGAAAATTCTACAATTTTAAGTTTCATACTGATATCAGGCATCACTTGATCTTTTTACTGTTCTTTTTAGTAGTGTGTTTAGTAGTATGTAAAAGCCCCATGTGGCATGGAACAAGCCAATCCCATGGGTTCTTTCCATTTAATTGTTTCTTCCTCCCAGGCCATGTCCATATTTATGATTGTCAACTAAAAAAGGGGGAGAGACACCATGGGAGAAATACCTTTCTTAGTTGTAAATCAGACTGGACTCTGAGTGAAAATGTCTGAGGCTGAAGTATTACCTACTCTTGACAGGACTATATTATTTATTCATTCATTTGTCCAATTTATATTCTGTCTTTCTCCGAGCCCAGGGCCCAAGCTGGCTCACATCCAATTAAAACAAGGTACAGCTGAAAAAATCCAAACAAATCCTGTCTGTACAAAAGTTAAGTAAACAAGTAAACAAAGTCATCTATTTAAACCCAATTTCAAAACAGTTTAAAACTCATATAAGATAAAATCATGTTAAAAGCCCCTTTTGCTACATTAATATTTCCAATGAAGCTTAAATAAAAACTTTGTAGCTTTCCAGTGGAAAAAGAGGATAAAGGGAGCCTAGTAAAGGGGGGGGGGATTCAACAACCTTGGAGCAGCCACTGAGAAGACTATCTCTATGTCCTCAAATGTGCCCATGATAGTGATGGAACTGAAACTCTATCCCAAAGACCTACAAACTTACTGTTGTTATTGTTTGCCTTCAAGTAATTTCTGACTTATGTTGACCCTGTGATTTTCTTGGCAGATTTAGCTACAGAGGGATTGCCCTTATCTCCTTCTGAGACTTAAAGTGTGTGATTTGACAACGGTCATCCAGGGGGGTACTTTGTCCTAAAATTCAGGAAGGCTCATATAGAGCTATATAATATTTCAGTTAGTCTGGAATCAAGTCACATAAGTTTCTTAAGGTCAAAATCAACATTTTTAATTATTATCTGGAAATGGATTTGTGTCAAAATATCCCTTGTAACAAGTCACAGTTAGCAGCCTGGCTGCAGTTGTATGATGTCTCACCTTTCAATTAGAGAACACTTTCATAGTGACATGAACAGTGTCATGTACCCCTTGCCTGATAACCAGTTTCTCAATGTCAAAAATTTCAACACAGTCAGGTCCACACAGCTCAGTGTGTATCTGAAATAGGGAATCATTTAATTCAGGAAAAGAATCTTGGCAACAATAAATTTTCTGTTAGTTACATCTGGCAATTACAGGTAAAATAGCCTTGGGCTCTGCAATGTAACTCCCTAAATCAGTTTTATGATTTCAGAAAAAAATGTCATACATTAAGACTTTGACAGAGGTGTAATTCAGTCAGCTCTCCACATTTATTGGGATTAGGAACACAGACCCCTGTGAAAGAGCAAAATTGTAAATTTTTAAAAAATGCTGTTTTAAAATCTATATCTAAGAAATTTTAGGTCATCCAGCATGACTCTGTGTTCAACTTCTGGTGGGAACTGACCATAAAATCATTCTGGAGGACTTAGAGATTCCTAGAGAGAATGTTTTTAATCAAATCGGCAGAAGTTGAATCTGAGAATGGGAAGTGTTGACTGAAGTGTAATCCTTGTTAAGTGTAATTTATCATCTTCATTGTATGTTTTCTATTTCAAAATATATGGGCCATTGATTTGCTTATCTTTTTTTCTTTTGGACCAATGAACCTGCGAATGAGGAATGTTGACTGGAGTGTAGTCCTTGTTAAGTGTAAATTATTATTTTCATTGTATGTTTTCTATTTCATAATATATTTGACATTGATTTTGGTTTGTTTGTTTTTTTCTTATTTTACGTTCCCTAGGATAATCTAATAGCATGGTTTAATTCACTCTGGATTGGAACTGCTATTCCCAATGACCATTCTGCAAAGATTTGACTTCTTCACTGATATAGTAACATATATGAATTCATTAATTCCAATACTATATTTTAATGAGGATTGTTACTTCTTTCTTAGTTCATTTTCTAATATATTAGAAAATTGAGTAACACAATGGTAGGGTCAGGTGAAGTGATAAACCTTTCATGTTATACTACAGGCTGAGCATGTGCAAAATCCAAAAGTCTCCAAACTAAAAAATGTCCATATGGGTGGTTGAGATAGTGATACCTTTGGTTTTTTATGGTTTAATGTACACAAACTTTGTTTCATTCAGAAAAGTATTAAATTAGACTACCTTCAGTCTGTGTGTACAATGTGTACATGAAACAAAAATCAATTTTACACTTAGACTTGTGTCCCATCTCCAAAATATCCCCATTATGCATGTACATGGAAATACAAATGCTGTCAAATCCGAAATCCCAAAAAACTTCTGGTTCCAAGCATTTTGGATAAGGGATACTCCAACTGTGCCTAACTCCAATTTATGTCCTAGAAATGTACAAATGTAGGTTATTATCATTATTAAATATATATTGGTGCATGTGTATAAATGTGAGTCAGGTATTCCTTCGCCAAGGTACTTATAACTATATTCCAAATAAAGAGTACAAAATATTAGACTCCAGGAAAAATACTATACCAGTTTAGAAGAGCAATATTTACTATTTCCATTACAATCACAGATAAAACAATTTCATATGTATAGTCAATGAACTATTGTGAAGGTTAGCATTTGCATGAGAATTCTCCCTGTTATATTTGAAATTGGTGGACATCATTTCCAGATGTACAGCAGTGAATGCTGCCAGTCACATTCAAGGACTGTCACTGTTCATTGGCCTCTCTCTGCATCTTTGAGCAATTGTCTGGAACTACAATTGTCTGGAATTGTCAACATCTGTTTGGACATTCATGGTAGCATAGCTATGAGAGCTTAAATCTCTACCAAGTCTTCAAAATGGGGATGCCTATTCAGACTAAACTTTATGCAGCAGTTCTTCATTAAATCTAGTTGAGCTTGTCCCCCTCTTTTACAGACAGAGCTAATTCAGGAATTAATCAACTCAATTCTTTCATTGTGAGAGGCCATCAATGGCTATAAAATGGTATATATTTGTGTGGGGATCAAGAATATGTCCAAAAGGGGCCAGCAAGCTTGCCAACCTGAATTTTAAGTAGCACTTCTGAACTGTTCCTCTCCCCACCACCACTCATTAAAAATAATGCATTAAAAGATTAGCAAGAGACACAGTAACTGGTTTAATAAGCTGCTTTTCAGAAGCTATACTTGTGAAAGTGGATTCCACTCGGAGTCCTTTGTGTTGTCTACTGGAATACATTTAGTGCAGATGGTGGAGAGACCCAGTCTTTTGAAGTTCTGTCCCTAGACAATATGGGACATAGCCTTGGACACAATGTTTGCATTGTGTTTCACAAACCAGCATTCATTTTAATGGAAATTCCATCCATCCTGCATCACTTTTTTCAAAGTAGGAAAGCATTCGTCCAGGCAATTACCAAAATCTTGCATAATGAGTTCTTTTTCTAGGGGGAATGGCCTTGGCAGCTTCTTTTGGATTATTTTTTGCTCTGCATTTGCATGCATTTTTATTTTGCATTAGCTCATAGCAAACCTGCCTCTCAAATCACACTTTGTGCTACTCTGATATATATCCTCCACCTGTTGTCATTTCACTTTAAAGATAATTTTGCAGGTTAATGAACTTAAATGCAATACTTTAATATAATCACTAGAGATAACAGGAGGAAAATCAAGCTAATCCCAAGCCTAGGAGAGACTGTTTGATTCCAGAGTTGCAGACTCATTTAAATTCAGTAGTGGTAAGTCCATCACTTTCAAGTATTGATCTATGATAAGCCATTTTTATTAATTTTTTCCTTAGAAGAATTCACTAGCATTGGAGGAAATTCAACAAGTAAAGAGAACAGTTCTTTAATTTGACAGATTCAACTGATTTAACAGTTTTCCTGCAAGTTGTCATTCTGAGTCTATATTCTAATGTGAATTTACCTCAGAGTAATTTCTTACTTTTTAGTATTTATTAGATTCCTTACTTTTAAGTGGATATTATAGATTTGCAATGGTAACAAAGTTGTCATTCACCTGCAACAAGATCCCCATTATTTGCTTTAACATTTTGAGGAGGATTGCAAAATAATACTTTACCACCATCAAATCTTCTCCGTGTATTCCAAGACATATCGAGACATACAATATGCCTCTTAAAACTTTTGTAAAATTTCCACTATTTACAGTGTAAACTGGAGTCTCCTTGAAGTCACGGAACATCTTGCGTTTATATTTCTTATGAAAAGTACCAAAAGAAGGGAAAGAAGGAATACAAAGAACCAGCAAATGAAAGGTACCCATCCATCCATATTAAAGAGAAAAGTCTTTGGTGTCAAGAGAAAAAAATATGCGTGAAGCTCTGTCCCTCTCTCTTCAGCAAGGAAATTCAGAAAAGTTAAACCATCTCAACGAACTGAAAGCATGAACACACATTTTCCCTCTTATACTTTAACTACTATCCTACATAAACATTAAAATATAATCCCACTACCCACTCCACTGGTTACATAGTGCATTCCTAGTGAAGTGTAAGAGCTGAAAGAAAAATAAGGCTTTGATGGAGTCAACATCAAACAGCACAAGTTTTACAATGTAAGTCAATGCCCAGTTATTTCATTGACGATATCTACATGAATCCTTTATCCCAAGGACAATGGTCGGTGGCCATGAATCAGGTCCATGGTGGCTACATGATACACAAAGCTGATTTGGGTTAACAGGCCAAGGGAACCTGTCACCTATGCTATTCCTTCTCCGAAAACCTCCTTGGGGTTATCTTAAGGAAAACAATGAGATAGTACAGCTGGACAGATGCAGCTGGGATCCAATAAATTCCCTAAAACTAAAAGTAGACTCAGTCAGTTGTTGAACACAAAAAGATGCATCCCTGTCCATATGAACACTATTAAGCTAACTCATTACACTCACTTCATGCATACACAATGGTCAACTCTTGCAAATGAAATAAATGTGAAAGAAGATTGTACTATCTGTTGTTGTAAATCTTACTTTTTTAAAAGTCAAAAGGTAAAAGGAATATTTTTCCAGTGACATGTTGTTTCAGGCAATACGTTCTCTTTTTACATAGTATTTTGTTTTTACTTGAAATGTGAGGTTTTTTTAAATGGGTGCATTTTTGTGACAACTGCAGCAGATGTGTCCGATTTTCACTGCTGATCTTCCTTATTGTTGCCAGTTTCCAAGCAAACCAGGAACCTAATTTAGTTCCACTAAACTGGAAAATCATGGCAACTCTGATCATTTGCTTACTTCATAATACTACCTGTTTTTTGGGGGGGTTTTTTGGGGGGGGGTTGTGTGTGGTGGAAATGTGTGTTGAGGGGACAGGAAACTGCTCAAAAAGCCATAAGAAAATCATCTGGATTAATCAGCCCCATGAAGTGCATCAACTTAATCATCTCTGCTACCCCTTCAGACGCTCTGAAGTTTAGTGACTTCAAGCCACCAGGTAGTGATCTGTCTCTGACAATGAAAACTACAGAGTTTCTTCACAAAAAGATTACCATTCCTCTTGGCACAGTAATCTGGCCTGCCAGATAAATGAGGCCAGATACCACTTCAGACAGGCACATCACTGCAATTGAGGACATAATGTCCTAACCTATTCTCAACTGGACTGGAAGCGATTTCAAAATCTTCCAAGGAAACAAGCCAAGAGGATTTGAACAACACCTCTAGGAGATGATCTTCTGTAGAACAGAATGCTTAGTCTGTCCTGTCCACTTTCATGTTCATGCATTGAAATCTGACAAACTGTGAAAAGGTTTATGGAGAAGGATATAAACTAAGGTCTAAAGTGATCTGCATACTGGTTTGTAGGCTACATAATGGTGCAGATAGGAGTGTGCCACTTTATTTACTTTATTTTAAATGTATTCACTTTATTCACTTTATTTTAAATGGTGACCAAAGTGTGTGGTTGTTAGCTGCCTTGAGTCCTCATGGGGAAAAAGGTGGGGTATAAATAAAGTAAATAAATGCAACTTTTTGTTTATTAACCTATAGGAGGTAAAAGAGACAGTGCAAATTCCAAAAGGTAAAACTGTAAATTGAAACAATCTCTTATGGGTGATAAATGTCATTTTGATATACATAATTCTTTGAGGCCACTGGGATTTGCAAGTATCCCTTTGTGAAAACTGGTAAAGTTTTTGGTAGGATTGTGCATTTGTGTAGAATCACTTTTCATTTCTGATTGCTTGTTTTGGAAGTCTCCCATATCCATTTTCCAGTGTTTCCCAATAACGAGCTTGCTGCTGAATGGGGTTTTTGTTCAGCATCCAAAAGATGCAGTTCTTTTCGGCCCATTGACAGCAATGGGGCTAAAAAAGCACCCATTTTTTTTTTGGGGGGGGACTTCCCACAGGCTCTCCTTCCATATCAATTAAAACATGGATTTAAAAAGCATCTGAATTACCATTCTTTCAGGATCTTTTCCCTTTGTGGAGGAGGAGACCAGGGTTAAAGTTTCTTAAAACTGTTGTATTCTAGAGAAGAGGCATGAAACGGCTTGGCTTTGAGGCTCCTGTGGCACTGGGTCCATCTCCCTGAGAGAGAAGCTGAGGGAGGGAGGGGGGGGAAAGCTCCTTGGCTCTTTGCTGCATGCACTTAGCCTTGGTACCCCCCCCCCCGACCCAATCCACCGACACAAGTGGGAAACTTGACTATTTCTGCTGCTAAAGTTTTCCATGTTGATGGTGAAGGAGGAGGAGGCTAGACCTGGGTAAAGATACCCCGCTTTCTGGCATTGTTTGTTTGTCCTTATCCAGGCTCTTGCGTGGAGAGAGAGACTGAGAGAGGGAGTGAGGAGCTGCTTGGAACTTAGCTGTACATTTCAATGAACCCCAGGGAAGGAAGAGCTAATGACCTGAAGCTTAGTCGAGTTAGGAGCACCATGTGGTCACGAAAGCAGAGGGGGAGCTGGTTATCAGCTCCTGCTTGCTTTCATGTTGAGCTAATTTTTGTACCAGGTGGGGGCTTCCCATTCCATGCTTCCAAAGGGACCAAAATAATGGATGAAATGAGATGAACAAATATTTGGCCCTTTTTATCTTCATGGTCAAGCCATCTAGCTCAGGCTGTGTAAGCATCTTCCTAAACTATGTGACCTGAAACGTACATAAAAACTAATGATGGGATCTAGTTTTCCAACCAGGACCATAATTAGCTTCAGTATTTCCCCTAATACTTTGCCTACATTTCCTGCATTATTACCTGGGTTTGGGTGAGATGGGTGCAGCATCTCCAGTAGAGATACAATATTGGATATTTTGTGCTCACCAAGGAAATCAGAAAACATATTTTTGACTTCATTTAAGATCATTTGTTCTTGTTCTACTGCTCCCTCATAAAGGAGTTATCATATGCACTTAACCCTGCTGCCTTTGGTTTCTATTCTCTCTCAGTGAAGTAAATAAAATTCCTCTACTTTTTTAGCCAGAGGCATAAAATATAAGATTTTCCTAACAACAATAAATTGTGTACAAATTTGTATGTGCCTGTTTGGGTTTATTATAGTCCTTTCACGTGTTAACCAAGTAGTTCACATGCATTGTTCTGGTATGGATTATAACTGGCCCATCCCAGGAAAAATGCAGCTTTTCCTCATTTACCATTTTTAAAATAAAGTCTTCATTTCCAACTTCATAGATATACTCTTTTATTCTTAAATCATGCCAGATATTTATTATTATTGGTCTTTATAAAGTTTCTTTCCAGCCAAATGTATTGCATCTCTCAATGAGATTTGCAAATTTTCTATCAGGGTTTCAATTGCCTCTAGAATTTTTTATGTTTCTCCTTCCCATCCTTATCTGACTAGTTTCAAGGGCCATATTCCCTCCATCCATATAATAGTTGAAAAGAACTATTTCCTACTTTTTCCTGTGGGACTTCTTGATATGCAAATAGAAGCCAGTAAATTTTCACATTTCAGTTACTCAGATTAGAAACTATATATGCCTTCAGCAACTGGCCAACAGTCCCATTTAATCTCTCCACCAGTCTATTCATTTCAGAATGACATAGTGTAGATCTCAGGTGTTTGATCACACATACTTCCCACAGTCTTTTCATTACACTGGAGATAATGCTGTCCCTAAGTCTGAAACAATTTCACAGGGAAACCCTAATTTACAAAAGATGGTTACTAGGGCACTTGTTGGAGTAGATATTGTAATATTTGATAAGAAAACTGCTTCTGGGTATCAAATAGCATAATCACTGAAGTCAGTATGTATTTATTCCCCATCCTAATCACTCTAGATATTTTCTGCTGTCTTAAAAGGTTTTCCATTACAGGCATGATATGAAGTAATGCTTTATTCTCATTCCTATCTCTTCATTTAGGTTGCCAGGTATCACTTTTTTATACAAAAGGTAGCAATTTGCTGGCCCCATTTTGGCCAATAGACATCAAATGGGGATGGTTCAAGATGTACTTAAATGTGACCAAAAGGGCTCAAATGAGTCATCTCAATGCATTTCTCAAAGCATTTTTTTCAAGTTGGTGCTTTCCCCACACATTTTTATGTTTATGACATGGACGATTTCTGTAATCTACTGTGTGTGTGTACAGGGAAAGTTGAATGTTTTGAAAAAATCAGCAGGATTTGAATTTTCTAGTTTCCTAAGGGGTTTTAAACTTCTGTACATTTTCTGGTCTTCAACAAATTCACAGGAGCAATTCCCTTCAGAGAACAAAATCTAATCAAATCCTGACAGCTAACTATCTTAACTCACATTCCTTAGCTTTATCAGCTGATTTAGAATCAGCTGATCCTTACTTTCTGAATTGGATCTTACAAGTTGTTCTTGTTCAGTATAGTAATGGATAGAAACACAGACATTAGCTAAATATTTCACAATCAGAAATGGTACACAGCCGTATTAGAATCTCGGATTGGAAAAATTAGAATCTCGGATTGGAAAAAGATATGGAACATCAAACTAAAATGGATACATTCATATGACTTGCAGGAAAATTGGATTAAGATGATGTACCAATGGTACATCACCCCCAGAAAACTGGTGAAATGTTATAAGAATGTTTCTTATAGCTGTTGGAAATGTCAAAAGAAGAAGGGAAACTTTTTCCATCTATGGTGGATGTGCGAGAAGTCTAAAAAAAATTGGAAGAAGGTCCATAAAACCACAAAAAGATACTAGACTTAAATATAGAAATGAAACTGGAATATTATCTCCTGGGGATGCTGGATTTGAAATAGAAAAGAATAAAGACAAGCTACTCTTCCACATGGCTACTGCGGCAAGAATTGTCCTCGCTAGAAAATGGAAGGTTAAAGAGACACCAACCTTAGAAGAATGGACGCTCAAGCTACTAAATATAATGAACATGGATAATTTAACTTAATACTTGAAAACCAAACAAAATATTGATTCAGCCAAAATGGACTGGACTTTAGTAAAAAAAAATTCAACATTAATTAGATGCACACTGGAGAGAGGAAGTTCTGATAAATTAGCTACTACTAACACCGCTAAAAGGGGGGAAAATCATTAACATAAAACACTAACCCTCCCTGCACTCAACCCACAATATTTACCTCTTTACACTTTTTTCTTTTCTCCCCGCTCTCTCCTCATTTCCCTACTTCCCTTCTCCCCCACCACAAGCCCATATACTCTTTTAATTATATTACATGCTGATGATTAACCACCCTTCAGATGTACCCTCTAAAACCCTCAATAAAAAATTATATATATAAAAGAAAAGGTACTCACTACTCAGCTATCAGAACCAATAGCTAAATTTCAGGATCTTTTCCAGTCCTTAAACCTTATGTTCACTCATGCTACTGGTCCTCCCAACCTCTATCATAACTTGTTTTCCTTCCACAATATCTTTTCCCACTTACGTGATATGTTTAATCACATCTAACTCATCTCTAGTGTTTCCTATGGCTAATACATTTTGTCCATTTACTACAACTCTTTGTTCAAAATTGTCATTCATTTCTAAGGACCTTATCAGACTGCAGTATTGAGAGGCATTGTTAAGTTAAGTAAAGAGAGGAATTGGGAGCTGATGCTACCTTCTAATCCTCCCTTGCTCATTTTCATTCATTTTTCTCTCATCAGACTTTTAGTGCTTCCCTATAGGCGCCCATTATCTTCATCATCACGCATAGGTAATAAGTCTCAGCCCCCAACTTTTTTCTTCATGCAAATCTGCCAGAATCCTTTTCTATGGGATGCAATAGTTGTGCATGTAAACCCATTGGACTCTTGAGACAGCGATGCTGTTTTAAACCACTTCTTTCTATAGGAAAGAGTAACCGTGCATTTCTATAAACAGGAAAGACAGCTCTCTGCTAAGTACAATATTATAATTGGAACAAACCCGCAAATAAAAACTGACTGTTCTCTGTTCTGCAATGTCTCTGTTACACTATATTTGTCATTAATAATTTTTTAAAAGAAATTTGCATTTCTGTAAAGAGGGATGACAGCTTACTGCTAAGGACCACCCATCAAAACAACTTTTCAACATGGCAAGCTCTGAAACAGAATGGAGACTGTCACTGACTCCATCACATGTTGTTTTGAAGCAATGGGTCCTTAGTGAAATTTTTGGCTAAATTCATGATTTTTCCCTGTGATTGCAGATCTTTTCATGATTCTGATGGGGGGGGGAGGGGAGGAGTGACCACCAGAAGCTGTCTGATGGCAGCCATGACTCCCAGTAAATTTATGGTGGTTGCCTGTAAAATGGGGGATGGACAGACTGATGGACGGATGGACTGTAAGTGTGATGAGGTGGTTAGTCTAGCGACACAGTTATCTATCACCATATTTTGAGATTATGTCCTATTAGTCTGAATTATTTTCACAATGTTCATTTATGTCCTGGAGTACATTTCTTTTAATTGTGACTTGGCACCTATATGTCACAGTTAGGGCCTCATGAGACGGAGGTTCTCAAGCTGGGGGCAGCAGAGCAAATCTAGTGGGCAGTGGAGGAAACTGTCAGTCCTCACCCTGCATAGCCTGCATCATCCTCTTACCCATCCCACAGGGGAAAGGATCACTGCCCGGCTTCCCCCCATGCTTGTCCTCAGGACTTTTTCATAGAATGCTGCCATGATGCTCGGACATCAGAGCCCTTCTGGAAGTAGCTGTGTGTCATCTGATGGTATCTGACATGCTGTATCCTCCCAGCATCCTTGAAGCATCCCAGGACACTGAAAAAGTCATGTGTGATGAGGTCCTTAGTGTCTTTTGATTTTGTTAGTAGAACTGTATTGTGAATTGGCTTTGACATTTTCCTAAGAGCATTGGTAGTAGGTGGCTGTGAACTTCTGTAAGCCTTCCCACATAGGAGGGTGATTTTGTTTCTGAAACTACAGATTTTATTCTCTGTTTTCCTCTTATAAGTCATAATGTATCTATTATTTATACTACCTTTGCCACTGTTTTTCATTGCTTTTTCTGTGTTAACCACTTAGAATCTTGTGATAAAATGAGATAAAACTGTTCTAGATCAGCTATTATAGCCACTGTTGTATTAGAGCCACTTTAGTCTCATTCTTCGACCCATCAGTCCAATTTCCTTAAAATTTATTCAATTGAGAATCTCATAATATATGTTTCTTCAAGCTTCTTTATAAAAAAAACATCTTAATGTTCAATGTTCTGATGACAAGCCATGCATTTAACTCTTTCTTAAATAATCCATGGACTTTTATTTCTTTTACTTCCATCTTCCCATATGTTCCTACCAGACTTCCACAAGTTTGCAAGATTAAATATTAAATTCTCTCCTCATCTTTCACTCATGTTAGCATATTCTCTTACAAAATGAGTGAAAGTGCTCTTTGCTTTTTGTACCATGATGGTCATCAGCTTTGTTTATGTTTTTTTTATTAAAAATGTTTGCCTTCTGTAAATGCCCCTTCTGCATACCACATTGCTGCTTAATAACCATAAAGTTGCTTAGAGAACCTAAAGAATCTTAGAGAGAATGTATTAATCAAACACTGAATTATTTAATTCCACCGAAGCTAAACCTGCAAATATGGAGAACTGAGTGTAGTAGTATCAGGAGTAAAGAGGATGTCCTCCATCCTCTGTTTGTTAGACCCTCTAGAAAGAGAAACAGAACTTCATGGAGACTAGGTCACAAAAGTAGAATAAATAACAATCAAAGAAAGAGGATTTTTGGAGTATTTCTGGGGAGTGGAGGACACTCTTCAGAAATCTAATCTCTGTTGATTATATATTCACTGGTTTCCTTCAGTCTCAGTGCAGATCTTTTGGGAAACTGCACTGAAGCTCCTTGGAATCTTATTTTCTCATATATAGCAATGTGCTTGGATACCTGATCAAAATGCTTTCCTTCTGAGCCTCAATTCCTTTTCTTGAGTCCCCCAGGAGAAAGAGGGCAATCGAGAGATAAAAGTTGTTGTTGTTTTTGTTGTCGTTGTTGTTGTTGTTGTTTCTTTCTTCTTCCTCCCTTCCATTCCTTCATGTTGTTTTCAGCACTTTCTTTTCCTTGTCTCTTTTTAATTATACAATTAGAGTTAGATGGGTGCAGAGACGAATATGCTTGTTAGTTACTTGATCATTAGAACTGCTGATACGACAGATTATACTTGACATCCTAGCCCTTAAAGACAAACATGTGTGCTTTGCCATTGATCTTTGCAGACCACACTTTTTGAATGAGAATAGAAAAATAGAAGATGTGAAACAGCTCAGTTATTCAGAAAAATGTTCTGTTTATGCTTGGAGGCTCTTAAATTTCAGATTGAAAAAGTCTCCACTAACAAATGTACTAACCAATATTGTTGCTATCTATTTATCATTGATGCTTTGGTGATGAATCAGTTCCTTCTAACTGAAATAAGTGACTCCTTCTCAATCTCGAAAAAAGTAAGTTAAATTTACACGTTACTGAGGTTGGGAAGGAAAGGGAGCTGTGGATGAATGGCAAACTGAATCAAAGAGGTTGTAAGGTCCAATGTTTTGAGGTAGTGTCCCCCAACCTAATTGTTTCTAGACATATGTATCCCCACCATTCCCAGGATACAACTCACTATGGACATTGCAGTCCGTGTGGGTGAGACTTCTAGTTGAAGAAAGCATTATTTTAATAAAAAGACGATCTTTGAAGGAGCCAATAATGTAACAATTGCTATGTTGTTCTCTGTAAATTCCATGGCCTGGCCCAAAACCAACATCCTAAATAAAAATCTGATTAACAATAATTCCACTAATTAAATAATCCAATTTAATATTAACTGTGATATTAAATTATTTTTTCAGTTGACAATGGCTAATTTTATCAAATCAGTTTTAAAACTTAGCATTCACACAACAAAGTATTTCTTTCAAGGTTATTTCATGACTACAAAACAGAACTCTGGGTTTTCTCAAAACTTTAAATACAATGCACAGATGTACAACTCACAACTCAACAAGTTTTGAGAACTTTTTCTATTTTAACAAACTTCAATCCAACTTTTCTTTCTCAAAAACTTTTATGTCTTAATCAACTTTAGGAAAATGGGTATTCAATGGGAAAAGTTTCCCAGCTACAGAGATTCTGCAAGGTTTGGAATGTCAATTGAGAATCTAAAATCACTCAATTGCACTCATGTTTAGTGTGACCATGATCACTATCATGTTTATTTTCATTATATTTTTCATGGTAAATTCATACTCAAAATGATTTATTAGAAATATAAGAAAATTTTATTTCTGGCTAATTATAACTCAAAACAATATTTTTAGAATAAGTTTGAAATATCCATTAAAATTTGACACTAATGTCACTAACAAAACACACAACTAAAATACCTGACAGAAATCCAAATAAATGAAAAATGTATGTTTGGTTCAAAGTTAACTATTCCCAATCCTTATTATGTCTAGGCATGCCTGCCATTGCTTTTGTAGCTGGCATCAATTAGGAACTCACTGTGCCAGGCCAGGTGGAAATGGCTCAGACAGACCATCAGAGCCCCGGACTTTCTGAATTCTCAAATAGATAGTCCTTAGACTAGGGAAATAAATAATATTTGAACATTTTCTCAAGGATTTTCAAGGTCAGGAATTGTTTCACTTGAAATCAATAGAAAAGACAATAATGCGTGGTAAGGTAGAAGGCAGTAGGAAAAGAGAAAGAACACATTGAAAATGGATGGATTCAATCAAAGAATTCATGGCTGCGAATCTTTAAGAGCTTAGCAGGCCTATTGATTATAGGGTGATTTGGAGGTCTCTCATTCATGGGGTTGCCATAAGTTGTAGGTGAATTGATGGTAGTTAACAACAATAACAATGAGCAATTGGTCGAGCCTTAAGATGTTATTAAACAGCAACTCTCAGTATCACTAATCACATCTAAGCACATCTATACTGACCATTTAATCTGAAGGACTGGCAAATCCATTCCATAGTGAACAATACATGAAGCTGATACAAATTAATGTGAGTTAAAGCTGCTTGAACCATATCAACTAAAGCCATGGGTTGCTCTGGATTATCTCCCAGACTCCAGAGTGACCCACAACTTCAGTCCATGTAAACAGTTTGGCCGGTTCTCAGATGGAGCTATCCACAACTGCTCATAGCAGCAACCAGCAGGCACAACATGGTTCACCTGAAGTGGTGCCATCGGACAGTTAGGACTCCTTCCCATTTCCGCAATGGTGTGTGTGTGTGTGGAAGTCTAAACTCCAGGGCTGATCTGGCATTTGCCACACTGGATCAGCCTTCGGATAAGTGGTCAGTGTAAAACCAATGCAGGTCTAATGAGAGGTGGAGTCCAATAACATCTGAAGTCCCCCACTTCACATTAGGAAAAGTATTAATTTTGTGAAAAGTAGGAGGGTTGCAAACAGGTCTTGGGGTATTTGGAAAAGCAACGGGAAAGTAGAGTAGCATCCCAATGTGGAAATGTTGAATGAAAGGTTTCACCGGAAGACAAAAAAAAATCATCGGATTATCTAGTCAAGGCCTGGGCGATAGAATCTAATGAAGACAAATCAAATCTGAAATCCCAATCTACTGTTGGAAATCAACAAGTGATAATAACTTTTCTTTGTGTCAGAACTAGATGGAATTTAGAAACTTTGTAGTCTCTTCTGATAGGATTAGATCTGTCAAAGATCAGACAAATCAAATCTAGGGGATTTACGGCAAGGGATTTCGTGTTACACATCTGTGAATTTTGTTTTTCTTCCTAAAAGGGAACAGTTGGTAACAATTTAATTCCTTGCCAGTCACAAAATTACACCCTTTCTCTTTTCTCTTTCCTCACCCTAGTTATTTTCCTTTTAGGAAAGGGTTGAAAAGAAATGGTTCCATTTTTTGAGACACACTATGCATCTCAGTATTTCTCTGAATTCAAAGTTCCGATAATTTTTTGGGATTGTAAATTTCATTTGCTTTTGAGAATTTTAGTCCACTCACTTTAGTTCAAATATCCCCACATATCTGTAGGAATCAGTCATATTCAATCCCGTGTTCAGCATTTCTCTAAACCCCAAAGACACTTAGAATTCATTGGATTTAACAATGGTGATATTGGTAGTTATTCTGACAATTTCATTGAAGGACAGAGGACAGAGGACAAATTATAGGTTAGCTGCAGATCGGAAAGAGTTGAAAAATTGGACCTAGTAATTTAGAGATTAGAGAAAATCAGAAATTGGATAGTTGTTACGTCAGTAAAAAGAGTAAAAAAACAGTGGGATGATATTGTTTGAACAGGTATGAAAGGGGAGAGAGATTTGTGAGATGGGCTTTGGAGGACATAGAAGAAATGGAAATTAAGTAGTTTGATATGAGGTAAAACATTTGGCACACAGTCTCAGAGTACATTAAATATTCCCACCAAATTTGAGATATCCACCATTCATCACGGAGTTATAAAAGTGATAGACAGACACACTCTTATAGATGTATGTGACTGCATGGCAAACATGAATTTGTGTATGTACTATATACAATTAGATTCACCTCAGGGTGCAAATATACTTTAAATCCTAAACTCAAGTGTTTCTAGGGTTTGAAAAAAAAGCTTTTTTGGGACTCCCAGAATCCACCATTAACTGACCATACTGATTTCAGAATTTACCACTAACAATGATTCTTACAAAGTTTGACCGCTGTAATTTTCTTCTGACCCCTCCTTGGACAACTTTTTAATAACTGTGGGTAAAACTGAACTTTGATAAAGGTGAGGAATGCAAGATAGTACTGGAATTATTCCATCTTTGAAACAATGCTAAACTGTCAAAGTAGCAGTGCCTACTTCTTGGTGTTATACATACAGATCACAAACCAAAGAGAATCCCATGTGTAACAATCTGTTTCTGTACTCAGATCACCCTTGCTAGAAACAGACCATTTGTCTTTTTCAATACAATAGAGTAAATTAGTTCAATATTTGTCACCTGGCTGAATTTGAGATATGGTGCTGAGTTCATGAAAATGTGACCATTCAATCAAATAGTGAAACAGACAGATTTGCATAAAATTGATTAAATACAAAATCTTATTGCTTTGAGGAGCACTCCCAACTTTACTAGGTGTGGGTGCAGATTTAAAATGAGAATGTACTAATGCAAACTTGTGGGGGAGAAAACCCACATAGTTTGCTTCTAACATTGACTGATTTTTTTTGTTAACAAAGGTGCTCCTTATGATAATTACAAATCCACATTTAAAGCAGTTACATTCATAATGGCATTATTGTTCCCTTCTACAGGCATTAACCTTTTATGACAATTATCTCTGATACAATTTTGCCATATATTCAGAAAGATATCTGTATATCATAGAATCCATGATTTGATCACCATGCTGTGAAGAGTCTATTGTAGTGATCACATTGCTAACCATTGCTTATGGTGATGCCATGAGAATTTACCACATTATTCCTTGTATATTCTTGTTAGTGAGAACTCTACTGGATTCTCTATGTTCCCTGTATCATGTTCTTTTCTTTTCTTTTTGCTTTTGTGCTCTGACACTGTATATCAACTCTACACTATAACCATTTTGTGTCATCTTAGAAGCTTAACAAAAATGGGCCATCTCAGTACAGGATGAGTACAGTTTGGGGAAGGGTTTGATAGGGTGTAGCCCAATTTGGCAGACTGGATGAGAAATGCGTGGGAGTGTTTTGAATTTTGGATTTGGGTGGGGGGGGGGTGGAATACCTGCATCTGAATACAGGAATGCACAAATGAGATATCTTGGAGATGAGACTCAAGTCTAAAAACACAAAATTCATCTATGTTTTGTATGATACTTTATACACCGCTGGAAGATAATACACAACATTTTTATGATTTTGTTCATGAAAAAAATTGTGTGCACACTGAACCATCAAAAAAAGAAAAGTGCTACTATCCTAGCCACCCATGTGGACAATTCCGCATTCCAGATAGCCTGTGCTCAACTTGTATTTGGATTGAAGACCATCAGTGGATACTGAGGATCCCCAATATGACTTGAAAGAATCTTGCCTGTAACTCTGGAAAGTTACTACTAGTGAGGTTTGACCATATACACCACTACTAGTATACCCCAGTTTCCTATATGTAGGTGATGTCGAATAACACATTTATTAATCAGAACACATGATGATCTAAGCATAACTTCACTCATTTTCACCAGCACATAAGCATTACACTCTCGGTTTTCTTTCCTTTTAAAACATGACTAACCAGCCAGTCACAATAAAATCTTTCACCACAAGTTTTTCTCTTCCAGTCTCTGGAATTAAGGTCCTCTCTCCCTCTCTGTTTTTATTCTAATCCTCACATGCTGTTCCTTACTTTTAGCACATATTTACAACACTACCACCCACTCTCCCCTTCCTTATGCACACTCACCTCACACTTATTGCGCTTCACTCAGTTTTCATACACTTTTTATCACACTTAACAATCATATGATATTACGAAAAAACACTGTAATATAATTTATGTAACATCACACCTACCTTGAACACTTTGACAAAATCAAAGTTTGGGGGAGTGTTTCTCATCCAGCCTCCATCTTGGTAGGCTGGATGAGAAAGCTCAATGGGAACAGAATAGATCCAAGGATCAGAAATAACTACATGTGCATTATTGTTGTAAAAATTGGCCCTTCCTCCTTTATTCATAATTTTCGCTGCCATCAAGGAAGTTATTTGTAAAATGTCCTTAATGCAAATAGCAAAATTTTAGATGTCTGAAGAAAAAAAAAAGGAAGCAAAAACCAACAAATCATTTTAATTTGAAGTGTATTGTCATATTAGGATATTCCGTTATACATGCCAGATGTCATCTATTTGTTTTACTTGTCCTGTTTCTTTAAAGCAGAAGTAGCTATTGCATTTTTTTCCTCTTTTCTATTCTATTAAAGCCTAGTTGCCACCCCCTGCCAATTTGCTCAGAATAACTCAAGAAGTTTAGATCTCAAGGTATGTTGGAAAGGTGTTGGAAGGACACAGGGTTATAGCAGTTTTTCAGCTATTTCTCACTTTGACTTACAACTTCTTGGGTTTAATGATCTTCCAACTACCAACTTCAGCTCCCTGGGCAAACCTCTTTCTGTCTGGGAACCTACTGACAAGGACAAACCAAGAAAAATTTCCTCATTTGCCTTTGCCTGCAATCTTGCCTTCTGCTGTCCATCTGGCTGGAAACCTTTCTTCCTAATGTTTCTGGAATCCTAGCTGATCACAGCTTTTGCCTTTTGTTATTTCAGCTCAGTTTGTCAGCTTCTTCCCTTAGGCTATGCTGCTGTCTACTACTTTCTTGTTCTCTGCTTGACCTGACCGACATCCTCCTACTGGCTCTGGACAGTTGGGAGAATTTCCCTTTTATTCTCTCTCTACACGTTGTTAGCCAAAAGTCCATTGGCTTTCATTTATGAGCCAATGAGAATAAACAAGATGCTCATAAATAAGTCTATCATATGCTGACTTCTGAATTCATCTGCCAAGTGTATAGATACTGTATATGCAGCAGTAAAACTGATGATATATACTGCTACCTTGGTAACAATAACAGATTTACTGACAGTTGACAAACTGTTAACAAAGAATCTATTAAACCTGAGTTAAGGACATGTTTTCATATCTCACTAATCATCACAAGATGCTTATATTACTAAGAACACACACACACATATTCATGACATAAGGATCCACATTTTTTAATTTTTTTGAAAGTGCTCAGTATTTTTAAAGTGCTTCATTTGAGAGAATACATTTATTTTCAGAGAAAATAAGCTTAAAATACAGGTTGAAATATTCAACTGTTTGTGTGTTTTAAATTAATTTACAAATGAAGAAGAGACAGAACAGAATGGATGAACACATAAAATAATAGACACCAGAAAGGATCTGAGTCATTCATCCCTGCTAATGAGCTCACTCTTTAATGAGATCACCCCCAAGAGATCATTGGAAAAATATGTACTGAAATTCTTACAGAAGTGATGAGAACAGGAAGGACTAAACTGAGGAAGCGGAGAAAAGAGAGGAATCCTCTTTTAGGATAGGTTTGAAGTTAGAACCAACCAATAAATGTTTTACTTTGGCCAATGACCAGCATCAAAACAAATAGACAACACAAGGTAAGTGAAACACAAATTGAAACAAGGAATTAGAATGGTAGGGGAAAATATTGTTGATTATATAGTCATGGTATGAAGTAGGTATGGTTATGAAGTAGGTTGTAGAGAATCAAGTGGGAAAGGACATAATAGAGAATTACAATATTTGTTTTAGACTACAGAGTGGTCACACAGGTTTATTGTAAGCTCAGTCTGACTCAAAAGTGGCCTGATTTGACTCAAGTTCCTATCCAAATTTGAATTCAGAAATCCAAATATGCAAATCTATCTTTGGAAATCAACAAATGAGTGACTATAATTTTTGTATGTGTTGTAACGGAATGAAATTCATAAGCATAATCAACCTCATCACACAGCCACTGAAAATGTCCCCTGTCACTCTGCTTCAACGCAAGGCATGGGGAAGCTGTCACCTCATGCCCTGTATCACTGGGCTCCTATGGCAGCTGATACCATGGGGAAAGCATGGTGCACGTGCGGAGAGCGCTGCTTCCCCCCAGTAAAGTCAATGCCAGCACAGGAAGGCTCCCATGTTACTTTGGCAGCAGCATGCCAGTTCCGCTCTCCTTCACTCAAGGCACCAGCACATCATTGATGGGAGTTGGCCAGTTCCATGGGTGACCGGGGCTAGATGGGCATATGCTGCTGGTTTTAGTCCCATATTATGAGGTCATATGTATGTTAAAAATCTAATAAACCAGTGTAGAGGATTTTATGTTAAACACCTTCAATTTTTCTGAAAAGGAAATTATTGATAACATTTTAATTTTT
Organism: Anolis sagrei ordinatus; assembly: GCF_025583915.1. Taxonomy (NCBI): domain Eukaryota; kingdom Metazoa; phylum Chordata; class Lepidosauria; order Squamata; family Anolidae; genus Anolis; species Anolis sagrei. Next base: position 159,368,454 of record NW_026847438.1, on the reverse strand, counting down.
TGACAGTCAGAAAATTGTACACCTCCACGCTTTCCTTTCATAGAGCCCTTGAAGAGAATGCATCCATTTTTAGCATTGCTTCACTACAGTATGGTCTGGATCTATGCTGCCCAATATCCCAAAACCTGATCCCAGATTATCTGCTTATCCCAGATTATCCATCAGTGTAGATTCATACAATCCAGTTCAAAGCAGATAATCTGGGATCAGATCCTGGGATATAGGGCAGTGTAGATCTAGTAATTGATACATGGTTTATTTTAGCATTGTTTCTACAGATAATTCTACAAACCAGCCCAGTTGAGTTCTAGATACAGGGTTTATTCAGACACAAGGAGATTCCAAATAGAGGTATTCAGAACTGACAATGGGAATATGGGACCCTTCAACACTGGCAGGAAAAGTGGGACTGATCCACCATCTGGAATGCTGAATCAGCCTCACATGGTTCAGCACTGCTTTCAAGAAGAATTGATATAATGACATGTTCATCCATCCACTGCTAAGTAGTGGTAAGATGCTGCTCCAGTATCTACATCCCACAATTCTTTGGTTATGGATATCTTCAGCATTTGATTCTATTATTTAAAATTGTTCTGTTTATTGTACTTAATAATAATATTTATACCCTGACACCATCTCCCCAAGGGGGACTTGGGGTGGCTAACATTAGGCCAAGCCCAAAGATACAATACAGCAAAATAAAATACAAAATGCAAACAGCAAAAAAACAATAAAAATTACATCACAATAAATGCATACAGTAGCAGAATAGAGTAAACAAAGCAAAATAACACACTATAAAATCGGACACAATGGGTGGGCCACATGGACAAGGTAAAATGATAAAACCCTGGATGAGGTAGGACTAGAAAAAGTGCATTTGAGAGGAGCCCAAAAGGATGAACAGTGGGGTTAAGCTTTCAGTTTAGGGTGGGAGAAAGTGCAGTTTAGGATGGGAGAAAATATTTCTTAAGGGAATGTTGAAAAAAGGGATAATAGAACTAAAAAATGTCATTTTGTACCTAAAAACCCCTTTCCCTGTTTTTGTATTATGACTTACTTCTTGTGCAGTTGAACTGAGCCTCTCATTCCTTTGTATTTTAGCTCCAAAAACACACAAAGCACTACTTTTTCATCTATTCAGTCCCAGAATGAGGAAAAGGGGCAGTAATATGGAAAGGATTGTCTTGGTGCATTTGTATCCACAAGCAGTCCTTTTCGAAGAAATGAGCCATAAATGTACTTGTGGTTCCTTTTCAAGCTAACTTTTAATAGCTTGCATAGTTTGAGCACTTGTTTCTTTGAAATGGTGCCACTTCTGAAGCAGCATATATCTGTTATGCAAAGATTGCTGCAGCAAATACAGATTTTTAATTAAGAGACGAATAAGCAGGTGTGCCAAAAAAAAAAAAACCTTGAGAATATCTTCCCTCGTTAACTGCTATTGTCACAAGCACATCAAATATATATACACTTTCTTGAAAGTCTTGAACTTCTTTTTGTTAAAGTTCCTTTCCCTGTTCATTATGCAAACCTAAAGCATTAGTTCGTTCTTTTAGGAGAATTTCTCGCATTGTGTACCCTGGGGTACAAAGAGGCTACACTATCAATTATCCAGAAGATTGCTTTATATAGAATTTGGTACTTTCCTTAACTAGTTCACAATTATACTAAGGTTGTTCCCAATTAATTATGAATATATATCTTATCTATTCTCCATTTGACCTTGCTGGAATAATATTTTACCATCGTCTAATAAAGATATGTGTTGGTTAGATCTCTGATTAAAAATAGATTTGAAATATTATCTATCTATTTATCTATCATCATCTCTCTATCTCCATGTCTAGGTATTAGTGAATGTGATATTAAAAAAAGATTTGGCAGGAATTTGAAGGGGGGAAAAATTGGAAAGGAAGTGGAGATTCATGATCTTTTTGATTTATGAGTTTCTACTCACCAGCGCTGGCATCCAGCAAAGGATCACTGCCTTGTCGTGGCGCTGGAGCTTGAGCACCTCAATGATGTCATGAGCAAAACCGTGAAGGGCCACCCAAGTCGGGACGGTTGTGGCAGAGAGGTCAGACCAAGCTCGATCCCTGGGGAAGGAGAGCAATGACCAATCTTGATAAAATATTGAAGAGTAGAGACATCACACTGGCAATGAAGATCCGCATAGTTAAAGCAATGGTATTCCCCATAATCACCTACTGATGTGAGAGCTGGACCACAGGGAAGGCTGAGCCAAGGAAGATAATGCTTTTGAACTGTGGTGTTGGAGGAAAGTTCTGAAAGTGCCTTGGACCATCAGAAGATCCAACCAATCCATACTTCAGGAAAGTCTGACTGTTCATTGGAGGAAAGGATAGTAGAGGCCAAGATGAAGTACTTTGGCCACATCGTGAGAAGAAAGGAAAGCTTAGAGAAGACAAATATGCTGGGGAAAATGGAAGAAAAAAGGAAGATGGGCTGACCAAGGGCAAGATGGATGGATGGCATCCTTGAAATGACTGGCTTGACCTTGAAGGAGCTGAGGGTGGTGACGGCCAGCAGGGAGCTCTGGCATGGGCTGGTCCATGAGGTCACAAAGAGTCAGAAATGACTGAACAAATGAACAACAAAAGGACTGGGTAATGGTCAGCAGTCTGACTGGGAAAGTTCTGGATATATGAAGCTACCTCTGAATGAACATAAAGAGGACATTGTATCGGGGTCCAGTGCTCAGCCATGGATAGCTTCAGCATACCCTGGACTGTTCTCTGACTTACAAGAAGCACTGCCTGAATATCAAGCAAAAAGTGGACACTATAAACAATATCATAAAAAAGTTGACTGGCACAACCTGGGGATCACAACCAGATACAGTGAAGACACCTGCCCTTGTGCTTTCCAGTCTGCTGCTGAGTATGAATGCCCAGTGGGGAACACATCTCACTACACTAAAACAGTGGATGTGGCTCTTAATGAGACATGCTGCATTATCATTGGGTGTCTGTGTCCTACATCACTGGAGAAATAACATTGTTTAACCAGTATTGCACCACCTGACATTCGCTGGGAAGTAGCAAGCAATAGTGAAAGGACCAAGGCAATGACATCTCAGGCCCATCCCCTGTTTGAATATCGGCCAGAATGTTAATGACTTAAATCAAGAAATAGTTTTCTAAGATTTACAGAGGCACTCTCTGGAACACCTCAGCAAGCAAGAGTCCAAAAGTGGCAGGATAAAACCCAGAACCTCAATAAATGGCTGACACCAAATGAGAGACTCCCTCTTGAGCATAGAAAACTGGGCAACTTGGAAGGCACTGAACAGACTGTGCTCTGGCACCATGAGATGCAGAGTCAACCTTAAGAAATGAGGCTACAAAGTGGAGTCCACAACATGTGAGTGTGGAGAAGAGCAAACTACAGACCACCTATTACAATGCAGTCTGAGCCCCGCCACATGCACAATGGAGGACCTTCTTATAGCAACACCAGAGGCACTCCAAATGGCCAGCTACTGGTCAAAGGACATTTAATAGAATGCCAAGTTTTCAAACATTTTTTTTTAAAAAAATACAATACAACTGTTTGATTCGCTGCCGATACAATAAATAAATAAACATCAAAAGTAAACTTTTCAACCTCTGTTCTGAAGTAAGCTGGCTGTCAGGAACAAGATGACTTTTCACAAGCTGTAACTGATAGGCCTATACTGCCACTCAACAATTATGAGCAAATGAAAAATCAGGAAGATAGGAAAACTAGGAGCCACTTCACACAGCCATATAACCCAGAAAGTCAAGGCAGAATAACTCACAATATCTGCTTTGAACTGAGTTATCTGAGTCCACACTGACATATATCCCAGTTCAAAGCAGATAATGTGGGATTTTCTTCAGCTGTGTAGAAGGGGCCAAAGACTACAAAAAGAAAAATGCTGGCTCTTAGAAGGCCTGGGTTGCTTTTCCCAAAATGATCTAGTGACAACCCAGGACAGATTAAGCCAAAATATATTTGAAATATTTAACTAGGAATGCTGCCTTGTGTTGTTTACTGTTTAACTGTATGTGTGAGAAGAAAAGAAATGTTGTTTTTCCAGGAATGTTTGTAAAGAGGTGTTTGATGTAGAAATTTTACAAGCTTGTATGGCCTTGGCAGAGATAGTAGAAATGTTGCCTTTGCAGCTGAATTCTAACAGACGGCTTTGCTATATTTAGAGATAGTAAAAATGCTGTAAAGAATTAGTATATACTGCCCTTACTATAGCTTTGATAGAGATAGAAAAATGTTGCATTTTGCAGATGCAGTCATTAGGGCTGGTTGATCAAGAAAAAATTTGGTTCTAAAATCGATTTGTAATTGGGGTGTTTTTTTGTTTCGATATTTAAAATAATTACAAAATTTCCCCCCTACAATCCGTTAATATTTACGAAAATTTCGTAAATATTAATGAATCGATTCTTTAATGGCAGACGCGATTGCGCAATATGCTAAAAAAAACCTCCAAACGGGACAGGGGGAACTTCTGAAGCTTCCCTCTCCCTCTGTTGTTGACTGTTGGTGTGATAAAACAAACAACAACTATATTATATTATATTATATATTATTATAATATTATTATATTATATTGTTGTATATTATATTATAATATTATTACATTATATTATATTATTGTATATTATATTATATTATTATTATATTATTATATTATATTATTGTATATTATTATATTATATTATATTATATTATAATATAATATACAATAATATATTATTATTGTATATTATATTATTATATATTATATTATAATTGTATATTTTATTATTATATTATATTATTGTATATTATATTATATTATAATTGTATATTATATTATATATATTATATTATTGTATATTATATTATACTATTATATATTATATCACTATATTATTATTATTATTATAATATTATTATATTATAGTATATTATTATTATAACAACAAAAATAGCTAGAAGCACTTAATTTAGTGATCTACTTCTAGTATCAAGAACTAAAGTCTGTAGCAAATTGCTGTGCCAAAAACATAATTTAGCAAATAATCCAGATTATCCTGTATATAATCTGGGATAAGAGCAGTTCAAGCAAACTGCTTCAGAATCACAGGGTTAGAAAACATTGGGTGGAAGCAAGGAAAAGTGTTCTCAAAAAACTGTCCCAAGCCCACACAGCATGCCCAAAAGCAGAAGATTAAGTCAGAATGAAATGTCCATCCAAAAACAATCCGATGTAAGAATCCAGTCTTTAAACCGCTTTGAAACGGCTTGTCTCAACCCAGGTAAAACTCTTCCTTGGCCAGCAGCTTAAAACTTCTAATATAATATAATATAATATAATATAATATAATATAATATAATATAATATAATATAATATAATTATTATTAAGAATGGATGGACCAGTCAGGGGTGCTTTAATATACAATTATATTAATATAATACAATATACAATAATAATATAATATAATATAATATAGTAATATAATATATAATAACATAATATAATATAATATACAATAATATATTGTAATAATATAATATAATATTATTATAGTATATTATTATTGTATATTATATTATTATTATTATATTACATTATATTACATTAAACCGTTTCAAACCGGTTTAAAGACTGGATTCTTACTTCGGATTGTTTTTGGATGTTTCCTTCTGACTTAATCTTCTGCTTTTGGACATGCTGTGGTCTTGGGACATATTATATAGATATAATATGATATATTATAATATAATATATACAATTATAATATAATATAATAATAATATAATAATGCACAATTATAACATATAATATAATATAATGATATAATATACAATAATAATATAATATATGTTATAATGTAGTAATATAATATATAATAACATAATATAATATACAATAATATTATATTATTATTGTATATTATATTATATATAATATATTATAATATATATTATATTATATTATTATACTATATTATAATTAAGCTGTTCCTCCTAATCCTCCTCCTCCTCCTGATTCTTCTCCTCCAGCTGGCTACAGGATTCTGAGTTATATGGCTGTGTGGAAAAAGCTGGGTTATGTGAGGCCACACTGCCATATAATCCAGTTTAAAGCCCGTTTTGGGGGATTTTGTGCTTTGAGATTCTGAGTTATATGGCTGTGTGGAAAAAGCTGGGTTATGTGAGGCCACACTGCCATATAATCCAGTTTAAAGCCCGTTTTGGGGGATTTTGTGCTTTGAGATTCTGAGTTATATGGCTGTGTGGAAAAAGCTGGGTTATGTGAGGCCACACTGCCATATAATCCAGTTTAAAGCCCGTTTTGGGGATTTTGTGCTTTGAGATTCTGAGTTATATGGCTGTGTGGAAAAAGCTGGGTTATGTGAGGCCACACTGCCATATAATCCAGTTTAAAGCCCGTTTTGGGGGATTTTGTGCTTTGAGATTCTGAGTTATATGGCTGTGTGGAAAAAGCTGGGTTATGTGAGGCCACACTGCCATATAATCCAGTTTAAAGCCCGTTTTGGGGGATTTTGTGCTTTGAGATTCTGAGTTATATATGGCTGTGTGGAAAAAGCTGGGTTATGTGAGGCCACACTGCCATTTAATCCAGTTTAAAGCACGTTTTGGGGGATTTTGTGCTTTGAGATTCTGAGTTATATGGCTGTGTGGAAAAAGCTGGGTTATGTGAGGCCACACTGCCATATAATCCAGTTTAAAGCCCGTTTTGGGGGATTTTGTGCTTTGAGATTCTGAGTTATATGGCTGTGTGGAAAAAGCTGGGTTATGTGAGGCCACACTGCCATTTAATCCAGTTTAAAGCCCGTTTTGGGGGATTTTGTGCTTTGAGATTCTGAGTTATATGGCTGTGTGGAAAAAGCTGGGTTATGTGAGGCCACACTGCCATATAATCCAGTTTAAAGCCCGTTTTGGGGGATTTTGTGCTTTGAGATTCTGAGTTATATGGCTGTGTGGAAAAAGCTGGGTTATGTGAGGCCACACTGCCATATAATCCAGTTTAAAGCCCGTTTTGGGGGATTTTGTGCTTTGAGATTCTGAGTTATATATGGCTGTGTGGAAAAAGCTGGGTTATGTGAGGCCACATTCCTGATAGTTCGGCTGATCGGCTGATCAGTAAACATATTCATGAATTTCCTGCTGTTATATTAAGACTCTTACCCATGCTGTGACAGTAATCTCTCCCCCCCCCCCCCGTTTAAAAAGTTTGAAGACCCCTGATATATAGTAATAAATAATAGTTTGAAGCTGCTGCCCAGGAAGACAGCATGAGGAAAGAGGAGGGAAGCAGCAGAGCAAAGGTGGCTGGCAGGAGGGGAGAGACTGGAAGTGGGGCATATGCGCCGCTTGCTAGCTTGCTACCGGGGAGGGAAACACGATGCTTGGGAGCGCCAGATTGGCTCCCAGGGCACCAGCAGCCTCCATCCCATTTACGAAACGGGTGGAAGCTCGTTAAAACAATGGGGGTTGCCGGTTCGTTATTTTTAAACCCTTCCGGGTTTGAAAATGTGTTTTGTTATCGTTTCGTAAATGCTAAAAATAACGAATGTTTAACGAATTAAGAAATTAACGAACGAAACCGCCCAGGCCTTGCAGTCATATATGACTTAATGTAACTTTGATAAAACTCCCTACTTGCATAGCAATAGACCAGTGGTTCTCAACCTGGGGTCCCCAGATGTTTTTGGCCTTCAACTCCCAGAAATCCTAACAGCTGGTAAACTGGCTGGGATTTCTGGGAGTTGTAGGCCAAACATCTGGGGACCCACAGGTTGAGAACCACTGCAATAGAGAGAGTGTCACGACCCAGAAGCCTTAAAGAAGCCCAACACGTTGAAAAAGGTCCAAACACAAGTTTATTGATAACAAAAAGGACTTGGAGACACTTACTTCAGTGTCCCAAGTAAGAACTAAGAGTCTGTAGCAAAAACAAGGTGAAAAACGTAACTAAAATATAATCCGAATTAACCTGATATATAATTCGATATAACTAAAATGTGTAGCAAACCGCTTGAAACTCACAGGGTACAATAATAGTCGAAAAACACATTAAGTAAAGGCAAAAGCATAGTCAAAAAACGTTCCAGAGTCAAGGCACGATGTAAACCAGAGAAGTTAGTCCAGGAAGCAAAAGTGTTGTCCAGTCCGGAGTCGATAGCAGTGAAGTAGAAGTCGTCGGTCACGGATACACAAGATGAAAGCACAAGAACACAGGAATCTGTAGTCCAAGGACCCAAGCTCGAGAATTGTGGCAGGAACAAAGATTCACACCCCAAAAGAGACACTTTGCCTTCTGCAAAGATCCATTGAAACAATACCCACTTTTATCCTAAAGTTCCTTATCAGAAGATGAGGTGCTCCCCACCCTTTCATCATCGCTCTCAGCTGCCCCATTCCCTGCAGCTGAACCCGAGGCCCATCCCTCCACCTCTGCCAGCGTCTGTCAAGACTTAGATCTTGCCAAGTGCTCCCCGGTTGCCATTCCTCAGTAAACCCCTCGAAGTCGTCGCTAGAGGTGGGTTGGGTAAAGATATCCCTAATCTCCTGTACATATGTCCGATCAAGCCCATCCTCCTCTCCCATGTCACTCCCAGTCCCATCACTCCCTTCAAAGCCTATGAAGTTTTCATCCTCTGTAGGAGCGTTAAGTATATCACGGATTCTCTTCCTTTGAGTTTCCTCGTCAGACTCTGGATCACGAGTAACCCGCTTGACTCCCCTGCTTTCCTCCCCACCCCCCATCTCACAGTCGGAGAAACCTTCAACTGTTTCAGAATGACTTGGGGCCATGATTATCTCTCTAATCCGCTTTCGCTGCTGCTCCTCTTCCAACACCTGCGCAGGCCTCTTCTCCCTCCTACCAGTAGTAGCAACATTACCATCACTACAACACCTACTTGTCTCTAACTCTGATAACTTTTTGTTTCAAATAGAGGAGTTGCTTTAAAGGTGTTAAGGCAGTCATGTGGATTGTAACCCTCTGTGGAGGAAGAGGTTGAGTGGCCAGGGAGAATGGTTATAAAAACGTGCTGAACTTTGCTTGTGTCTACTTACCGAGACACCCAAGCTTTCAAGATAAAGCTTTGCTACTTTACCAATTTCATCCAACTTTCTCTTTAGGATTCAAAGACCCATCTCTATAGCACATGGGTCATCCACATAGTTACCAAAATTTATGATGCCACTGTAGGTATCTCTTATTATGTATTCATCTTAACAATTTTCATCAGACTAATAATAACAAAGTCATGCTGTGAGGCTATGAAAACTCTTCCATGTAACAGAGAAAGAGTTAAACATCCCAGGACTCCAGGGCAGAACATTTGAAAGTTTGGTCAAACCAACACTGGCCTTGTTCATGACAAAAGAGCCACAAGGGTGGAATCTATAAAAACAGGACAATTTTTACCTTAGGCAAAATAAAGCAATAGTTTCAGACAAGAAATTGTGGGTTTCTTATTAGTTAATTATGTCATTATTATTGTATTTTTATTATTAAGAAAAATAAAAAAGAGTCTGTGCAATTATTTTAATTTTTTTGGTATTAAAAATTTAAATCATCCCTAACTTCATTTAAATTTTATTATTATTATGAAGGTTCTTAGAATTAAAATGGAAAAAAACTGCCATAATAATTTAAAATCCATTAAAAATTACATTAATGTATTACTTAATATGATTTTAATAGGATATTGACTGTGATATTGATCCCGAAATATGATACTATGATATTGATTATGCCATTGACTACAGTGCATTTCCTCATTAGTTACAATGCATTTAGCATTTTACTGATAAATTCAGTGACAATCCACAATACCAATTAACAACAATAACAACAGAAATTCTGGAGTTTAATTTCAGGCTTTTGGGATTGAACATGACTTACAGCTCCCATTACTGATCCCTAATTTTTAAAAAAATCAAAATTAATACCTTTAGATTATGTTGAAAAATAAATGGAATCATTTTTTTCCTTCAAACTGAAATCTGCCCTGTTGAATCATCAAGGAAAGCCTTGTTCTAGGTTCAGGAGACAAACATCTGAATCATCATTGTATTTACCAAAAGTGAATCCTCACCAGATTCTGTAAAAAGACCTCAAGATGAATTAAGCTAACTTCTAATCTATAAAACAAAGCAAGTGAACAAAAACTAGGGCAGAGTTGAGTTAAGGGATGTTCCACATGTATCCCTAATATTTTAATGCCTTTTTCATGTACTTTTGGCTTCCAAGCAAACAGATGATAAAGAAATACAGATCACTGGTTTCATTTTGGTATGCAGCATGCCATTATTCTACTTTGCCTGGTTTTATCCTATGAAATTCTGGGATTTGAAATGTAGGGATTTGTAGATTTGCAATTTAGGGAGAGGTACTGGGAAAAATATCAGCCAAGGAGTAATAGTGTCTCATTAGACTACAAACTGAAGAATTCCATAGGCTTTAGCCAGGGCAGTCAAAAACAAATAGCCATTTAGGTGTTATGAAGACAGGTGAAATAAACAAGAGCAGAAATGAATTCTGTTGTACTGCCCCCCTCTGTCACTATCCTCAATGAAGGGTGAGTTTACGAAGAGTGGATCCTTAACTATTTATGATGCTTCTTCATCTGGTCTAGATTCCCCTACTGTATGAAAAGTCTCTTAGGACAGCAGAGCTGCCCACTTCACAAAGTTATTCTCCACATGAGAAAAATTACCCAAGGAATGTCAGAGATCATTTCCAGCAATTATAGAGCAATAATTGCAACATCATTTAGCTCTGAGGAGTCCCACCGAAAGACAGAACTTATGTTGGTGTACCCATATTAGTTCTACTGCTAGATATCAGGATTCTTGATTCCCTAGCCTTCTCCTGATAGTCTAATATAAATACTTTCTCATAAGAACAGGTAGAAACAGGCCCTTGTAACAATACCACAGCTTTTAGTGAGGAACAAATCTGGAGATTGCAAGTTCTCCCATCCTGGTGCTTCATGCTCAAGAAAAGCACATATGCTCAACTTTGTTCTGCCATGTGTTTATTAGAGACATGCCAAATGCTCATCCTTGGTTCGCTTTAGGCTGATCATTTTATTTATTCATTGGATTCATTGAATAAACATATAATTAAAATAGCCATATATTATTCATATAGTAAAAGTTCATTTTTTAAAGAATTAAACAGAGCACAGTTTAAAGCAAACCAGTAAAAAATAACAAAAGGAAGTGGCCTTAGAATTTCCCCCAGTGCTAAAAATCACCCTAACTTTCAAGTGGTTTTAGAGATGTTGTTCAACAGTGTTTTCATGTAATATTCCTTTTTGATTTTATATATTTAATTTGGGGATTTATATGTTTATTTTTATAACTTTTCCTGTTAACCTGTTTTCGTATTTTTAAACTGCTTTGGACATGACAAATTTGAAAGATGTTGACTAAGAGTATTTCTACACTGAACTTTTATTACAACTTAATCCCATTTTAATTGCCACAGTTCCATCCATTGGAACTGTGAGATTTGACATTTGTAATGGTGTTGTGTGATTTCAGCTCTGCTTAATTGTGGGTTTGGGAGCCTGAAGTGTCTAGCTTCCCAGAAGACTGAATGAAACAGAGACAGGTTGAAGGCAAAATCAGAGATTTATCCTCAATGACCAAAATGGATGCCAGAGGAGAAAGCACTCCAAAGTAGTGACATAAAGCAATAACAAAGACAGAGCTTTTTTTTTATTTGACAGCTACTCAAGAAATCCATACCAGCTCTTGAATGGTTCAGAATCTTTCCAGCTAGGCTGGAGTGGCTCAGGATTCCCTCTGACATTGTTGCTCATTGATTCTTCATGGTGGCGGGAAAATTTATAAACTGTCATTGGAGTATTTGAAGTGTTAGTCCTTTTTAAAATCTGCCCCGAGAGGGGCAATCACAAAGGAATGCAATGTGGCTGGTTATGATGGGTTAGGATGAGTCCCCATATCTTCAGTTTTAATTTGAATAATGATGTTAGGCTTCATGAATAGGGTTTTTAAAGGTGTTGGCCATCACTAGGTTTCTCCATATGGTTCCAATACAGAGATCTGGGAAAAGGAGCATTTCCAGTCTAGCCCAGATTTTATCATGTAAAACAGACAAAGGGGACCTACAAGGTCTGACACAAAATAATTGTAGGTTCCCCTCCCATTTTTTTTCCATTTCCTTGTGTGAGGCTTATGACAATTTTCTCTGGGTGAGGGTAAGGTGAAGTACCGCCCTAAGTAATTTCCAGGGAATTTCATAGAAAGGTTACTGTAGGGCAATCAGAAATAACTAGCTATATTTTCCAATAGAGCCACGTATCACTATTCATAATTTTTGGGCCTAATTTTTGATAACAATGAGGGTTTAGAATTGTCTTCTAAAAGGCAACTCTGCTGCACGTGTCCCAGAATTAAAACACCTTATAAATTCATGTACCATCCTTGAAATTTTAGGTAAGGGTCAACCCAAAAATCTGGGCTGATTTATCCATAGGGCAATGTGAGTACTTTACGCCTCCACTCTTTTTTAAGGAACCATCCCCTTCTTTGAGTAGAGTGAAAAAAGACAAGAGCTTAGTCCCACGATAATCTAGAGGAAGCAGCAGTCTCTTCATTTTTTCTGTCATCATGCTGCTCCCAGCCTTTTTGAATGCCTGGGCATATTAATGGCAACAATGACCAAGGCAACGGATACTTTGCCTTCTTTGTTGGATCACTCTCAACTGATCCACAAGTCATATGAAAATCCATAATTTTGACCCCAACATCTCCTATGAATGTGTACATGAGGTTAATTTATACATGAGTATATATCAATGGTTCTCAACCTGTGGGTCCCCAGATGTTTTGGCCTGCAACTCCTAGAAATCCCAACCCATTAGGATTTCTGGGAGTTGAAGGCCAAAACATCTGGGGATCCACAGGTAGAGAACCACTGGTATATATGGCACCCACACCCAATCACAATATGGAACGAAAGCAGTTATGTTGAGATCAAAAAGTTATAATTATGTATCTAGTGTGAATACACTGTTATTCTAAGAAGTTTACAATATTCCCAGAAAAATCTTGTAGAAAATGTTTCAATAATTTCCTTCTTATTCTCCTTTCTTGGAGTTGTGTATCTGCAAATACTTTCTGACGATTTACATGGCTGTAGGTCAAAACAGAGAGGAAGGTTTGAACACTACCAAAGCAAGAGATTTTGGTTTGAGCAGAAAGCTTATAGATGTTTCTTCAGTATCTTCAGCTGCCAAAGCAGAAGCTTTTAAGGCTCTTAACACAAACTGTTCTCTTTTGTCTAACAAGCCCATACATCCACACCAAAGACAGAGAAACAGTAGCACTCTGTGAACTTTTAAAAATAGAAAAATCTTGCGCATGAGAAACAAACATATGGATTAATCTCATTAAGGAGACAGCAAAGTACTTGAAACCTCCTTCAGTTCCCCCTGTCCTTGTTTTTCTCTTGTGTTGTTATGTTTTTTTTCTCTTCAGCTTTCCAGCTTTCCTTTGCTTTTAACAAAGTACAACTTCAGAAAAAAAAAGAAATTCTAACAGATCAGAGTGATTTTTCCTCAGAAGTTGCATGAAACTCTATCTGCAATAATCTATGATAGATGATGTGATAATGTACAATATGTCTCGGGCCTAGCAAAATGGGTGCAGTGAAAAATTTGAAAACTTAAAAATGATAGATTGTCTTCCTGGAATTATGCAAAATAACTGATTCATTGTTAATTTAAAACCTGCCGCCTGGTGCATAAAATTTTAAAGCATTTAAAGCCCATATGTTTTTTTAGCTGTAGGAAGGTTGCCTTATTTCAGTGGATAATAATGTTCAACTAACTTTCAAATTTCAGTTATTTCTGAGTTTAATCCTATGGGAAGAATTGAAATATTTTAATTGCTGCATTTCATCCACTGGACAAGAAAATGTTTATTTTCACTTGTTTTTAATGTGATATTATTTGTTTAGTCATTTATATTACATGTTTCAGACTTGCAAACAAGCCCACCACATCAGTGGAAACAACCCATAACCTAAAACATAATAAAGTTGAAAGAAATAAAAATGAATTAAACCAGAAGATAGACATTAAAATGTCCAAAATGGAGCAAAAATGAAACCAATCTAAAGGGAGAGCAAAACAAAGAGGTGTAGACAGTAAATGCTAATAAAAACAAAGCCAATGTATCTCCTGGAGATGGGAAGTTTATTTACTGAATATGAGACTATTCTAGTTTTTTCCCCACTAAAACATTGAGTCAGTAAAGGTCAGAAGTTGCCCGTGGTCTGATCATGTGGTGACACCACACTATGCTCTGGTAGGATGAGGTATCCCCCCTTACTTGGACCACAGACTTCCAGTGACTAAGACCTGAACAGAAGTGGTGTAGTTATCACCAAAATTCTTTACCCTTCTCCATACTAATGTCCAGAAGATCTTACTTTGTTTCATGCTATCAGAATAAGTAACCACACATTTGCTTTTCAACCCCCAAAATAACGAGACCGCACAACATTTGTTAGGATCAAATTTAAGGCAACTTTATCAAATAGTTACCTATTTAACTTGCAACTGATCTAACTTGTGTGTATAGAACTTGGTGTACCAAAGTCGAGGTAGCGTCCATACCCCTTGACTATTTGGGCGAAACACCTGGGTCGCCTGTAACATAAAACCCAGGCAACCACTAAGGAAATATGTGGAGAGGTTTTACCCCAAGGTTTGTTGAGGCTCAACTCTCCCTATTTAAGGCCATTAAATCTTGTCTCACCCCAAGCCATTATCATAGTAGGCGAGTGTGTTAGTTGTTGGCCTTCACCCCATAGGGGGGTGCCTTGGGTGTCCACATACTTTGTGTTTTTCCTAAACTATTTAATGCTAGGTCCTATTTAAAACCTCACCATCCCAGCTAGCCCCTAAGAACAGTATAGGGTAGGCGAAAAAACTGTCCTAGAACATAGAATGGAAACAATTCCTACCTGGTCCCAATTGGCAACCAACAATTATACTGTTAATTGGCGGGTGTGGTGGGTCAACGCCTGGAACTGACTGAGAAGGAGAGGCTGGCCAAGGCCACATGCTAGCCACACCCTCCTTCCAGACAGTTCCAGTGGACGCAACCATCTCCTCCTTTGGGCAAGAAGGCAAATTGCTTCCCCCATCCCCAGCTTCACTAGGGTGGGGAAAGGTCCTTCCCCTGTTTTCTGACCTTTGCTGCATGCTGCTAGGAAACTGTAAGTGTGGGGATTCTACAACATGGTTTTAAAACTTTAAAAATTATGGTTTGAGTACAGAGCAAGTGATGTTGGTTTCACTTTTCATGACAACTGCACATTGAGCAAATATTAGGCATATTTCCCTTAAGTCTAGAAATTAATGTCTTCATCTCTTGTCAATACTTCATTTCTAAGGGCTTCTCTACATCAGCACTTTATCTTGAAGTGGACCAGAAGTCAAACCTAGATGCAAGGATTTCTGGTCTTTAAAGTGGAGAAAACTTTGTTTAACTAACATTAAACAAAATCAAGTAATGATCTCAAATTTTGGCAAACTATGGAGAAACCCTGCACTTTGGGGTAAGTGTGAACAAGAAGACCAGCTTCAATATGAATCAGTCCACATGGGTGAGCACCACCATTCCATTTTTCCTACTCACAGTGGCACAAGAAAGTCCACAGGGCCATTATATCTAGCCAAGAGAAATCCCCGATTTCTGGATTTAATTTTCCTGATAATGTAAAAAACCTATATGCCATTAAGAGGTGCCCAGCATATACATGTTGTCTCCATAGGACATGTCTGGCCACACAAAAATGGCTGCTTCTCTCTTTTGAAATTATCTCACTAGTTGCCGACCTTCTATGGGCTACTTTGGTCCTCATTATTCTGAGGGTTCTGAAACCAAACCCTACTAATTGGGAATGGGGGTTGGGGTAGTCTGAGAGGGACAGTGTGATCCCATTGAGAGAAATATGGGGTGCAAATTGGAAATCAACACTGATTGGCTAATTTGGACCATGTGGGTCTGAAGATTTCTAAAGGGATCGCATAGTCCTTTGGGAGGACAAATGTGATGTGAATTGCTAGTCTACTCAAATTGGCCATTTTGAACCATGTAGGTTTGAGGAGTATAAAACCAGTTCCTATTGGTCAGGGATGGAAAAGCAAGCTACAGGACAGATCACATGATGCATGTCAGATGTCTCACTCAATCTTATCTGGGTGAGAGAATAGTAGGGGATGTAGTGAAATGTTTCTGAAATGACTGACAATAACAAAGCCTGGAATGGGAAGCTAACGATAGCCCTATTTGGGCATTATTTCAGTGCATGGTCTTGAAAAACAGAATTTAATATCTGAAAGAATTCTCAGTATATTCCTTCATTGACAAAATGTGATCTCTGTGTGTTCCAGCTAAGAAAATCTAGATGTGTAAGGGAAGAGGATCAATAATACTTTGACCATTTTGTTACTCTGCTTATCTACATTCAATATTTTCTCACCTTCTCAGTCCCAGAGGAATCTTGTAAAAAATCTTCATAGGTTCACATCGCTTTCTGTTTCTTCACAAGCATGACACTAAGTACACTTTATTTCACACTGCATCCCCTCATTTGGGACAATGCTGGCATTTGGTTGCTTGGCTAATGAGACAAATGCAACTCCTGTTTAGTTAGGGATTCTAGCTAATTGGTCTCTGTCCCTTCATGTTCACTGGACTATACAGAAAAATGTGTTACCCTCTGAGATACAGCATAAGGCTTGTTTTTGGATTGCCTCTTCCTATTTGTCTAAGTATCAAATTATCCAAGTTTCAACAAAGAAAAATTGCTGCTTCATGTGCTGCATTATCTGAATTATTCTGTGTACTTTAATGCCAAGACCTATCCCTCCTACAGTTTGTTGGTTATTATCCATTTGCTTTGTGTGAAGCCATAATAATGGACAAATGGATCTGAAATTTTATAAAGGCTTGAGTTCACATGCTTAGAGTTTAAATAAGTTTTCAATAGTTAGTGACTCAAATTTTGATTTGCTATGTCTTGTGATCATGCAGATCTGTGTTACGTCCAAGATAATTTGCTGACAAGATGGCATTCCTCTCCTATTCTATTTATGTTTGCTGTCAAGATTGAAAACTGATTTTTTGTTCCTAACTGCCAATGGGACAATATCCTCTGTCAAACTTCAGTTTTAAATCATAATTTAAGCATGGAGACCAAGAATGTGTTGTACACACAGTCTTGTTTCCCCAAACAGAGGAACAGCCAGGATGATTGGGAAAAACAGTGAGGAGACTAATGCCATCAGCACCTATCAATGGTTGGGTCAGCTCTGTCTGTTTTCAATCTCTAGGCATACACATCTAGAAAACTATATATAAAGAGTACAAGGCAATGTTATAGTGTTATGCAATGGAAGAAAGTAAGTAAGTACAAGACATGTTTCAAAGCCTTATCGATTTCTGTGTGAGAGGGATAACAAAGAGACATGCCTACATCTCCTTGTGAAATGAGTCAGATCTATAAGATCCAACTAGAGTAAGACAGTTTTAAAACTAATTCATTTTCTCTAAAAGTGTGAGATGGCATTCATAGGTCTGGAGTGGGTGGTGGGGGTGGGATTGTATGGGCAAATTTCTATAACATTTGCATTCCCAGATCTGAACCAGGGAGAAGAATTTCAGGGCAAGAGCACTGACTTGGAAGTGTGATCGTATTTACAATTACCTAGAATTGGGACCCTTTTGTACTGGGTAAATAAGCATTTCGTTTCCACACTAACTCTAAAGATTGTATCTTATGGAATCTTGGGAAAAGCTCTACACTGACCACTTTTCCCAGGGCTGATCTGGAGTAGTAAATGTTGGAATGACCCCAGGGTGGTTTAGGCTACCACTCACCTGGCTGGGATAGGAGAGCGTCCTGACTGTTCAGCTGTACCAAATGAGGTTCTCTGCCACTGGATGACCCTCTTACTATCCCTCTTGTTCTCATCATCACTTTCCAAGTGAGCATGACATGACTAGTATTGGTCACCCATTTTCTGGAGAGTTGTCAGTTGGGCACCAGGGTGAAATGGGGGGGGGGGAGAGGAGGAATCACCCTCTTCCATTCTCTGATCATCTCCTTGCTCCAGACAGCATTGCTACAGGCAACAAATGATCAACACAATCCATGTCATGACTACTGGCTGCTGTTATGATAGGATCAATGAGCACTAGGAACAATGAGTGTTCCTGAGCCACCCAAGCTCAAGGAATGTGGGATGGTAGTGTAAACTTGGAACTGGTCCAACTGTTCATATGGAATCAAACTTGTGACTTTGGTTAGCACATTAAGGTAGCCCTGGCCTGTGTTAAGCCAAATAAGCTCCTTGTGTTATTTAGCCACCCTTGGACTTTGTAGTTTGGAGAGGCACTGAAGCTATCTATCAGAGAATTCTAAATGCAGTGTAATTATGTTCATTAAATTATGGCTATTAAAACTGAATCACAGTACTATAATTGTGTAGCGTGAAAACACCCTTGTAATTTTTCATTTCAATGCCAAAACTTGTGCAACTATGGTTGATAGTTAGTGCATAATATTTAATTCTTTCACTAGGACTTCACTTTATGATATGGTGATATCACAAAGGCTGACCTTTTGTGACACTAAAGGGTTTGCCCCTGTGCCTCAGGTTTTGGCCCTGGATTCTCATGACCTAGGATATTTTTGAACTGGCAGTCCTCATTCTGACTGACATTGATTCACCACAGCTAAAATCCTTTCTGGTTTTGAGGACCCTCCTTTAAAACCTCTCCGTGACTGAATCTAGGCTTTTGATAAAGTACTCTGTCATTGAGCTATGGCTCATCCCTTCACTCACTGGATCAAGAGACATTTATTATGATCTCTAGAATGATTAACTACAGATTTTCCTTCTAGCAATGCCAAATACATTCTGTTTACTAGATTATAACCTTGAACTGATTTGAGTTCTGTAATTTATTTGCTTGTAGTTGTTTGTTCTTTACCTATAAGCATTTCAATATTACAAGAATATAGAAATTATGTGAATGGGGTTCTACAACTATAGCAAGCTGGGCATAATGTGGCCCTAGGTTTGCATGTTACCCCCAAGTCTGACTTTTACCCACCAGCTCAGCTTAACATGTTCAGGTTTTAAAACCAGAAGGGGACATTTTGGTTTTGTTTTTGTTCATTTTGAAGACATTTTGGCAGTCTAGAATGGGACAGGCAAAGTGTAACCCATGGACCAAATGCAGTTCTTGTGGGTCTATTTTGTGATCTGAAGCCCAACAAGTCATCTGCTTCCATTTATTTTTAAAACTTTTGTTTATATTTTGGGAGACAAATCCAGCTCAAACCAACACCAGACATAGCAGCTTTGCCACCAGAACACCCTGAGGCATCCTACTTCAAAGCCAAAAAAAAAAAAAAAAAGATGAAAGTGAAACCAGAAGTGAAACGATGTCAATGCTTGGAGTATTACTGCATCCCCAATGGGGCATGGAAGGATGAAAATATATACCTCCAATTCTTCAAATTTGGCAGAGACAGACTCAATCCTCTGTTATCTCCTTTTTTTTGGGGGGGGGGTCACTTTATGTTTCAGTTTTTCTCTCTTCCTGCTATTTTTCCTCATTTGTCCTTGGTTCACTTCAGCTCCTGCAAACAGAGTTTGAAGTATAAAAGCAGTTTGTATTCAACTTAGGAGACAGGAGAGAAGGTTCAGGCAAAAGCAAATTGCTGCAGTATCTCCTAGATTGTATGTTCTTCATTATTAACTGTTGCCATCTTGACCACACTCTGAATATTGCTTGCTATTGTGCTCCTGGTGTTCATCTGTAAGATATCAAACAGTATTAAAACAGCCCCCTTCCCCTCCATGGTTACACATCCCTTCTCTAAAAATATCAAGGTGCAAAAACCTCTTGGCATCCAGATATACCACCGCAGTTGCCTATCCCTGCTTCAAATTAATCTCATCTATAGGAGTCAATCATGACTAGACCTAAATGGAAGTATATTTTTCCTATTTTTGTTGAGCTTTTAGAACATTCTTGTTTCCATCATTGTTATGCCCAGCCTGTTAAATGTCTATACCAGAAGCCAAATGAAATGAAATGAACTTGCTTGCAAAGCAATAAAACAACATCTGACATTCTGCAGCACACAAATTATCTCTCCGTAATATTAACGATTGTGGTTTCAGGATTTGAGCATTACATAATTGCTTCATCTAAGCAGTTTTCAGCGTGCCGTTGCATTCCTCTTAATAAAATTAAACGAGTGACATTTAGAAAAGAAATATTGTTCCAAACTCCATCATTTCCATTTATGAGGACAGAACAACTATCAAATTAAAAATGGTATCTTTTTGTATTTCATTCCATGCCTAGTTGCCAGCCCATTGCATCAGTTTTAAAATTATTCAGCATGCTTTCCAGAAGAATGTACAATAGGTTTTGTTGATCAAATTCTGTTGAATCCTTCCATATACTTCACGTTTGAGATGCATTTCATGGTTTCCAGTGAAGTAGGTTTACCAGCAAAGTGAATTAACAGCAAAGAGTCCCCAGATAATTAGGGGCTCTTTATTTACCTCTTTAGGTTTTTGTGCACATCATCTTTTAAACATTACTTGAGGCTTTTGTTTGGACTGCATTTTTAAGTAAACTAGATGGATTTTCACTTCCCAGATTCATATAGTTTACAGAATCCAATTACTCTTACATTTTTATATGCCTCTGACCATTGTAATATAGATCCTGGCTTTTTTAAAGAACCAAAAATATATGTAAAACATGCACTTTAAGTAATACACATACAAACTTATTTTTGAATAATTAAAATAATGCAGATATTAATGGTAAGAAAACAAATGGAATAGAATGAACTTATAGTAACTTTCATAGACCAAAAGTAGACTGATCCATCTATCCCCACATCTAAGGAAGTAAAGTTAGTGTGCATCTACAATATAGAATTAATGTAGTTTGACATTACTTTGATTGTTATAGCTCAATGCTTTGGAATCATGGGAGTTGCACTTTTGCAAGGCCTTTAGCTTTCTCTGCCAAGAAATGCTGATGCCTCCCCAAACTACAGGTCCCAGGATTCCATATCATTGAGCGATGTCGGTTAAAGTAGTTTCAAACAACATTAATTCTACAGTGTAGATGCACTCTAAGAATATAAAGCCACTTCGATTTCAGCTAAGATCTCATTTCTAGAAAAACAAGGGATGTAAATTAAGTAAATAAATAAACAGAAACCAATTATGATACCAACTTTTTTCTCTCCATTAGTCTATAAAAAGCTACAAAATCCTTTTGCATCCATTTATTTTTGCTGGTAAACATTGCCATAAGCGTGGTATGATGAGATATCCCTCTAAGCAACATGATTTCCAAGTGAATGCATGGGTCAGGTATTTTAGGGGTGAAGCAAAGGGTGATAAGATAACATTTTCCCCAAAAAACAACTTCCTCAGGTGTGTCTGTACCAGTGTTTCTCAACCTGTGGGTCCCCAGGTTTTTTGGCCTACAACTCCCAGAAATCCCAGCCAGTTTACCAACGGTTAGGATTTCTGGGAGTTGAAGGCCAAATCATCTGGGGATCCACAGGTTGAGAACCACTGGTCTATGCAGTCAATAATGCAGTTTGAAGCTGGCTCAAGAGTGGGGTGTGCATAAAATCTCACCCTGCATGCTCAGATAAAGTCAGAAATAGCACAATAAACAAACCAAACAAGAAAATATTTAATAAGGTAGCTCAATCAGAGCACATTCCATGCAGGGCTCAAACCCAAGATCAGAAATGCAGAGCAGTTGTCAGAACACCTCTTGCACTGAAGTACTTTCCATCCCTTTGTCTCATTCCCTGTGCCCTGCCAGGATCCAAAAGGGAAAAAAAGAATCCTAAATGGACACCCCCCCCCACACACACACACACATACATACACACACACACACACACACACACACACAATGATCCTAAAAGGATTCTAAGCTGTGGTAGCCGTAAACTGCTGTCTGGCTGCTGTTAAAATGATTTTAAAAGGAATCAAAATAATTTGAAAACAGACAGATTGAGCTCATTCACTTCTCTCAATCTCCTTCTTGGCTCACACAACGGTGACAGAGGCAACATGGCTCTTGTATTGAAAGACAAGGGTTCCACCTCTTCTCCTTCCTCCCCTCTCCCCCAGACTTGATATACTGAGGAGAACATGTGACATAACATGTTTGGATACACTTCCCAGGAGAGTTTGCTTGAGCTCAAAAAAAGCTGACACATGGAGACTTATGAAAATCAACAAAAATCTTACAAAAACTGTGTAAATGAGTGCTTTGATTTGTTTGCATGGGAGGGGGCGGTTGGTTCTGGTTTTGTAAGTTGGGTAGTTAGTACGGATTTACTGAAACACTTATGGCTTACGATACATACACGCAATGGTTCTGATAGTAATCTAACTTGAGAAATATCTGGAGGGATCCTGGTCATGGTACCCTTTCACAAGAGATTATGCAAACAGGGAGCATGAAGTGGTGCCTGCCTTCAAGTTACAGAAATAGTTTATACACTTCATATAATGAATTGACACAATACACAGTAAAGACACAAGTTGCACAAAATTATCAAATTGATACAATTTATTAAGTAGGTTAGAACAAACAGAGTTTGTAGGGTACAGTTGCTGCTGGGTCAGTTCCGAAGCTTCTAATGCTTCAGAATTTTGCAACTTTGGAAATGGTTTTTAATAAAAAGAAATAAATCAAATATTTGCTTGTAGTCTTTTGCTGAACTATAAATATTTTGGAGGGAGAGGTAGCATGGCTTGATAAAAGTAGGGCTAAGAATACAAAGAATGGAGACCAGCTGTGCTAACAACAAATAAACCTATGCAGAATCTGGTTTGTAATTTGAAGCAATTTTGC
This sequence comes from Anolis sagrei ordinatus, assembly GCF_025583915.1. Taxonomy (NCBI): domain Eukaryota; kingdom Metazoa; phylum Chordata; class Lepidosauria; order Squamata; family Anolidae; genus Anolis; species Anolis sagrei. The sequence continues at coordinate 159,345,448 of NW_026847438.1, read as the reverse complement.
CATGTCAATTTTCTGGAGCTTGGGTTATTGTATGTGGTGCCTGACTGTTCCTTCTGCTCTCCTTACTTGAATAGATACAAAACATGGAGATGTTCTTCATAAAGGAGAAACAGGTGGGTCCCAAACCCCGTTCCAGACCTCTAAATTTTGGAAATTGTGTCCGTTTCCTACATTTCTGTCAACTAATAATAAATTAGTGTTGTTGTGTGCTTCCAAGTCATTTCTCAGTTATGACAAACATAAGGGGTTTCCTGAGGCTAAAGTTATGTGACTTGTTAAAGGTGGCTGACTCGGGATATGAACCCTGTTCTTCAGAATCATAGTCCAGAACTTATACCATTACACAATACTGACTTCATTATATAGAAATACTACAATTGAACAGGTTACTTCATTTCCTCTTGACATTACCCCCTCTTTATCCATATGCAAAGAAACCAGGAAAATGACATTTTTTGCTCCATCCCTACCCCCCACCATTATGCATATTACCCTGGATATGAAAATATAAGCACTTCAGAGTTGTTACTGCAAACATTTTGACATTCGGCTTAAACTACATTGCCCTATATCCCAGGATCAGATCCCAGATTAAATGCTTTGATCTGGGATCAGATACTGGGATATAGTACAGTATAGATCCAGCCTTAGTTTGTTAAAAAAAGAAAGAAAAAAAGTTCAGTGTTCATTCTAAAATTGTAACTGTTAGGTCAATATTTTTTCTGAGCATCTTGTAACAGATAGTTTCTCATGTTGATTCTGCCTTTTAAATTGAAAATGTAAGACTAGTTTGTGGAGAATAGGAGAAGAAAAGAAAAAGGTGTTACATTTTCATCATAAATTCTTAATACACTTATTGATATACATGGTGGAAATGTTGGGTTGTGTTCAATCAGTTTTGAAATTTTCCATACATATTACAGTTCAACAAAATAAATTAGTTGACTTGAGCAGGTCTGCAGAACAAACCCCCAAGCCAAATTGTCTAGTCAACATTGAATTAAATGTCACTTTGTGGTTGGGACTGTAAAGATCCCTTACCTTGCCAGCCAGGGTGGCAGGGCCCAGGAAGAGACAGGCTAGGTGGTTTTCAGCTTGGAATGCCTGGCGGAGAGCTGCTGGAGCCATCTTAGTTTAGGGAAAAGCTCCAGTTCAGAGAGGGGGAGTGGCCGAGGCCTGTGCCAGCCCAGCAACAGCCAGGATTGGTTTAGGAAATAGGGGCGGAGTTAGCCAGAAGGAGGGAAAGAGAACAGATAGTTTTGACAGTTTTAGAGTTAGTTCAGCTGAGTTCTGAGTAGAGTAGAGAGCAGTTTTAGTTCTGGAGAGAGATTAGAGTAGGAGTTGGATTGTTTAGGAGTCTCTGTGAAGAAAAGGCAGCTTGCCTGTAGTTTGCACAGCACAGTAGGCTGTGGCAGACTGAGTTACAGCTATTTTGAGAAAGAAAATAGCTGGGTTTTATGTTCTAGAAATTGTAACCAAGAAAAGAACATTCTCTCAAGAAACCATTACGCTTATAAGTACCAAGAACACTTTTTATTGTAACCATCAAGCCTCTGAACCTGCATTCTCGTGTTATTTTGTATTTGTAATCAATAAACTCTTTCTGGTTTTTTTTTAAAAGTCAAGCCTGAGTCAAGTGCCATTTTTGGTTTTGAATCCTTTTCCTTTTTGAATCAACCTCTCCTGTTTTCCCCTCAGAGAAAGCCCTTGTTAATACACAGTTATTGGTGGAGCAAAAAGCCTTCTAATAATTTAATCAGCCTTTTAACATTTTAAAAAAATAGCTAGAGGGTTCGTGATTTCTTTAGTTTGGTGGCAGCGAAGGTTTTACACAACGTGACATCCCCTCAAGCACTATTAGAACCAAAGTGGTGTGGATTCCTTATTGAAGGAGGGACAGTGGTGGGATTTCTTTGATTGATTTCCCCCCTGCCTTGATAAGCCTCTTCTGAGCCCTTATAATTGGTGGCAGCGGTGGGATTCGTGTAACACCTCAATCCAGGGCATTTTTGTGTAAATCCTGAGGTAAAATTTTGTCAGAACGTGACACCAAGAATTACCTCAGAGAGAGAACACCTCTAGCGCCATTTTACAACACATTAGGCCATGGCACCACCGAAGACAAAGAAGGGCACTCCTGAAGACCCACAGAGAGAAGGGGAAACTACTGTTTCTGTAGTTGAGGGAACTGAGACCCAAATACCAGAGGGTAGGCAAGAACAGATAGCTACCTCTTTGGCCATTGAAAAGCTTAGGCTAGAAATGAGGTTGAAAGAACTTGAGTTTCAGGCTGAAAGGGAAAGAGAAAAGAGACAAGCTGAAGAAAGAGAGAGGGAAAGAATGATTGAATTGGAAAGGGAAAAGATTCAGGCTGAAAGAGAAAGAATGCAAGCTGAAGAGAGGCAGAGAGAAAGGATGGCTGAGTTGGAGAGGGAGAGAATACAAGTTGAGATAGAAAGAGAAAGAGAAAGAGAACGTTTAAGACATGAAGAGAGAATGGCAGAACTACAATTAAGAGAACATGAGAGAACTCCTAACTTAAGCCAACAGCAAGACTCTAACATGCAAAGGGTGTTAAAGAACTTTCCCCGTTATGTAAAAGGGGACTGCGTCGAGTCATTTCTCGCTGCATTTGAACGGGCTGCTCATGATTTTGAGGTACCTGAAGATAAAATGATGGTGTACCTGAGGCCCCTGCTTTGTGGGGAACTTAATGAGGTTTATGCTGATCTGCGAGAGACAGAGAGTGGGAATTACCTCATATTTAAAGAAAGGGTGAAGTTGAGGTTTGGCTTGACTCCTGAACAAAGTAGAAAGATGTTCAGGGAGATCAAAAGGAAGCCAGGAGAAACCTTTTCACAATTGGGAAGCCGAATGGAAAAAGCCTTAGAGAGATGGCTGGAAGGGAGTAAAACGACCACTTTTGAGGAGTTAAAACATTTAGTTTGTATGGAGCAGTTTTATCGA
>NW_026847438.1:159319260-159340513 GCF_025583915.1 Anolis sagrei ordinatus | reverse complement strand
AGGTTTCTTGGGAGGGACCTTATGTGATACTGTCTAAGATTTCTGAAGTCACTTATCTGGTGGGGGAAAACCTAGACGGGGGAAGGTGTAGGAAATTACATGTTAATATGCTTAAGCCTTACTACTCCAGGGCTAGGGTGGTTATGCAAGTATCCCAGGAGACAGATGGGGAGATTTCACTGTCGGGATGGGGAAAGGTAACGGCAGATTGTACTCTACCCTCTGTAGATGAGAATACCAACTTAACAGATCCCCAGAAACAACAGTTAAGGGATCTATTGTATCAACATAGGGAGGTATTTTCCAACATACCGGGTAGGACCCACTTAGCTTGTCACCGGATCAATACAGGGACAGCTAACCCTATAGCATCTGCCCCATACCGCGTTACAGGAGAACAAGCCAGACTGATCTCAAAGGAGATACAAGAAATGCTAAACCTTGGTTTGATTGTACCATCGAGTAGCCCCTGGTCATCTCCAATTGTGTTGGTACCAAAGCCAGATAATACCATCAGATTCTGTGTAGATTACCATAAATTAAATCAGGTTACCATCTCTGATGTGTATCCGATGCCGCGAATAGATGAGCTAATAGAGACCATAGGGTCAGCACAATACATAACAACCCTGGACCTCACCAAAGGATATTGGCAGGTGGCTATGCATCCAGAGGACCAGGAGAAGACCGCTTTTATTTCTAAGGATGGGTTGTACCAATTTACTGTCCTCAGTTTTGGGCTAAAAAATGCCCCAGCCACATTCCAGAGGTTAATTGATCAAATGTTAGTAGGGATGAAAGACTTTGTTCAAGCGTATATCGATGATTTATCAATTTATAGCCAGACGTGGGAGCAACATCTGGAGCACTTAGGGAAGGTGTTGCACAAAATCCGGGAGGCTGGTTTAACAGTCAAAGCCTCTAAGTGCCAAATGGCCAGGTCACATGTTAAATATCTTGGACACATAGTGGGAGGAGGTTCCATATTGCCAGATATGGATAAGGTGCAGGCAATACGTGAATGGCCGATTCCAGAAACAAAGAAACAAATACGATCGTTTTTGGGAGCTGTAGGATTCTACAGACGTTTTATTCCTGAGTTTAGTTCTCTGGCGGCAGTATTAACTGATTGTACAAAAAAGTCATCACCGGATAAAATTAAGTGGACACCTGAGTGTCAGACCTCCTATGATTTGTTGAAGAGTGCCTTAATAAGTGAACCTGTTTTGATTGCGCCCAATTTTGAGAAACCTTTTGTTTTAACCACAGATGCCTCCAAGGTAGGACTTGGGGCAGTGCTAGGTCAGGAAAACAAAGAGGGTGTGATGCAACCTGTGCTGTATCTCAGTAAAAAGCTGATAGAGAGGGAACAGCACTTGTCAGTAATCGAAAGGGAGTGTTTGGCGATTGTGTGGGCTATCACAAAATTGAAACCCTACTTATGGGGACGAAAGTTTACCTTGTGCACTGACCATTCACCCTTAAGGTGGTTACACCAGGTTAAGGGCACTAATAGCAAGTTGATTCGTTGGAGTTTAGCCCTCCAAGATTACGATTTTGAAATAAAACATATAAAAGGCACTCAGAATGTAATTGCAGATATCTTGTCTAGAGCCCTGAGTGAAGGTAAAGGTTAGGATTGCAAAAGGTATAGTATTTACTGTGTTAGATTGATTATATGCAATGTTATAATGTATTTAACATGTTTTTTCCTTACAGGAATGTATTTATTGTGTATAATGCATTTATGATATATATAGTGATTGCAAAATGTATTTGTTGCATAAATGTTTTATTGCATAAGGTGTTTATTGCAAGTGTAAGTATGTACATAGATAGATAGTTTAGCTAGGAATAGATAGTAAGGGGGTTAGTTAGGCCCAGTATAGTGTTAGGCTTTGCTTCCGAAAAGGTCTGCAAACCTTTTCACTCCGCAAACCGTCTTGAGGTGGGGAGGGAATGTAAAGATCCCTTACCTTGCCAGCCAGGGTGGCAGGGCCCAGGAAGAGACAGGCTAGGTAGTTCAGTTAGAAGGCCTGGCAGAGTGCTGCTGGAGCCATTTTAGAGTAGGGAAAAGCTCCAGGGCAGAAGGGGGAGTGGCTGAGTCCTGTGCCAGCCCAGCAACAGCTAGGATTGGTTTAGAGAATAGGGGCGGAGTTAGGCAGAAGGAGGGAAAGAGAACAGTGAGATTTGACAGTTTTAGAGTTAGTTCAGCTGAGTTCTGAGAAGAGTAGAGAGCAGTTTTAGTTCTGAGAGAGATTAGAGTAGGAGTTGGATTGTTTAGGAGTCTCTGTTAAGAATAGGCAGCTTGCCTGTAGTTTGCACAGCACAGTAGGCTGTGGCAGACTGAGTTACAGCTATTTTGAGAAAGAAAATAGCTGGGTTTTATGTTCTAGAAATTGTAACCAAGAAAAGAACATTCTCTCAAGAAACCATTACGCTTATAAGTACCAAGAACACTTTTTATTGTAACCATCAAGCCTCTGAACCTGCATTCTCGTGTTATTTTGTATTTGTAATCAATAAACTCTTTCTGGTTTTTTTTTAAAAGTCAAGCCTGAGTCAAGTGCCATTTTTGGTTTTGAATCCTTTTCTTTTTGAATCAACCTCTCCTGTTTTCCCCTCAGAGAAAGCCCTTGTTAATACACAGTTATTGGTGGAGCAAAAAGCCTTCTAATAATTTAATCAGCCTTTTAACATTTTAAAAAATAGCTAGAGGGTTCGTGATTTCTTTAGTTTGGTGGCAGCGAAGGTTTTACACAACGTGACATCCCCTCAAGCACTATTAGAACCAAAGTGGTGTGGATTCCTTATTGAAGGAGGGACAGTGGTGGGATTTCTTTGATTGTTTTCCCCCCTGCCTTGATAAGCCTCTTCTGAGCCCTTATAGGGACCTTTTTACCCCCAACAATAGATCTTTGCTCTTACTATTGATCTAAAAGTTCTTACTTGCAATGCACACATCATCGCTCACTGGCCAATGTAGGGATTAAAGCCAATAAAGCCAGACACTTCAGGAGCATAGGGTATGAAGAAATATTAGTCTATGAAAAAAATAGATTGACATCTTGCATTCACTCTGATCAGATTTCTAAACTGAAGCAAATATTAAGACGTATCAGATTATTATGAGTCAGCTAGCAAGACTGAACACTAGCTCTTGTTACCACCTAATCTTGATTGAGTTAATGATGAGGCTTGCAACATATTTGAAGAACTCTTGCAGGTGTCTGTCTACATCTTGAGTCACTAACTCTGCTTTTATCAAACAAGTATGACTTTGAAAAATACAAATGACAATCTGGGTCCAGCATGGAGGTTATTTTCAAATACAGCAATTCTCCAATACAATTGTTAGGCTGAACTAAAATTAAATAGTTGTACCAATGAAACAATCTTTTTCAGATGAGTAGAGCAAGTCCAGTTCCTCTTGTATGTCCTCAAGGTCTGCTCTGGAGTGTTAGGAGACTTCCTCAAATGGTTTTGAGGGGAAAACAGGGTTGTGGGGGGAAACTGAAGGGAAAGAGAAGAAGGGAAAATCTTATTGCACTAGAGAAAGTTTATTTTAACAATACTGGGTTTCACATGCTGCTTTCAATAAGCTGTAGAGTCTATATTTCTACATTGCAATAATAGTATTGTAATATGTTGAAAAGGAAGCCACATGGGCATCACACAGTTGTAATTCTAGCATTCTGGCAAGTAAAGCTCCTCCCCGCCCCAAGGAGATGGGGTCACATTGTGTGAGAAGCTTTTCCACCCCCTTTGCTTTGCATCTAGAATGATAATAATTCAATTCAATTTTCAAGCATTTCCAGAAGTGCAGACGGAACTGTGATAAAGATACAGCACATATATTGCATGCAGTAGGTCACAGTTAAGATTTATTTAATTTAATATTAAAAACTTCCTCAAGGCTGTATAAGAAATATTTTAAAATATGTGTTATTTAGTTTTCTTTCCAGGATTTTTCTTTGTAATTAGATTGATAACCAAACCCATTTTATAACAACTTTCATAATACTTCCCACCTACCCCCCTACTGATGTGGTCTTCAAGTGGACAGGCCCGAGTGACTAATGCACTAGCTTTACTTCAAAAACTAGTCAGCTCATAAGATGAATCTCATAATATAGCAGTTCTCAAGACATAACAGATACCAACTTTGTTCGAGCACTATTGTACATTTAGTATTCCAGCTGAAAATCATTACTAGCTAATTTATATTTTCTTCCCTCATGAGACAAATCCCACCATCTTGGGACATGCTTAGGTGATAATTGCTGCAATCTATTTTATTTCTGAAAGAATTGAAAATGTCTGGTAGGCACACAATATTAACTTTAACTTAGGAGAAGGTAATCATAAAATTGTCAGTTTTTACAAAAATGTTGTAAAGTCACGCAGCAGCCAATTAAATTAAAAAAAACCAACAGTCCACTGGATCTGTATCTATATTCCTGTAACAAAATAGCTGCATGCATAGAGAACAATCCATTGTCAGAAATTCTGTATTAGCAGAAGGCATGTGACTATGTACAAGGGAGACAATGAAGACAGTGAAAATATATATAGACTAGGCATGGTTAGGTCCAGTCAGAATCCTCATTATTCGGAATAAAGTCGGAAAAAAAATCTTTTTTGAAGTGATTTCAAAGTTTTTAAGAAAACCAGAAGTCCATTTGTCCTTCTGAAGTTTTTTCCATATTCTTCTATTTTATTTAGCCAATTTTAAATGTTTCCTAAAGGATCGTTAATAATACAGATCAAATAATCTGTGAAGGCTCTCCATTTATAGTTTTGTTTGCTTATTCTGAGTCCTTGCAGATTTGAGTCTTCTCTAATTCCATTGAGTAGGATCTCCAAGGCCATAATAAATAACAGAGGAGAGAGTGGACAGCCTTGCCTTGTCCTTTTGCTTATGTTCAGTGTTTGGGATTCTTGCGAGTTAATTATGATTTTGGCCTCTTGTTTCTCATATATAGCATCGATTGCATTCCTAAATTGATAGCCAAAATCCAGTTCTTCTTAGAAAAGTTTTAGAAAGTCCCAATTTAAATTGTCAAAGGCTTTTTCAGCATCTAAGTTTCTGAATGATCTTTCTGTGCTTTCCAAAAGTTAAGGGCTTGTTCTGACTTTTTATTTGCTGGGTTTGCCTATAGTTTGTTCTCCAGAAAGGTTATTTGGTCTGTAATTTTCACTAAGTCTTGTTTCTTTTTTGGTTTCTGTGAGCATTTTGTTGGATAAAAATGCCATGCATGACCACTTTGCTTGCATCCCATATTGTCTGGATAGAAACCCCCTGGGAGATGTTCAATTGAAAGTATTCCTTCAGAGCTTCTCTATTTCTCTTCATGTCTTCGGTTGATTTTAATAGATTTTCATTTAGTCTCCATCTGAAATTTTTTTTGTCTCATTCATAAGTAGTTCTATTGGGCAATGATCTGATAGTGTTCTTGGCAAGATTTTTATCTTTGATATTTTGGTTGCTAGGGTGTTTGTTGCCCACACTATGTCTATTCTTGACCACGTTTGGTGTCTACTCGAAAAATAACTATAGTCTTTTTCATTGTGATGACTTTGTCTCAATACATCTATCAAATCAAATTCTTGTTTTAAATTTAAAATTGTTTTGGAAGTTGACTGGATTTGTTTCCCTTTTTTCTTTTGGGATTTTGGCTTGTCCATGTCTGTATCTATAACTCCATTAAAGTCTCCAGCTATGATTAAATTGTTGAATTTTTGTGTCTGAATTTCCTCTTTTAATTGATTGATGAATGTTGTTTTGGGGCCATTGGGTGTGTAGATGCTACAAAAAAGTATTTTTTGGTCATTTTGATTTATGATGAATCCAATCATTCTGCTCTCTTGGTCTTTGAAGGCCAGTGTTGATTCCAGGTTTGGGTTTACATAAATTGCCACTCCTCTTTTTTTTTCATTCGCCGAAGAGTAGTAAGTTTTTCCTAAATTATCTTTAATTAAGTGGGTGACGTGTTTTGGATTTATTTGGATTTCTTGTAAAGCTGTGATGTCATATTTCCCTTTTCTAATTTGGGTAAAGATTTTTTTTCCTTTTACCAGGGGAGTTCAGGCCGTTCACATTGTTTATCCAACATTTCAATTCCATGGTGTAATTTTTTGTGGTTGAATATTTTTATAAATTATCGCCCAATAAGTCTTTGTCTGGTTGGGATTGGTCAGGAGATGTCGCCTTTGGGGAAAAGAATCTAGCTTTTTAAAATTTTCTTTCTTAGTCGATATCCGGTGTTTTTTTCTCTGCCGAGATCTTTTTTAATTTTTTTTGTAGAATTCTTGAGCCTTTTCTTCAGTCTTTATCCACACACTCTCCTCTTTATAAGTTATCATCATCCCTTCCCTTCTCTCCCATCTAAGCGGATCTGGTGCTTTCTTAATTTTTCTGCAAGGAACGCGTATTTTCTTCTTTTCATCAGAGTGCTAAGTGGAAATTCCTTTAGAATTGAGATCTTTCTCCCTTTATGGAATGGGGGATTTTGACTGTTGCATCTCAGGATTTCTTCTCTTAAATTTCTTCTCGATAGGTGGACAATAACATATCTTGCCACTTCGTTTTTCCTGGAGTAATTCGTTGTAATTCTGTAAGTTTTTTCTATATTGTCTGACAGTTCTTCTTGTGATCTTTGCATTAATTCACCCACTATTTCGCAAATTACTTCTTTAATATTTTCATTTTGTTCTTCTTGTATATTTCTGAAGCGGAGTTGAAATTCAAATTCTTTCTCTTCAAATCTTTCTTGTCTTGTCTCTAATTTAGTATTTAAAGTTTTTAATCTCTCCACTTTCTTTTGTATTTCATCATGTTTTTGTTCAAGTTTCTGTTTGTCTTGTTTGATTTCTTTGATATCCTGTTGTGCCAAATTTAAGAGTTTTTTTCATATCGCCAAGTTCATCCGTGATTTCTTTTTTTTCATATTCAGCACCTGCTCTTTCATTCCAAGCATCTTGGAATGTTTTTTGGCTTTCTGATAGTCGCATTAGTTCGCTCATTATGTCTTTTAGACTTGGGTTTTCTGGGAGAGATTGTCTCCTCTGTAAGATTTTTTTGTTCTTCTTTCATTTTGGTTGTCACCCTTTCTCTTTATGAGTTAGTAAATGTTTAAGTGGATATGTATTTAATAGATACTGGTTAATAATTTCTTTGCCCTTATTTATGTCTAATTTCTATTAAGTGATCTTTCTATATCCTTGCAGTCTTGTGTCAGTATCAGCCTTCCTTTTTCCACCCTGTGAACTTTTTCCTTTTCCGCTGAGTCTTGTCCTATGTTCCCTTTGTCCCACTGTATGCTATGTATCACTGTCCTCTTTTTCTCTTTTCTATTCTTCTCCTATCACCGATCACGTTCAGTCTCCCGTTCACCCTCACAATGCTCCTTTTCTTCTCCTTACCCTTCCATTGTCACCTCTTCTGTCTTCTGTCTTGTCTGTTGCCTTTCTCCCTCCAGCTGACTTTTCTTTTCCTTGTTTCAAACTCTTCACCGGCACTTTTCACCTTTGTATTCCCCCTCCTGGCTCTGTTACGTCTGCTTCCTGACTTTCTAGGAAGAGCTCTCAAACTCTTCTCCCTTTCTTTGCCCTCTTTCTTATTACTTCCTGTACTCTTCCCTCCAGGCTTCAGCTTCCTGTATCCTAATTCCTCTGCGTAACTACAAAGTTCTGCCCCATGTTTGGACCTTCTGCATACCACTCTCGATGGTTCTCTTTTGTTTTAAAGAAGGGAAAGCTGAAGACACAACAACTCACCAGTCAAGATCAATATGTCTTCTCTAATTTGAATCTTCTTGGCTTTCCTTCCCTTTCGTTTTACATACGTTAGGGGTCTAAACTTCTTCCTCCAAACCTTTCCCACTTTGGTTCTAATAAAGGGCCGGTGGCATTCTAATATTTAATTAAGTTTCCTTTCCCGTTCTCCTCATGAGAGATGTCTAGATATTATATTTTTTTAAGTTCCTCAGGGAGACATCCAACCCCTCCCGATATAGATTTTCATATCAGTTTGAGTTACTTACTCATCTTCTTCATTCTTCATTCTTTTGATAAAGGTGGTTTGGTGGCAGTAAGCCAGGTTTGCCTGGCATGCACTTACCGTGATCCACTTTACCCTGCAGGGTCCTTGCTGGGTCTGTGAGCCCCCACCCTTGAGGGATGGGTGCTACTGGGACTGTTGGCAGATCCCTTGTGGGTTTTGCCATCCCTTGGGTCTCTTTGCTGACCTTAGGGAGGGAGTCTTCTGGCTCTACCCGATCACGGTAGTGGTGACTCTCCAAGAGCTCTCAGAGAGCCCATCCTGTCAACATATTATCCACCCCGGAAGTCGATCCTATAATATTCTCAACCAAAACAAGTTTCCAAAATTAACTGTGAGCAAATAATGCACTGTCCCAAATATGCATTAAATTTTGCCTCCAAAATTGCATTACATTTTGCCTCCAAAAGCTTACAAATATTTCATTGATTTATTAACAAATTCAAGGATTGGGGCTATAAGAATAACATCACTTATACATGATGCTTGTTGTTTGTTGTTTATTCATTGAGTCATTTCCGACCCGTCATGACTTCATGAACCAGCCCACACCAGAACTTCCTGTTGGCCATGGCCACCCTCAACTCCTTCAAGGTCAAGCCAGTCACTCCAAGGACACCATTCATCCATCTTGCCTTTGGCCAGCCCCTCTTCCTTTTTCCTTCCATTTTTCTCAGCATCATTGTCTTCTACAGGCTATCCTGTCTTCTCATGATGTGGCCAAAGTACTTCATCTTTGCCTCTAATATTCTTCCCTCCAGTGAGCATTTGGGCATTATTTCTAGGAGTATGGACTGGTTTGATCTTCTTGTGGTCCAAGACACTCTCAGAATTTTCCTCCAACACCACAGTCCAAAATTGTCTCTCTTCCTTTACTCAGCCTTCCTTATGGTCCAGCTCTCGCATCCATAGGTTACTGCAGGGAATAACATTGCTTTAACTATGTGGATCTTCATTGCCCGTGTGGTGCTTACAGCCTCAAAAAGTATTGAAAATGCTTGGAAAATGTTTTTTGAACTAAAGCTCCCTGAATCCCATAAAAGTATGGAATTTTCTAGGAACTATAGTCTAAAAAAAAGTAAACTTGGAGCTCTTATGTTTGTTATTGTTTATGTGATCATGTATTAATGGAGCAGACAAGAGGAGGCCATCGCTTAATGCAGACATTGTAAATGCTGCAATTTACAATAATCTGGGAGATATCATGCTGGAGAAGTGACTCGGTTTAATGAAAACAAACAGAAGACATTATCCAATTTTAACAGGCAAAATGAGAATCTAATTAAGTAGCAGAAATGACGGGCATAAGTGTTGCAATGTTATGTCTCAGTGGCCTTTCCATGCTGCCGCAATCCTTGCCAAAAACAATAAAGAAATGTGGCATTTCACTGGCCCGACATTTCCCCAGCCCCCAATGAACATGGAATAACTTTTGTATTAGTAAAGCAATGTTTCCTGCTGGCAAATGGGATAAATATACAAATGATAGTGAAGCAACATTTGTCTCTACTCCTATGCTTCTGACAAGCGCTAATATAATTTGGTTATGTCTGATGTCTGTTCATATTATCATGCAGTGACTGTGCTTGTCTGAAATGCATAGTCTTTATGTCTACTTGGCATAAACCACTGAGATAATCCACAAAGGTACTGTTCAGAGAACAGTAAATAGCTCTGTTGAGAAACTAATGTGTAAGCAAGGGGACCAGTCCATAATGAGGGTACTTTTGTGTTCCATCTTTGAAGAAAAACAAAAAAGGAAAGCACAGGCACATGTAGCAAGAATATTTGGAATACATATGCCACCCATGGAGAGGTCTGACACAATATTTCTTACATGCATTAATTTCAGTTATATCCTTTGAAAAATATTGAAGCAGGTCTCATGTTAAGCATGACCTTGCACATATTATTTTTAAAGGTGGGTCATTTATTTTATGCTGGGATTCATTATGCAAGAAAGGTTGCATTAGTAATGAAGAGTCCAGTCCTACAAAATGCTGTGAAAATTCAAGAAGCTCTATCTATGTTCCACTGAACTAAATTGAGTGTACTTTTCAACATCTGTCAGGGGTATATGAATCTGCTTCTCTTTTAAATTAATGTTTCATTAAGAACACCTTTATTTCATCCATTCCATTTACATATTAGTTTACATTTTGAAAAAAGGTGCACAAAATTTCAAATCTATTTTCTTGGTAATTTCTCCTAATATGCACTTTAAAAAAACCAACAACACAGATTCATAATATAGGTTGGGGAGCCTTCCACAGCCTGGAAGTTAGAACTCCTCCCGGAGTTCTAACAAAAACTCTCTGGATTTGTTTAAAAGGCTTCCTTCTTCAGAAAGAGTCTTGACTGCTGAAGATTCTTTAGCTGGAGATCTTACATTGAACCAGGAATCCGACCCAATGACCCATGGGACCCATTCCAAATTTATGTTTGTGGGATTCTACAGCAGTTCTTTTAATGGAGTACTTTTGACAAGATTTGCTCAAATGAGATTTACCATTGCCTTCCTCTGAAACTGAAAGAGTATGATGTGCCCAAGATCACTTCCTGGGTTTCTAACTGAACAGAGATTTGAACCCTGGTCTTCCTGAGTGATAGGCCAACATCGAGATCGCTACACCGCCTTATCTTTGTTCTCTGATACACATTTTCATAAGGGTTTACCCCAACATATAAATGGCATTGAAATGAATACTTAGTATCAATGCTGGAAGGTTGCTGTTGAAATATTGTATTTCTATGAGATCTAAGGGCAGAGTAAATAAATAAAATAACCAACCTACAACTATTCCCAATCTAATTGGTAAAACCAGTTCAACAGAACAGAAGCTCAATAAGACATCTTTAAAGGCTACAAAAATTAAAATCACATAGATGTACTTTTAAAAGCCCAAAGTCTTCAATAAAAAGCCATTTCTTGCCTTGGCACTGGAAAGAAACCAGCATTAGTGCCTATCACATATTTGAGCTGAAAGTATAACAGTGAAAGTCGTATCCAACAGGAGCTAAAACTACCCTCCTGGCAAAAGCTACCAATAGGTTCCTAGTTATTGATCCCATTGTTCTTTTCTAATATCTTAAGAAAGCATTCAGTAAGATGAACATTACTACCCAAGGATGGTTTCTCCAGTCCCAGACATCACTGCTTTCACAGATCGGGAAAAACAAGATTACTTGTTTTCTAAAACCAAACAAACAAACAAAGCTGTTGGATATACAACAGCATTGGCTGTCCATATGTAACCAGTAAGACGGGGGTGGTGAGGTAAGACAACAGGGAGATGTTAATGATGGACATGATCAAACAGATTAAAGTGATTTTTAAAAACTCCCCACATACACACTCCTTTGCTTTTTAGTGCACATACTTTACATCGCTATTGATTATTTTTTGAGATCTGAGGAACTGGTTGTAGGCATTCATAACAAGGCAAATAATTTAGCAGCACTAAAGAGAAGATCTCAGGCTCAAAAAATGGAAATAAATAAATAACAACAGTAGGTGGGCCAGGGGAAGAAATATTAGGAGGTGCATAGCTGTGAGCAAGAATATGAGCAAGAATATCTGCTGTGCTAGTCCAAACTCAAAACATATTTGTTGAAATGCTTCAATGCACATCAGTTATGACAGTATGTGTAGTTTAATTTTAAAAATTTGTTATTTATTAGTTAGGTTTACATACCATTTTCCTGTAATATACTTGAGGCACCACACATGGCTTTTCTCCTTCTCTCTTTTATCCTCATGATAGGCAAGGCTAAGAGAAAGTGACTGGTCATAAGATCTCATCACATGAGGGGGGGGAGTGGGGAAAAGCAGATGGGACCATCTCCTTTTGTTCCTACCGCCAAGGTCTCGTGCCTTTCCATCTTCTGTGATGGTATCAGTCAGTTTCCATCAGACATTCTTTGTCCACCTTTCCCCACTTCTATCCATCTTCTGTCATTGGCAGAAAACAGTCTTCCCTCCATTTTCCTGCACAGCCACAATGGAGTGTCACGGGCAACCACTGGAAGTAGCCTTTCATCTTGTGATAACCTCGTTTTGGCGACACAGAGAAACAGAGAGAAGACTCTGTTGAGGTCCTAAGATGATTGTTATCTGTTGTTAGGACACAGCTGTATTTTTTCTTTTTGTGTGATGGTCACTCCTGTTGCCAGCAAAAACACTGGGACCTCTCCTCCTCATCCCAACCACTATTTATTTATTTATTATTCAAACTTATATGCCGCCACTCCCCTGGGGCTCGGAGCGGCTTACAAGAACAGGCTAAAATCTAACACAATTTAAAAACAATTTAAAACAATTTAAAAACAATTTAAAAACAACAATATCAAAGATCAAAGGCCTGTCAAAACAGATATGTCTTACATGCCCTGTAGAAAGCTGATAGGTCCCGCAAGGCATGGACTTCAGGTGGCAGAGTATTCCAGAGTGATGGTGCCACTGCTGTAAAGGCTCTGCGTCTGGTTGCTGTTAGACGCAAGGTCTTGACACTGGGAATTTCCAAGAGATCTTGGTCCTCAGAACGGAGGGATCTCTGGGGTTGGTAGGGGGTGAGGCAGTGCCTCAGGTACATCGGCCCCAGACCATGCAAGGCCTTAAAGGTAAGTACCATCACTTCGAAAGTGATCTGGTGCTCAATTGGTAACCAATGCAGCTGTAGTAAGATTGATGTTATGTGACATCTCATCAGAATTCCTGCAAGAAGCCGAGCAGCTGCATTTTGTACCAACTTGAGCTTCCGGATCACCGACAGAGGAAGGCCAATGTAGAGGGCATTACAGTAGTCCAGTCTTGAGATGACCGTAGCCTGGATCACCATAGCTAGGTCGTCCCTGGACAGGTAGGGGGCCAGCCATCTAGCCTGCCGCAGATGAAAAAAAGCGTTCTGCTAACGGCGGAGACCTGGGCCTCCATCGTCAGCAGAGGGTCCAAAAGGACTCCCAGACTCTTTACCAATGATGACGGGCGTAGTGCCTCACCATCCAGGGTAGGCAGCTGGATATCCCCACTGCCTGGTTGACCCAGCCATAGGATCTCCGTCTTTGCTGGATTCACCCTCAATCTGCTGGCACGCAGCCATCCAGTAATGGCCTCGAGGCACTGATGAAAATAATCGGTTTCAGTGCCCTCCATCCTCAGCACCAGCTGAGTGTCATCAGCGTACTGGTAACACTCAAGCCCAAAACCTCGAACCAGCTGAGCAAGTGGTCGCATATAAATGTTAAACAACAGAGGGGAGAGAATGGCCCCCTGAGGAACCCCACAAGATAGAGGGGACCTTTCAGAGACCAGGCCTCCCCTCTCCACTTGCTGTCCACGGTTGTGAAGAAAGGAGGACAGCCAGTATAAAGCTGTCCCCATGACTCCAACAGCAGCAAGGTGGTGGGTCAAAAGATTGTGGCTGACTGTGTCAAATGCTGCTGTGAGATCCAGTAACACAAGCAGCGCTGACCTGCCCTGGTCAAGCTGGCATCGAAGGCGAGCTGGTAGTGAACATGTTTTTTAAAAAAGCAATATTAAAAAAAGTTGAAAAACATATTTCTGAATACCAACAAAGATTGACAGGAAGAATCCTGGACTGATGAGATCTTTGCAGTTGAAAGCTTATTCATAGCAAAATTAACACATGTTTGTTTTTCATAGACAGATTTTTATGTGAAAGAAACAGTGTTTTAAATGTTGAAAATAAATATCTCTACACCAGAAGCAAGTGCCAAATGGTCTTTCCATATGATTGCTTTTGCAGCCACATGGCATGGGATTCTCACATGTTGTACTTTTTGAATACACAAAGTGCAATGCTTTGCACTATAACAATTTTGAAACCTGGCAAGCCTCATAGATGTTTTGGGAATGTCCAATTTAAAATTCTTTAGGCTCATTACGAATATATGCACGCGCACACACATACACTTCCTTTTAATAAACATTCACCTTATGGGTCAGTGGTTTTGATCAGGGTACAAAGTAGTTAAAGGTGTAAATATCATGTTTTTAAAAGTGTGCTCCACCGATAATGTCAGTGTGGCCCATTTGTAACCACTAACACAGTAGCACTGACACATGGCATTGCACTTCAGTAACAGATGCCACCTCATGTTGAAGGTGTTCTCAGCAATTAGGAAGCCTTGGGCAGCTATCAATGCACCAAGGCATGTTTGTGCCTGAGGAAGAGCAGCAAATGGCACCTCTACGCCCACACCAAGTCAAGGGACATATTGCTCAAAACCAACCAAGTCATTTTGACACTTAAGACAGGAAATCTTACAAAGCCTCTTCTTTCTCCTAACAATAAAAACATAACACTATCAAATTATATAATTAACCATTTCCTGCCCTTTCACAATACTGAAAATCTTCTGCCTGAGGCAATGGCCTCACTCTGCCCAAAACGAGGGCTGATCCTAGGGACAATTGGTAAGTTGTGATCAAGCCTTCTGAATACGAACTATACACAATGAAGATTCTATGAAGATTCACAATGACATGTTTCTACATTCCTAAATTAGAAATGTATGAATGAACAAATGAATGCATATGAAATATTTGGGGCCCATTGTCTATGGTCTATATTTAAGTTAGTTGGTTATGTGTTTGGCCTGCAGGGCATGTTTGGATCAAGTGACTGCAATTTTTATGTACAGAACTAGATGGAAGGATTAAAAGTGGTTTCTTGTCCAAGGCAATTTGAGGCAGCACTTGGATTCAAAATTAAATGGCTATCAATGTCTATAGTCTAAAGGAAGTAAGCTGTAGAGGTTGAATAATTTAGTATAATTATCTTCATCATTCTAATTGATTATAGTTTCAACAAAAGGGAAAAAATCAGGTTTGTTTGACGAGGCTTCTATTTGATAAAATCATACTGAATGGCATCTAATTATATTTCTGGATTCTAAAATGTCATTGATTGAGTATGTTATTAGGGATTTTTCTCCCCTTTACTGATGTCAGGTTAATCAGCCAGTAATTATATTGTATCATCCACCTTTCTGAACTAAAAGATTAATTTTATCCAAGTCTCATCTCCCATTTTCTTCATTATTTAATGCATAATTGAAAAAAAAAAGAATGAAAACAAACTGGGGCTTGTAAAGTCAACAGTGAAATGGGAAGAACTATTTTATACCAGCTCAGGGTATTGCCTGTTTCCAGCTGAATGTCTTGTCTGTGCTTTTTCAGTATGAGACTGACCCTTCCTCCTCTCAAGACTGAACTTCTAATATGATTTGAAGTTGAATTCCTTCATTTTCCCTAGGAAGCATAAGAAGCATGGCCATCAGCCAGTATTTTCCTTTAGTAAAGAAAACTAATTGGGTGGTTCTTTGGATCCTTTGGATATATATTAAACTCCAATGTATCAAGTTGTATTCTTTACTTAATCTCATTTTTTTTGCTGAGGTCTTAGTTCAATCCTGCCATAAGCACCAATTACAGTATGTAACAAAATTTCTGTTCCTGGTTTTAAAATGTTATTTCCTGTTTAAATGTGTGCTAGAATGATAAAACACATTTACCACTTTCTAGAACTTGCTAGAATGATAAAACACATTTACCACTCTTAGCCCACCAAATTTCAGAATATTTTCTTATTCGTGGATTTTTAGGGAATTTTCAAAGTTTTTATAAACAATTTTTTCCCCCAAAAAACTAAAAGAGCTATCTTCTTGAATTTTCTATACAATGAAACAAGGTAACAGGGGATCATTCCTCCCAACATTCAGAAATATTCATACATCTAATGATTTTAGGGCATTTTTAATTTTTTTGACAAAAACCTTTTCTTAAAGTCACAACATTGAATGTCTCTCATATTAACCAGTAGGAAAAAAAAACCAACACTAACCAATTCTACATTTTCATAGAATCTGAAACTTGGAGGGGACCCCCAAGACCCATCTAGTTTAACTCCCTTCTTACAGGCAGGGGGTTAGATAGCCACCCAGCCTCTAAATTGAGTAATGCTTGCTTCAGGGATTCCCTTTGCCAAAATCCTTCTGAGCCTGTGAATTTCCAGCTACCAGTACACCCACATCAGGTAATATGTTGGACTACCCAACTCACAATGTGAGAAAAAGCACACACACACACACACACACACTTGAAGTGATATATATGAACCTACTGATGATCGAACTGGCCACCTCACCCTGCAAGAAATCAATCAGTCTCTTAAAGAAGGAAATGGGAGGGATGGGGAAGGAGACACCCAGGATGACTGGGGGTCTGGGGTGGAGTGGTTGACTGGTCACCCTGCCCAGTTAGGAGCAAATCAGCCCCCTAAAGAAGAAAGAGTTGGAAGGGAAGGAAAAGACCACTAGGATGGCCTGAGGTCTCGAGCAGAGTGGTTGGCTTTGTAACTCAAATTAGGCTGAGACAGTGATACACCAACAAGATGGTGTCTATGCCTGCAATATCAATAGACTCCAATAGCTAGCTTGCTTTATAAAGTTGTTTTGTAACTTAAATTAGGCTCTGCAATACTAATAGACTCCAAAAGAAAATCAAAATAATTTCAATTTAAAATGTAAAAAAAATAATAATTTCAATCAAAAGTGTAAAAAAATGTAGCTGGCTGGCAGCAGCAACAGCAGCAAGCACTTATCCAGCACCCAGACTGTGGGGCAGCCAGGCAACTTGTTATTATTACAAATTAAACTAAATTAAAATTAAAAATAATTTCAAAGTGCTAGCCAGTCACACCTTTGCAAAAAATCCACCAGCAGAACTCAAGCCCCAGCTTCGCAGCCCCTGAGCCTACAGCCACTCTTCTCTTTTCTTTTGTCATCTAAGCTTTTTTCTCACTTTACTCCTTTCTCCCTTCCTTCTCCCTTCCTTCTTTACTCTACTCTATGGTACTCTACTCTATGGTACTCTATTCTTCTCTACTCTGCCTGCCTACTTGCCCCAGTTCTCACTGTTCTCCCATTCAATCCCTTCCAGAGCACGAATGTAGCCTCCTTGCCACATCTTGGTATTTAAAGGCAAAATGATGGCCACTCTGCCTCTACCATCAGTCCTGATTGACTGAGAGGCATGCCAACCCTTTTGGCTTTGCCTCTCGGAAGGGCTTGGTTTACTTGTGAATTTTAAGTGTGTCACAGGGGCCTTATGAAAAAATCAAAACATACAATTTTCTTAATTTTTGGCATGGACCGCGCCTGTGCATTGGGTATGACATTATAAGTACGAATCATGCTAAACCAATCCAATTTTTTTTTTTTGCACATGCCTACCGATATTATTTTTTTTGCACATGCCTACTGTATATACCACATACTCCAACATGGCAATTGTTCTGTGTAGAATGATCTGGGAGTGTAGCAAACATATCCTCCCTTCTCTTCAAAACTGTTGACTGTTACACTTGACTCTCAAACTGTTGATTTACTAGTAGAGTAGCTGTATTGATGTGAAATCTGTTCATCTCAATTTCAGTCTGGCGATTTAGAAATGCAACACATTCTCTCTTAAGAATCCAGGACAGCCTGCTTCTTTAGGGTTTGACTCCATTATATTAGCAGCAATAAACTGTAAGGAAAGTGGAACAGAGGGAGAAGGAAAACCACAGTGGATGTCACTTATAATGGCTTTAGATCCATTCTATGAAACTTGCACTTTGTTGAAGTATTTCAGATTATCTGCTAGAGACCTCTGTAGAAACTGTAATTTAGGGAAGTACGCCATAATTCTCTAACAGAGAATTCTAAATATGTTCTAAAAATACAAAAATATTTAACAACACATGCAAATGTGTAAAACCCACTGCATACATTTACAAGATATATACAGACATGCTTTAATCAGTGGGGAAAAGCTACCATCAAGGAATTCACATGAATAAATCACACAGAAACACTTAGGGCCCTTCAACCCAGACTATATGAGTTGCTTCTGGGTGAATGGACTCTGTGGCATCCACATGATTCATAAGGCCCTCTTGCCTTAACATGGGAGAGTGCCACTTAATGTGGCTCGTGTCATACTTTGACAAGAGTTGTGGGATACTCCCTGAAGCTCCAGAGCTCATCTGTATTTTAGACCACTCAAAATAGTTTGGTTGTTTCCTATTTGGACGAGGTCATGGTTGTTGACACAGTCATCTCACTTTCCCTGGACTTGAGTAGCTCAAGGTACTTACTTGCCCCTATTGTTCTGGGCTTAGTGGTGACCACTGGGCTCAAAACAAGCAGTGATTACCATTTGATTCCTGTATTGATAATACCCAAAGATGAGGTGATTGGAGAAGGGAGGGAGGAAGGAATGAGTGATTCCTCCTTCTTCTTTCCCCTCAACTGCATACCTTTACTGCTCTGGCTATCACCACTACAGCGAGAGAGTGGTGACAACCTTTGGTTTTGTGCTTGGTAGTTGCTGCTAAGGTTGGATCAAAAGGCAGAAGGCAAGAGTGGCAGTCTGGTGGCAACAAACCAGTTCTGGTGCTATTGTGGATGCAACCCAGGTAATAATAATAATAATAATAATAATAATAATAATAATAATAATAATAATCTTTATTTGTACCCCGCTCCATCTCCCCAATGGGGACTCGGTGCAGCTTACATGAGGCCAAGCCCAAAACAACAATTACATAAAATAAAACAAAACCGAAAACGCAAATAATAAACAATAATAACGCAATTACATAAAACAAAAGACAACATAGCAATATAAAATTACAATAAACACAATCACAATAACATGGGTGAGCTACATGAAATGGATAAAATAAAACTGGGTAAAAACAGATTAAAAACTCAGGTGAGATAAACACAAGATAAACAAGGACAGATTATTTGCGGAGATTATTTGCGGAGGTACCAAGCCAGCTCAGGGCTGCACTGCATGACCAGCACCCATCAGCCCCTGAGCCAGCTTGGAAGCTGGCCTTGTGAACTTTGCAATGCTCATCACAGAGTACCCTAATTCCAGATTAGCTTTGCTGTTTCTGGGATATATAGATATACAGGTATGTTTCCATAAAGTTAATTAAAGGTAGCATGGAATGGATTTGGACCTAACTGGCCTGCGTATGCCTAGCTACCATTCTACCTGGAGGAGCACTACAACAAAAATGGAATCAGCATTAGTAAATATAATATGGTGGTAATATTAGAACAGCTTTTGTTACTGGCATATAACCCCCATATCTTCAAATTTCAAGCAAAACTTTTTCATTAGAAAATGTTTATCTTACCTCACTCAGAGTATTCAAGCCATAGCTGGCAATATAAATGTGCATAACTTCTCTATGGTCCTGTTATTACCACTGTGCCACATAACATTCTTGTGAAAAGAGTAGGATGCTGCCTGCCCCAATTTGTATCTCTGTCATGTCTCCCAAGAGAAGCTGTGAGCCCAAAAGCTTGTTTCATTTCCACCAACAGATGTTGGCTCCAATTATAAGGATCAAATTAAAGTACTTTTATGTGTCTTCTTCTGTAGGACCAGAATGGCAACAGCTCTCTAAACAATGTCCTGAGAGAGCTTTAGCTGAAACAAACAAGGGATTTAATTAATGTTAGAACTCTTTATAAATGAAACATCTAAGAGACATGACTGTCCCTTACCTTCTTGTTTGTCTATTGGCATTATAACCCTAGACTCTTCCTGCCCAGCCTTAACAGTGTTAACGTTAATTTATAAATACCAAAAAGAAAGAAAGAAAGAAAAGAAAAAAGGCTTTCTGGGAAGAAGGTAGCTGGAATGTTTGGTTGGCTAAGAGAATTGAGAATTACAAATAAGCAAGGGGACACCTGCTATTTAAATCCCAACACATTTATCTCTTTTATATATTTGTTCTTCACATTCCCCCTCAGGGAAAAATACCTATGTACTTCCTAGTGTTTTGAAATAGAGCCTTTGAACATGCATTTGAAAAGCACTTTGAGGCTCTGTTTCTACTTCCAAGTTATGATGCTATGAAAGGTTAACATAACTCATTCTCCTTTTATGTAGTTGTAGTAGTAGGCCTGTTTGATCAAGAAAAAATTTGTTTCTAAAATCGTTTTGTAATTGGGGTGTTTTTTTGTTTNCCCCCCCCCCCCCCCCCGGCTACATGCCTGATGGATATATGATCTTTCAAATAGTCTGGATCACCTGAGCCACCAAGGACATTAAAAGTTATAACTAGGATTTCAAATTCTTTCTGGAAATCCGTGTAATTAGTAATTTTGAATATTTTTTATTAAAAAATAAATTGTTTCATAAGGTGGTGGGGGTGGTGATCCAGGCTGGGGTTTTGATGTAGGGAAAGGTGACATTAATTCTTTGTTCCCCACTATATACCCCTTTGTCCTATTCCTCCTCCTTTGCTCTGGATGTGCAATGATTATTGTTTTTCTCTTTTGAATAGGTGAAACTCTCTGATTTTGGCTTTTGTGCTCAAATCAGTAAAGATGTGCCAAAAAGGAAGTCATTAGTAGGAACACCTTATTGGATGGCCCCAGAGGTTATTTCAAGATCCCCGTATACCACTGAGGTGATTATAGTTCATTGATTTCAGAAATGACATCAAATTAATAGAATGTGTCTGTTCAAGTCCTGTTTGAGATGCTTTACATTACCCAAGGAAGGTGTAACTATTAGGCCTGTGCAATTTAGTTCGTTATTTCGTTATTTCGTTATTAATTCGTTATTTTTGCATTTTTGAAGCAATATCAAAACACATTTTCAAACCCGGAAGGGTTTAAAAATATCGAACCGGCAGCCCCCATAAATTTAACGAGCTTCCGCTCGTTTCGTTAATGGGATGGAGGCTGCTGGAGTGCTGGTGCCATTCCCCTCTTTCTCGGCCTGGGCTGCTCTCCCCGCCCTCTTTCCCCTCTCCCCGTTTTCCAACACTCCTCCTCCTCCACATGCGGCTGCATAGTGAGTGAAGTACTGTATAATAGCGCTGCATCAGGGGCGGCTGAAGCAACTTACGTGCCAAATCCCTGGCTGTGGGCTGCTTGTCTTGCTTGCTCGCTTCTCCAAGCGGGCGAAAGGAGAGGGAGAGAGAAAAACAGTGTGCTGCTGCCTGTCTCTTTAAGGAAGGAGCACATGGAGCCCTCGGCTGCCGGTTTGGCGGAGGGAGGGAGGCAGGCGCGCGCTCTAGCAACCAAGTAGGGTTTATATCCCTGTGAAATAACGTCCAGGGTGGGAGAAAGAACCCTTGTCTGTTGGAGGCAATT